>JAESUZ010004982.1:600000-1169876 GCA_017311185.1 Proteles cristata cristata
TGAGAGAGTCAACACCTGCCCTCACCACCAGGAAGCGCTGATACCCGCCTGCCGTCATCATCAGGAAGTACCAGGATTTTCCCCAATCACCTTCCTCTGGGTCAGTGGTTCTCAAAGTAAGATCCCCAAACCAATAGCATTAGCATCTCCTGGGAACTTGTCAGCATGCAATTTCTCGTAAATTCTCAGGCCCCACCCACACCTAAGGAATCAGAAACTTTGGAAGTGGGGCCCTGCAATTTGTGTTTTTTAGCAAGATTTCCAGGCGATTCTCACGCATATGAAATCTGAGAACCTCGATGGCTGCTCTTTAAAAGTCCCCTGGGAGGGGCGCCTGGGTGGCTTAGTCGGTTAAGCATCCGACTTTCGCTTAGGTCATGATCTCACGGTTCGTGGGTTCGAGCCCCGCGCCGGGCTCTGTGCTGACTGCCAGCTCAGAGCCTGGAGGCTATTTCAGAGTCTGTGACTCCCTCTCTCTCTGACCCTCCCCTGCTCACGCTGTCTCTCTCTCTCCTAGAAATAAATAAATAAATAAATAAATAAATAAATAAAACATTTAAAAAAAATAAAAATAAAAAAAATAAAAGTCCCCTGGGGAGCTTTCAAAAACCCTGCCACCCTGGTTGCGCCCCCAAGATATAGAGGCCCTAGTGGCACTGATTCTACAATTTCCCAGGTGGTTCTAGGTGTGGCTGGGGCTGAGAGCCAAGCTATGGCCGGCACATTTCTCCAGAATGGCAGATAGGGCCTGGCATGCTCCCGGCTGTGCTGCTCCACCTACTGCCGGAGACTGGCTGTCACCTGTCTGACATCCAACAGTTGCCTCTAGGCCACAGAAATGCCCAGGAGACCAAGGTTCCCAGCAGCAGAACTGCCTGGACCCATGCCTGTCACACGGGTCCAGCCAGGTATCCGTGAGCTTCAAGGAGGATCCCATGGGCTGTGTCTGTCCAGGTGCGGCTCTTCACCTCACTGACAGCTGCCTGCACTGACAAAGGAAAGCCTTGAGGAACCAGATTGCGGACAGGCCCCCCAGGGCAGGCTGCATGAGGGGACCCACTGTGACAAGTCCTGCTCAGGCCTGGACCCCAAAGTCCAAGACCAGAACTGCTCCCGGTAGCCAACATCTCTCCGTCACGCTTCCCATTACATCTCCAGCCCCGTGGGCCCTCTACGCCCTGAACGCCACCCCACTCTGATCCCTGCCTTCTGCTTTCTGAGAAATCACAATCATTTAAGAACCGCCTAGAAGAAAACAAACCAAAATGCAACCCTGGTTGGGTTGCAACAAAGTGGGGTCTTTTTTCTTTCATTTGCAAAGATTCTGTCACACAAATGTTATAATACATTTATTCTTTAAAACTAACAATTAAAATAGATTTTCTCTATACCTCATGGCCTAGGTCAATGTCACACACACACACACAGACACAGACACACGCTGGCCCCTTCAAGGCCTCTCCACCCTTGGGATGCCTTGGCTGAGCTTCCTTGGTGTCATGGTGCACATCTGGCTAGGTTCTGAGCATTGACAGCTTGGGAAGCCCCCCTCCTCCTGCCGTCACCAGCTCCCTTACCAAAAGCCCAGCCTTGGGCCGCAGAGGAGTCCCACACCATCCCTAGGAATCCTGGGGTAGCCTGAGCACTGTCCTGTCGGGTACAGGCCCTGGGTATGGCAGCTACGGAGACTAGCCGTGTGCACTCACCTGTGCTGGGCAGGGTCAGCAGGTGCACAGGCAACTCAAGATGAGTTCCAGGGCCTTCACCTCAGCTGCCCCGCCCAGAACATACCCCATCTCGGCTCTCTGCATCCCACACAACCCCAAGCACCGCACTGTCTGCCCCAGGATGGACACCATTGCCAGTCACCAGAGCTCCTGGAGAAACACTATCATTCAGATCATAACCCCACTGTCTCTTCAGGAGCAAGCCTAGAACAGAAGCCGCCCAGCTCTTCAGAAGTTAACGGAGGTCCGCTAGCCCCACAGGTGTGTCTGCTTGAATTCTATCCATGTGTCATGGTCACTATGGCCCTGGGGACGGGGGCATTTCCCTGGGCACCATCAAACCCCTCCCCCTCCTGGGCGCTCTGCTCCCACAGGAATGGCCCAGCTAGCTCCCACAGCATTTGACTTGCAAAAAGCAAGTATTATCGTGTTCCCACAACCATAATTAAACTCACCCCATTGGCAAGAGAATCCACAGGCACCAACAGACAAATAAGCCCTCTCTCCACTTAGGGGAACCAGCTCCCAAACAAAAATTCAGTCCACAGAATTTGGGGGTACTTTAGTAAGTAACTGCCTGTAGCACCACACGGAGGTTCAGCAGCACTTTTGCAGAAGTACACGCGCTCACAGAGTGACCTGGCAAGCTGCTTATTCCACCTGCACCTCCGGACCCACCCTGCTCAGTGCCCCATGAGGCTGGCTTCCAGTGATGCTACTCCTGGGCTCCCTCCCACCCTGGCTCCTACCTGGCATCAGTCACTGGGAGGCATCAGCAGGCAGAGAGCAGGGCTGGGCCCAGAGTTGCACTGGCTGTGTTCCCCCATCCAAGGACATGGGCAGCTTCCCCTTGCCTGCTGCCTCCTTCTCGAAGGCTCCATAACACTGTCCCTGCCCCTTCAGGCCCACAGGTGGTACAGCTCCCTACGACTCCCAGTCCCTTGGTGTTTTCCGGTCTCTGGTTGCCTCCTCTTCATTCAATTCTGCTCAGTGACCCTTGGGAATGTGTGATGGGCTTCTTGCCCAACACTGACTAATTTAGCTAAAGAATCTGCACATTAAGGCTTTAGAGCTGGGTTTCAGCAAAGTAGTCCAGAGTCTTCCCTGAGGAGGTCTGGGTGCTATTATAATTCGGTGGATTAAGAGATTAACTGGATCCAAAATAGGACGATTCGTAATAAGTGGCAAAGTGTCTCCAGTGGTATGTCTAAGGCCTCTGTCCTCAGATCTGCCCATTCGACTTCTATGAGTGAGTTGGTGGAGGATGCTGACTGCTACTTATCCCATCACACAGACAGTTAATATACAGAATGGCAGAGCTGGTGTCCAAAAAATTTTGGCCATCTGAAACAATGGACCATATTCAGCAAAATAGAACTCAAACAGCAATGGATAGAGATTTAGAAGTTCAGAAGGCCAAAGGCATAAGAACTGGGAAAGATTCAGTGAAAAGCTTGTGGGACAGACTTGGACTCAGCCACCTTGAAGCCAAGTATGAGCAATACACTGATGTGGCCACTTCTGGGTGAATTAACAGTATGACGCCAGGATAAAGAGGGAGAGTCCTCCCCCCCGCCCCAACCCTGGCTGGCTTCACAGGCCAGATGTCAGCTGAGAGATGAGCTCCACTCTGATCTGGGCTCTAACTCAGCAGAGACAGCGGCACTATGGAGAAGACTTGGAAGGCGACAGCCAGGCCAGATGTACAGGACACAGAAACTCATCACAAGGTGTGGCTGAAGAGACCAGAGAAAGCCTGAGAAGAGGCCAGCCAAGTGAGAAGGTGACATGAGAGCCAGCTCCAGACACCTAAAGGGATTATCTCCGGGAAGATAAAGAACGGGGGAGCAGTGCCAAGGACTTTCTCCTTCTGATCCAATTAAAACCGTCTGCAATCACTGAAAAAAAAAAAAAAAGAGCACCAGCAGCACCAACAGAGACAAGCTGAAAACGTGCCCAGCCTCAAACCACACACTTCCTCCCACCAGCCGGGGTTTTGGGTGGGTGTCCCGCTCCAGGCTCATGACCTAGCTTTCGACCCCAAGGAGGCCACTAAATCCCGCAGCAAGGCAGGGGGGAACAGCCAAGGAAACACAAAGCGGATGAAATAGGTAAAGGAAGAAAAATCTCTATAGTCCAATAGAGAAGGAAGGAAGGAAGGAAGGAAAGAAGGAAAGAAGGAAGGAAGGAAGGAAGGAAGGAAGGAAGGAAGGAAGGAAGGAAGGAAGGAAGGAAGGGAAAGAAAGAAGAAAGAAGAAAAAGAGACAGAGAGAGAGAGAGAAAGAACGAACAAGCAGTACAATTTCAGAGCAATCATCAACCCTAAAACAGACACATAAGATTTTGGGAAAATGCTACCAGTTGTTTTCAAAGAGAACAAAAACTACATTACAGCAATAGAATAATAGAGTTCAAAAAAAATTAGTATCTCTATATAAATCAGTGGTTACCAGAGGGGAAGGTGGGTGGGGGATTGGTGAATATAGAGATAAAGGAGATTAACAGGTACAAATTTCCAGTTACAAAATAAATAAGTCACGGCGATGAAAAGTATAGCACAGGGAATATAATCAATAACATCATAATACTGCACGGGGACAGATGGTGACTATGCTTACAGTGAGGAGCAGCGAGTAAGGTATAGAAGTGTTGAATCAATATATTGTATACCTGAAACTAATAAAATGCTGTATGTTAATCACACTTCAACACAAAGCTTTTTAAACTAACATCTCTATGATTCCAATAAAATCGCTGTTGGAAGCACTAAAAAATAGAATTGGCATTGCCAAAAAAAACTTATCAGTAAAACAAAAAACACATTTGAGACAACTAGTATTGTATTCATCAGTTTAAGCTAAGATATGCTGTCATAATGAGCAACCCCCAAAATGTCCGTGGCTTACATCGACAAGGGCTGATTTCCCCCCTCATGCTACATGTTTATCGCAGGTTGGCTGCAGCTCTGTTCTATGGCATCCATATCCAGGCTCAGGAAGCAGCCCCCACCTCTCCGGGCAGAATAGAGAACAAATATGCCAGAACTATGTGACGGCTCTTAAAGCTTCTGTTCAGAAGAGGCTTAAGGTACCCACACCCCTACTTCATTGGCCCAAGCAAATCACATGGCCAGAGATGACACTGTCAGAACGGAGCCTGTACATCCTCCCACTAAGAGAAGCAGTGAATATTCTGAACAATAAGACAGGCTACCACACGTATCCAGAACATGGAATAAATGAGTAGAAGCTTTGTGTAATGGGAAAGATGATGAATAGAAGAGAAAACACTGGAAGAACCCAATGTAGGGGCTCTGATTCCCAAAGAACACATAAGAAACAGACGGCAGCTATATTCATAAGCCTATCAAAAGAGCCACAGGAGCTGAACAAAGAACCGATATTAGAAATCACAAGGACATAATCTGCCAACAGAAAGTTTATACACAAAAAGGAATGCTAGGTTTCATGACTGAATAATGTTTAAATTTCAGAGGAAAAGAGAGGGAGCTATTCTGATGAGGGAGACAGTACACTTGTGGGTTTCACAGAAGTGGGTGCTAACAGGGAAGCCTGTTACATGTCCTCCACAGCTTCAAGAGGGGGAGCTTGGGTGGCTCAGTCGGTTGAGTGGTTGAGTATCTGACTCTTGATTTCAGCTCAGGTCATGATCCAGTGGTTCGTTAGATCGAGCCCTGCACTACTGGGCTCTGTGCTGACAGTGAAGAGCCTGCTTGGGATTCTCTGTCTCCTTCTTTCTCACTCTTTCTCTCTCTCTCTCTTTCTGTCTCTCTCTCTCTCTCTCTGTCTCTCTCTCTCTCTCTCTCTCTCTCTCTCTGCCTCTCCCCTGCTTGCTCTTGCTGTCATGCATGCAGGCTCTCTCTCTCTCTCTCTCTCAAAATAAATAAATGTAAAAAAAAGTCACAAGAGAACCCATAAGGACATGGACTTGCTTCCTTTCGTGAGCTCAGCCCCTGCCCACAGGCAGACCACCCAGACCACCCCAAAAGTATAAAGACCAGACTGGTTGCTCTCAAGCCTCAGCAGCACTTTTCCTTCCTCTCGTTCAGAAATCCAGATCTGCCCGTATTCACTAAGGACAGTCTAGTGCCCGTCTTTCCCCAGTTGTGTCTACAAACTGTGTGCAGAAAACGAAATGTCTCGGAATCATTAAAAATGATTAAATCACATGTATATAATTTTATATAAAATTACATAAAGATATTAACATATAGATTATAAAGAAAAACCGGGGGGAAAACAGGGGCACCATCAAAATGGCAGGAAGCACTTGAAAGTGTCAGATGAGAAAAAAAGTGAAATTATTTCCAGTTTAATCAAGCCAAGAGCCCAGCTAGAAAACTGCACCCCGAACATTTCACATCTGTGTTGGGGCACAGACAGGAGAAGGGGGCAGATGAGAGCGAGAGCAGGAGGCAGAGATAACAGGAAAGAGAAGGATGGGAAGAATCCAATACGGGGAAGGGAGCAAGCAGAAGGGGCTGGTTAGAGGCCACGTCCTGAGCTCTGTCCAGAGCAGGCTCCCAGTGGCGATCAAGAAGGTCCTTAGAGCCAGTAGGGTCCCTGCAGCAGAGATAGGCGTGGGAAGCAGCCACCGACCTGGCTCCTGGAGAAGCTGGCTAAGACTGGACTTCCCACTATGACTCTTTCTGGGGGGAGCACATGAGAACCCAGGCAGTGGTTTCTCCCCGCGAATTAACATGCTGGCATGTACTCAACCAAAAATTAGTCTCTCGTCAGCTTGTCCGTGGGAGTCATGCCCACCTAAGCCAGCCGTGAGTCTGCCCCTGCCCTCTCCCAACCTACGGAGTGGCCTGGGCAACAACCACCCTCCTCTCCTGTGCCCCGTTCTCTGTCCCACCTTCCCCAGGGAAATTCAAACACTGCCTACAAGGCCTCTTGCCACTTTTGAGCCAGCATTTCTAGGCCCTGACCCTGTGCACTAACTACACACCGTGGATATAACCTCTTGATAATCCTTATGCCAACTCTTTTAAGAACCAGCAGGTCCCAGTATCACCCTCATTTTAGACATGAAGAAAAGAAAACAAGGCTCAGAGAAGTTAGGTAACTTTCTCAAGGTCACAGAGCAAGGAACAAAGCTAGATTTGGAACCCAGGTCTGCCTCTGAAACCTGAGATCCCCACAAGTGTCCTGCTGCCTGGGCCTCATCAGAGCTTCTTTAATGATCCCTGCAGCGCATGTCAGCCGGGACCCCAGCAACATCTCCGGGAGTTTGCGATCTCAGTGGGGACACAGACAGACACACTGAAACGAACTACACCAAGACCAGGTGACATCACAGGAGGCTTGAGGTCCGAGAGGGCTTGTGAGGAGCTGGGCCCGTGGAATAAGAGAGTGAGAGGAGGTGGGGAGCTGCCCCTCCAGAAAATGGAAAATCATCGGTCAGCCCCGCTTCCCCAGAGTCTGCTTGGGAATGTGATAACCATGATAACAGACATGGACAGTGATGGAAAGGGAGCCTCCCAGGGGAGGCCCCCACAGCCAGACTCCACAATTACCAGCAGCTCACCGGAGCTGACAAGACAGACAGTTCCTTCACTTGCGATGCAGGAAATGTTTTTGTGTTTTCTGCCTAGGCCTTAATTCTGAGCTAAACAAAGACCCCGGCGGGTGGGAGATGGAGTGCTGCCCAGGGAGCCCCCTTCATTTATCCCAAAGATGCTTCCAAAACCAGAGGAATAGCAGGGGCCAGGGCTGCAGGGAACACAGGACTTGCAGGCCCACAACCTGGGGAGCAAAACACCCCGCCACTTCAGGCAAGCCCCAGGACAGTCCAAGCTCTGTGCATGGTGGCTTCCGCCTCACACTCCTGGGAGGCGGTACGAGCATCATCCCAATATTGTGGATGGGGGGACAGCCTCACACGGATTATGTGACTTGCAACCTCAGGGGAGGACAGAGCCACACTCCAACCCACCTGTCGGAGTCCAGAGCTCTATCTTGGGAGGGCTTGCAGGACCCTAGGAATGAGGCAGGTCAGAAAGGGCCTGCCGGGGTCAGAAAGGCGTGGGGTTCAGTATTGGCCACAGACTGTCCATTTTGTGGCGAGGATTAGATGCGGGAAGCACTAGCAGCAAGCCCCGCACTGAGAAAGTGCTCGGTAATTGCCAGCAATCTTCACTCAGAAGACTAAAAGCTCCTTGAGGCAAGGACCTCATCTGCTCTGCCCACCTGGGGCCCTAGTGCCTGAAGGGTGTCTGAGGTCCCTGCTGGGAGGTGCTCCATCAGCGACTAGGAATCTGTGCCCCATGGATCTGCAGCAGGCTTCATCTTACCAAACCCAAGCTCACGACATTTTCTGGACTTTCCTTTCCCAACTTCTGGGCCGGATCAGTCAGACACTCTGGGGCCGCAGGCAAGGAGCAGAGAGAAGGCATGACAGAGGAGGGAGAAGGCAGAGCAAGATGCAGGCAGCCCACTGCCCCAAAGGCCGGATTCTGCCACACGCAACCCAACCTTGAGGGCCCTGGGTAAGTGCACATAAGTAGCACACAGGGACATGTATGCATCCAGGCAGCCACCAGCACTGGTGAGCCCAGCTGCCCCGCGCAACTCCCAGATACCAGACATGGCTGCCCTGCTCACCGCCACTTGTGGAGACACCAGCTCTCGTACAGAGCAGGTATTTCATAAACGTTGTTACAGAACATTACTGCCCAGAGCCTACCATGTGCCTGGCACTGCTCCAGGCACTTCAGTCTTCATAACCTGTCTTGCAAAATGAAAGCAGGTGGTAAAACAGAGGCTCAGAGACGAAGCAATTTGCCCAGAGTAACACAGCTAGAAGGTGACAGCTACGAGTCTGGCCTCTACCTGTGCTCTATCCACTGCCACACATGGCTTCTAGAAGGACAAGAAGGAAGAGGGAGAAAAGGGCTGTGGGACAGTAAGCAGTAACTCTTCCCTGACCAGCTTCTCTGAGCCCAGGCAGCCAGCTCCAAATCTGCCTAAATTTAGCCCAGGCCAAAGCCAAGACTCCCCTGAAAGGTCCCACCCAACCAGGAGCCTGCCAGGCTCTCGGCTGACCTTGGTGAGCCAGGAGGGAGGCCTTGTTCGCCCAGCCTCCTTGAGGAGCTTGGGTCTTTCAGCCCAGCCCCGTGGTCCCAGCCGCGGGGTCAGAGTCCCACAGCACGCACCGCACCGCCCTCTCCTCACCTCTCCTCACCCCTCCTCACCCCTCCTCACCCCTCTCATCTGCTAAGACACCGAGTTTGCAGAAGCAGGAGGCGGCGCCTCGGCGGAGCTGCGCCCACAGCTCCGCCCCCAAAGGTTGGCGGTGGCTGCGCCGTCCAGACTTCCTGCACTCCCCGTCTGCCTGGTCTCATACCCCTCCCTACTCCAGGTGGAAAGGGCCGCCAGCCCTATTTCACGGATAACAAGAGCTCAGAGAAGTTAGGTAACTTGCCAAGATCGCACAGCTGGTGAGCCCATCCTGCAGACCCCGGGACGTGAAAACGCAAAGCCCTAACCACAACGCAGCTCGCTGCCTTTCGGCACGCCCCAGTTGTAACCGCATGCCTCCAGAGACTCCTGCATTGTGCACACAACCGCAGGCTGGCTCCTTCCCCCCAAAGCCCGCAGAGGCGGAGAGCCCGGGAGCCAGGGCCCCTGAGGCCGGTACCCTCGCCCCGGCAGGAAGCGCCCCTCGCGGCGTTCCCAGGCCCGCACCGGCCCCCTCCCCCGGCGAGCTGAGCCGCGAGCATAGGCTGCGTTTGTGGGAAACCGGGGCTCAGCGCGCTGAGAGGGAGTCAATTTATTCTGGAGAAAACATCTTTGTTCTGCGAGTGAAGGGGAGCCATTCCCAACAATTTAATGCTCTGTTCGCGGGCCCCGGTGCTGGGGTTGCAGCGCGAGGCTTGTTCTTCGAGGCAGAGCCGCACATAATGAGGCTTCTCACTGCCGCTCCCCGCCATCCTGCCAAAAACCAGAACGGTTATTTATCCATTAATCTGACATTACACCCCCTGCATTTTATCTGCTTAAATAAATTTGGTGGTTAGAGTGTGTGCCTGGCGGAGAAACTCGCGCATTCAATTTCCTACGCGCCAACGCGTGCAACGTTGCTGTTACAAACTCGCCTTTGCCATCTTGGCGCCTCGGCCGTTCCAGCAGCGAAAATGGGCCTCTCCCAGCTCCGCCAGATCCAGTCCCAGCAGCGGAAGATGGGCCTCTCTCAGCTCGGCTCGGCCGGATCCAGACACCACGGGGCAGGTCTCCAGAGCCTGTCTCGATCTGCGCCTGCATAATTGAGTTGCCTGCTAGATGGTCCTTCTACCAGGAGACAAGCCATCTCCTTCTGCTATCATCTACAGGGGGAAAACCTCAAATCTAGACCCCCAGCCAGCCTGGGCTGGAATTCTGGGTGTGCCACTCAGGAGCTGTGTGACCTTGAGATGTCACCACCTTTCTGTGCCTCTCAGTTTCACCCGCTCCTGCCTAGGGCTATGATGAGAAATAAAGGAGTTAATATTTGTTTAAGTGCTTAGAACAGTGCCTGGCACATACTAAGTATCCAATAAAAGTTGGTTTAAAATATATATAATGTTTAGGGGCACCTGGGTGGCTCAGTTGGTTAAGCGACTGACTTCAGCTCAGGTCATGATCTCACAGTTCGTGGGTTCAAGCCCGGTGTCAGGCTCTGGGCTGACAGCTCAAAGCCTAGAGCCTGCTTCAGATTCTGTGTCTTCCTCTCTCTCTGCCCCTCCCCTGCTCACACTCAGTCTCTCTCTCTCTCTCTCAAAACTAAAAATAAACATTAAATATATATATGTTTCAAATCCACGACAAGCATTTCTAAGCAGGGTTTTAGAGAGGAGCTAGACTACTAGGTCCTAAATGTGTCCTGAATTAAAAAGGAAGGTGAGTAGAGCACTGACTTGCTCCCCCATCCCCACACACACACCCCACCCATTTCACTCTGTTAAGAGTGGTCATGATCAGGAGGCTTCATGGAATACTTCATTTGAACAAAGGATCCTACTGCTCGAAAGTGTTTGAAATCCTTTTTCCACTCTATCGCTTGCATTTCACAGAGGAGAAAATGGAAAGCCAGAGAGGAAAAGGGACTTGGCCAGAGCCGCCCACAAGGCCACAGCAGAACTGGAAGCAGAATCCAGGCCGTCTGTCCCCCAGGTCAAGTTTTTGTTTTGGGTTGTTTTGTTTTGTTTTTTTCTCCACCGTGAGACCTCCTGCCCATTCACCCCAGCACCTGCAGCGTGGCCACCCCCATCCCCTACTGGAGCTCGAGCCTAGCCCAATGGCAGGTGAAATCCCATGACCCTCAGACTTTAACCTCCACATTCAAGTGACTGGCAATCCCCTGCCCACTTGTCCTTCCTTTGTTATTTCCTTTCATCCTCTGCTTCTCAGCAGCATCTCCCTGGCCTAGAAACTTGCTGGACCTGCCTACCTTTCCTCTCTATATCTTGTCTGCCCCTCAGCACCCTGTATGTACCCTCATCCCCAGGGCTGTGTGTGCCCTGCCCTACAGGCTGGAACCCAGCACTGAGTGACATCTGGGCCCTGGTGCCCCACCCCCACCCTCACCACACAGCTTTGGATGTAGGCCCGGTGGATGTGGCACTGCCCAGCACACACCCACCTGGAGCTCACCACACCCCTCCAGGGGCTGTCCCCAGCCAGGCCCATTCCCTGAACGCCGCCCAGAGGGCTGCCAGCTCCACCTGGAGAAGGTCACTTTCACAATCTTCTTGCTCAGGAGAGGCTGGCCTGACGCCCCACGCAGACTGTTGAGGTGAGTGGGGAGCGAAGCGGTGAGTCTGGACCAGAGAGAGGAGCTGTGTCCCACGCAGGAGCCGCTCTGCCCAGGCAGCTGCAGGCCCAGCCCCTGCCTCCTTCAGAGCAACAAAGAGGCAGGCATGCGGGCAGACAGACGCCCAACACAGAACCTCCCGCTCGCTCGCTGTGTCACTACTTGGCCCCTCCTTCCCGACCCCACAGATGAGGAAGCCCCTCCACCCTGCAGTCAGCTGTAACCTTGGCCAGCCGGAAGTTCCCAGGGGAGGATGGCTGCCCCCTGATTTCCAGAAGATCCCCTGAGGCCTGGGCCCAGCCAGGTGGGACCTGAACTAGCCCAGCCCTTTTCTTTCTAGCCACATTCAAGGAAGTAACAGTGCCCCCAGATAAGAAGAAACACCCCTGGCCGCGGCGGACTAGGGCCGCCCATCACGCCTGGACAGCTAGTCAACCCAGACCCTGGTGGGCACGTGCTCCTGACACAGTCTCATCTTAAAAACCTGTCCTCACTAGCCTCCTACTTTACCTAGCTGACTACACCCTCTCTTTTGACTCACATCCGTCCTCAAGCTCATGGGCATCCCTGATCAATGCTATTCCTGGGAAAGTGATCAGAGTCCTGACTCATGTCAGCTTCTCTTCACTTCAGCGGGACCCAACCCCATCCCCTGATAACCTGTGCCAGACACTGTGCCAAGTGCTCTGAAATCTAAGACTTAGCTAGGTACACCCCTCCCATTTTACAGATGAGGACACAGGCTTGCCCAGGGCACAAGGCTTCTAAGTGGCCCAGCCTGAATTTTAAACCCAGATGTGTCTGAATCCATAACCCCAAGTCTCACCACCAGCCCTGCCAGTGGCCAGCCTGCCCACAGCCCTGTTCTTGCCTCATGAATGAAATCAGACACTGAGTCTCACTCCTGCAGCCATGGAGGATGGAGGAGAGGTGGGCACTGTAGGTCACGTGTTCTGTGGGTTCTGACTGGGGGTCTGTCTTCCTTCTGTGCCACTAAGACTCACCTGTCATTGGCAGAGAACGGAAATCAGCATTTTACAGCAATAAAAGGCTGCTCCTGGTTAGACATCAAACGAATCAATCTTCTCTGACAGTTAATTTTCATTTTGCAACTTTCCCTGGTGACAACGGCAAGTAATGACCCCTGAGCATCTGCAAAGTCGCAGAGCAGCAGCCCAGCCTCCCACACCCCCTGACTCAGCCCCTCCCCTTCTGTGCCCACTGCTCACTCTAGCCCCTTTCCCCGGCCCCTAAGCCCCAGCCCACAGAGACACCTCTCTGCCCAGGAACCCCTCAAAGAGGCTCAAGCCCAAGCTACCAGAAACAAACGCTGCAGCTCTGGGACAGGCACTGTGCGCCCTCTCATCCTCACGGATCGTCCCCACCACCATACTAGCAATGATCCTCTCCAAATACCCCATCATCAGACTCCCCAACATTCCTCTGGCCCCAGCTATGACCCCAGGACCTGCCATCAACCCCCAAGGCACAGCACCAACGACTCTATCAGGAAGTTCCCCATGTGCATCCTTCTCCCTCTCCCAGGCCCCATCACAGAGCATTCATATACAGGGCACCTGTGACTACCCCCAAATGTCATCAACAACCCCAAAACCACCACGTCTGACCCCCATATGCACTTCACAGACCCCCTGGCACTTCCACACATCGGGGGAGCCCCTGCATCTGGCCCAAGGCTTCCCCCTCTGTGCATGGGGTGCGGCAAGGGGCCGGTGGGACAGATCCTTTCCCAGGGGCAAGCTGTCTGCCCCATTCTCCCGACCCCCAGTCTCTGATGGGCTTTGAGCTCCACTCGGGACCTCCCCACCAGTTTGCCATGGCCAGCTGTGCACCTGCTAAGAGAGATGAGGGAAAGGCGCACTCAACCCTGGACTGTGACTCTCTTGCGGGCCCCAAAGCCAAAGGCACCAGCTTTCCCTGACTCAAAAAACCCTCTCGGGCTCCCCTGCACCCCGGGACCCACAGCCATGAGGAAGCTTATGTTCATGGAAGTGTCTTCCAATGACCTCCCAGCCCCTTTCCAGCAGGGCAATGGCACCAAGGACTGGACCTACCTCTATCCCTCCACTTCCCCCAAAGTACTCAAAACCTTAGGGGAACTCCTCCCCTAGCAAACCACCCCCATCCACAGAGCTCCTGATCTCGAGAATGGTGCTAACTACCATTCAGTGAGTGCTCCTGCGCGAGCCAGGCTGTCTCTTCATCACGGGGCCACCCTCATGTCACTGCATGGATCCCAGCCCCAGGACAGTGCTTGGCACACAGCCGACAGCAAGAAGCATTTATTGAATAAATGAACAGACGGAGGGTTCTCCACCTATGCTCTCAAGAAACACCTCAGCCACTCTGCAGGCTGGGTATTACCCCAATTTGAGGAAACAGAGGGCAGACTGGGGGCCTAAACTCACACAGCCGTCACTTGGCAGAGTCACGTTCAAACACAAGTCTCTCCTAGTCCAGAGCCTCTGCTCAGCGTTGACCCACAGGGAGCCCCGTTCAACAAGGATGATGGTGAAAGGCGGTGGCGGCTCAACACAGCCCTGCCCTGCTCAGGACAGAACTCAGCTCCAGGCACGCTGAGTACCCATTTTTTTCTGACACCAAACCACAACTTCGGGAAGTGCAGGCAGCAGGCCCTGCATCTCCCTGGCAACCTAGAAGCTTTTGTTCTCAAAGAATGAAGCTGATTCATCATCCCCTCCCCGCCCCCCAGGGTGAACAGCAGGGGCTTCCAGAAGCAGAGAGGGGTCTAGACCCTTGCTGCAGCCAGGAGCAACCCAGGCTGAGCTGATGCATGCCGGGAGGGCCCCCCAGCTGGGCTTCCAAACCAAGCATTCCCAGTGCCCTCCATACCCACTGGCAAGAAGGGCCCAACCAGGGCTCAGCAGGGAGACTGCGCAAGCCAAGAAAGCCTCATTCCTGGCCCTCCCGCCACTCAGACCTCTTCCTCTCCACCAAAATCCCACAGGCCCCCGGGGTTCTAAACACACAGCCCACTGGCCCTCACCCAGCACCATGCTCTGGGCTCCATGCCTTTGCAAACCTGTCCCTTAGGCTGCAAAGCTCCCTCCTTTTTTCTCCCTTGCTGAAGATTTCTTATCCTTGAACCAAAGGCTCAGACGTTGCTCCCCGACCCCCAGTTATTCTCCATAAGCAAAGTGTATCACTGTTCTTGTGTACCCCACAGTCCTGTGCTCTCCTAGAGGCGACCCCTTCTTGGGGCTGTGACATCCCTCCCCTAGATGGTGAACTCCTGGAGGCATAGAGCAACGTCCTTCTCCACCGAGCAGTCCCAGCTCCAGCATGGAGTGAGGGAACACCCAAAGGAACTCTGAAAGTCATTGCAGAGGGAACCACACAGAGCATCGGCTGTGGACTCTTACTGTCTGATATACTCCCCTATGCCACTCAATCAAGCCCGGTGAGTGACCTACTCCAGCCAGTGAAACGGAAGCAGTTTTGATATATGCGTTCATTCCAAGCAGAAGTCTTAAGTCTCAGAGATGGATCCTGCTTCCCCGCCCATATCACCAAAGGCATTTTGGGTAGTGGCTGCTTCTCAGCCTGGCTGCTGAGGCGAAGAAGATGACAACAGGCGAGCAGTGCCCCCAGGCCAGCCCATGATGGACATGTAGCCTGTGTGAGAAACAACCGCGAGATTGGAGGCTGCTGATACTGCCACATAGGCTGGCCCAGCCCAGCAATGCAAGGAATGAGAAAGGAAATGCCTCCTGCCCATGCCCAGGACAACACAGGTGTCAGGACTCTGCAAGATGCCACCAACGTGCCCCTGGCTGCCTTTCTAAGCAGGCCTAGTGCACAATGATGACCCCATGGCAAAATTCTAAAAAAGGAAGAGAACTGGGGTGCCTAGGTGGCTCAGTCAGTTGGGCATCCGACTTTGGCCCAGGTCATAATCTTAGGGTTTGTGAGCTCGAGCCCCACATCAGGCTCTGTGCTGACCACTCAGAGCCTGGAGTCTCCTTCAGATTCTGTGTCTCCCCCACTCTCTGCCCCTCCTATGCTCATGCCCCTCTGTCTTTCAATAATAAAAGCGTTAAACATGTTTTTTAAAAAAGGAAGAGAACCTATGGGGCACGTTAGAAAGACTGAGGTTTGAACACAGGCAGATCTGCATTCATATCCAAGCTAAGACATATCCATGATCTTAAGCAAGTCCCTTCACCTCTGTGAACCTCAGCTTTCTTATCGTAAAATCAATACCTAACCCCCCAGGGCGTTCTTAAGATATCAGGAGTACAAACGCTGCGTGTAAAGTGCCAAGCACATTGGGAGCCTTCCATTGCCAACACTTACCAGTCCCTCCTATAGAGCTCTAAGATGCCTGCGTTGGTGGGACAGTGGTGAGCATAGCTGCCTTCCAAGATGCCTGAGGGGTGAGGAGCAGGGTAACTCTAGCCAGCCAATTCAGGACAGGCTGTACCTGAGACGATGCCACCTGTCACCTACACCTGGCATAAAGAGGCCCAAGGCTCCTGCTGTGCTCAACTTGCTGACATCACCAAGCCAATGCTCCAAGTTATATCCCCCACCCCCACACACATACGCACAGACAGATGGTGGCATTCTGAGAGATCCCATCTCTGCCTCCTCTGGGGCACCTGAGCCCTGCCCTGCACGGACCCTTCGTTCATTAGTAGTTCTCTTGTCTTCATCCCCATACCTGCCCTGGTCCTTAGTCCTTCCTCTCCCCTTCCTTGACCATAGCGGCCCTTTCCTCACGCTCAATTCCTAAGCAAAACAACACTTTAGAGGCAGGCTGGCAGCAACACTGTGGAGCTAGGAACACATCCCATTGCTTCCTGTCATCCTTCTAAGCTTTCAGACTTGTCTGATTAAGGGCAACAAGAGGGAGTGACTCCTTTAAATTTTTTTAACACAAGCAGGGGACGGGCAGAGAAAGAAGGAGACAGAGGATCTGAAGTGGGCTCTGAGCTGTCAGCACAGAGCCTGACGCAGGACTCGAACCCACGAGCAGTGAGATCATGACCTGAGCCCAAGTCCACCGCTTCACCGACTGAGCCACCCAGGCACCCCAAGAGGGAGCGACTCCTAATGAACAAGGGGCCCCACAGAAGCCAGAAGTGGCACCTCTCGGAATGCGGTACAGAAACAGAGCCACCAGAGCTGCGATCTGCGAAGGCTCCAACTCTGGCAGGCACAGGGACTTTGGGACTCATGAGAAAGGGCCATCAGGGCACCACACTGTGCAAAGACACAAGCCAAGAACCCCTCTGCAGACACGGAAACCACGTTTGCTGATCACCTCATAGCTAGCTGCCTAGCTGCGTGGCACCCTGACAGGTGCTTGATGTGTCCACCCCGCGAAAACCCTGCAAGCTGCCTACGATTCTCCCATTTTCCTGTGTGTGAGAGTGCCAAGGCTTCCTGCAGGGAAAGGGCCAAGGAGGCGCCCATGTGGGTCTCAAGCTCCTTCCTCCAGCCACCTCATAAAATCAACCATCCTCCTCCCTGAATGGCTGAACAAATCTATCCTGATTCGTAGGCTTTCCTGGAACAGCATGTATAATTGCATTCGGTGTAAAATGTTTTAAATGAATCTAATTCTTCATAGTTTGGAAACATGAAACATCTGCTTTGTCTCAGCCACTGTACCTCTTGATTAAAACAACTATAAACCATTTCTCCCACTGCTTTAGATCATGGGCTCCTTGAAGGCAGGGGCTATGATTTATTCCACCTAATACCCACAGGAGCATGGCAGGAGTATTGATCAAGAGCAGATTGAAAAATCAAGTTGTTCCTTCTCATCTCATTCCAGCACCTCCTCTCCACCATCCCTCGCATCTTCATGGTCTCCATTCCCTCCATCATTAAATAAATTCAAATTATCAATATTAAAGAAAAATAACTTGGACTTCTGCTTCTGACCAAGATGGAGTAACAGGGGCCAGATTTACCCTCCTTCCTGAAGCAACCCCCCAAAATGGGTAAAATATATGAAACAATGGTTTTCAAGATACTGTCGATGAGGCTACAAGGATAGGGATCCTTGAGAGACTAAATAAAACAAGGTGAGCCCTACAATTGCCTCAGTACTATCTTAAGTTTCCAGAACAACACAGGGAGAGGGGAGGGCACAGGCAAAGTCCAGTAGATGCCATGAGTTCATGATTTGAATCTGAGCATCCAGGGAGACTGAGGCAGCCAGAGTCACAAGACAGAGGACCAAAGAGATGTACACAGAGAAATCTGGGGATTTTTTAAAAGGCCCCACTGAAATACTGAGCAGAGCTAATCTTTTCCAAGGTCAGGAAAAGAATCACCCAAAAAGATTTGAGGGACCAGTACTTCACACAGAGCCACGAACAATGCTATTTCCAACAAGAATCTCATGACTCACATCGGGCAGAGTGCACAGAAAGGTCCTGCCTCAGCAGTAATAGCTGTGGTCCTGACCAACAAATGGTAAAAGCCAGACTCAAAAGGATCAAACTGTTTCCAAGTAATTTAACTGCATTGCAGAATAAAGCTCAAGAATATTTCTAAGAATACAAAAATATCCATCACAATATCTGTAACCACATCAAAACTCATGAGGTATGTAAAGAAGCAAGAAAATACAGTTGACCTTTGAACAACGTGAGAGTTGAGGTGCCAATCTCCAATGGAAAAATTCATGTATAACTCTTGGTTCCCCCGAAACTTAACTACTAATAGCTTACTGTCGACTGGAAACCTCACCAATAACATGAATAATCGATTAACCATATTTTGTACACAATATGCATTATACACCATGTTCTTACAATAAAGCAAGCTAGAGAAAATGTTATTTAAGAATCATAAGGAACAGAAAATACATGGGCAGAACTATACTATAATTATTGAAAAGAAATCTATAAATAAGTGGATCCACAAAGTACAAACCCATGTTGTTCAAGGTCAACTACATTACCCATATGAAGAGAAAAATCCATCAATCCAAACCAAACCAGAGCTGGGAAAGATGTCAGAATTAGCAGACCACGATATTAAAACAGCCATTATTACTACATGCCATATGTTCAAAAGTTAAACAGAAGCATGAAAGATTGAAAAGAAGATGCAAATTAGACTTCTAGAGATAAAAACTAAAATGTAGGAGATTAAAAAACAAACTGAATTGGATTAGTGCCAAAGGAGATACAGCAGGGAAAAAGAACTTTAAAAGATGACAAAAGAAAGTGTCCAAAATGAAATAACAGAAAAGAGGAAAAAGAAAGAAAGTGAAGGAGGGAAAGAAGAAAAGAGAAACAGAAATAAGAAGGAAGAAAGGAGTGAAAAGAAAAGCAGATTAGTGAGCTGTGGGGCAACTTCAAATGGTATAACATATGTGTGATTCGAATCCCATAGGAGAGGAGAGGGAGAAGGAAAATTTCTATACTTATAGAAATAATTCATGAAAGATTTCCAAGTTTTATGAAAACTATAAACCCACAGATGTAAAAATCCTAAGAACTCCCAAGCACAAAAAAACATGAAGAAGAAAACTACATCAAGGCATATCATAATCAAAATGCTCAAAAACTGGGATACAGAGAAAACCATAAAAGCAGCCAGACAAATAAGGTAAGCTATTACAAAGGAACAAGGATAAAGACGACAACGAATTTATTATCAGAAACAGTGCAAAAGAGAAGACAATGAAACAACATCTTTAAGGTACTGAAAGAGAAAAACTATCAGCCTAGAGGGTTTTTTTTTTCTTTTTGAGAGAGAGTGTGTGTACACACATATAGCGGCACAAGCATATGGAGGAGAGACAGTGGAAGAGGAAGAAAGAATCCCAAGCAGGCTCTGCAACCAGCATGAAGCCCAGTGTGGGGCTCAATCCCATGACCATGAGACCATGACCTGAGCCAAAACCAAGAGTCAGACGCTCAACCAATTGAGTCACCCAGGCACCCTTCAACCTAGATTTTTATATCCAACAAAAATATCTTTCAAAAAATAAAGGTGGAACAAATAGCAGAGTAAGCAACTCTAAATTCTGATTATATTTGGGGCGCCTGGGTGGCTTAGTCGGTTAAGCATCCAACTTTCGCTTAGGTCATGACCTCGCGGTTCGTGGGTTCGAGCCCCGCGTCGGGCTCTGTGCTGACTGCCAGCTCAGAGCCTGGAGCCTGTTTCAGAGTCTGTGACTCCCTCTCTTTCTGACCCTCCCCTGCTCAAGCTGTCTCTCTTCTCTCCTAGAAATAAATAAAACACATTAAAAAAAATTTAATTCTGAATATATCCATAAAGAAACATTAACACACACACACACACACACACACACACACACACGTTAGAAATAGCCAGAACTGGGGTGCCTGGCTATCTCAGTCGATAGAATATGCAACTCTTGATCTCAGGGTTGTAAGTCTGAGCCCCACACTGGTTGTAGAAATTACTTAAAAATAAAACATTAAAAAAAAAAGGGAACGACTAGAACCAACTTCATCAGAACTCTGGGAAAGAGTCAAAAGGTGTATAGCAACAAAGAGAATAATTCATCAAAAAAAAAAAAAAAGGAACGTGAAAACAACAGAAAAGCATCGTGACATTTTTACTTACCTTTGCTCCACTCAATCTCCAGCATGACAGCAGGCTTGAAGTAGTGACAGCCCATGTTCCCAGTTAGAAACCTTAATCCCCGATTCCAGAAAAAGCAGAGCAGACCTTGTTCACAAATTATTTTGTATGTCTATTATAAGCTGTCTGGTAGCCGCCTGAAGGACTGATGCAAGGCAGTCATCTATATTTTGCAACTCAGAACGTAAACCAAAACTCACAGGCATTGGTTGATACACTGCAAGATGAACAGACACCTGGGGCAAAAGATACACCTGAGAAACTACTTGAGGCTCAGGAGAAAAAGCTGAAAGAGATTCCTTAGGAAATTAAGACATTCAGGGGCGCCTGGGTGGCTTTGTCGGTTAAGCGTCCGACTTTCGCTTAGGTCATGATCTCGCGGTTCCTGGATTCGGGCCCCGCGTCGGGCTCTGTGCTGACTTCCAGCTCAGAGCCTGGAGCCTGTTTCAGTCTGTGACTCCCTCTCTCTCTGGCCCTCCCCTGCTCACGCTGTCTCTCTCTCTCTCTCTCTCCTAGAAATAAATAAAACATTTAAAAAAAAATTTAAAAAAAAAAAAAAGACATTCAAAAGTACCCATTTATATGGGGGAATTTAGAAAGCCACACCCTACCCAAGGAAAGATACATGCCTACAAAAGACCTAAGAAGACTCTAAGATTTCATCTCAGAGCAAGCCTGGCTAAGTGCTCAAGGAGTCCTCTAGCAGAGAGTCAGTCTGCAAAAACTGGGAGAAACGTTTGGGTGGTTTTTGGTTTGTTTGTTTTTTTTTTCATTTTTACTTGTGTTTGTTTTGTTGTTGTTGCCGTTATTTTTCTTTCTTTTGTTTTGTTTTTAACTCCTAGTGTTCAAGGAAATCACTCTCAAAATATTAGCTGAGCACAAGCTAAAGCAACAGAGACTTCAATAACTACCCAAAACACAGTATAAAGTCTTCTGGTTTGGTTGTTTTTTAATGCTTATTTATATTTGAGAGAGACAGAGTTTGAGCAGGGAGGGGCAAAGAGAAAGGGAGACACAGAATCCAAACCAGGATCCGGGCTCTGAGCTGTCAGCACAGAGCCCCATGCGGGGCTCAAACCCACAAACCATGAGATCATGACCTGAGCCAAAATCGGACACTTAACCAACTGAACCACCCAGGCACCCCATAAAGCACAGTATAAAATCTTTTCAAAAATAGTTTGAAGGGCACCTGGGTGGCTCAATCAGTTAAGCATCCAACTCTTGATTTGGCTCAGGTCATGATCTGATTATCATGAGATCAAGCCCTCCCTTGGGCTCCATCCCCAGCATGGAGACTGCTTAAGTTTCTCTTTCACCACCTGCCCCTCCCCCCACCACTCTCCTAAAAAAAATAACAATAAAGATAAAAACTTAAAAAAAAAAAAAAAAGACAGTTTGGATGGAGCACCTAGGTGGCTCTGTCGGTTGAGGGCCTGGCTCTTGATTTCAGCTCAGGTTGTGATCTTGCAGTTTGTGGGATGGGGCCTGCACTGGGCTCTACACTAACAGTGCAGAGACTGCTTGGGATTCTATTTCTCCCTCTCTTTCTGCCCCTGCCCTGCGTGTGGACAATAAATAAATAAATAAATAAATAAATAAATAAATAAATAGTTTTTAAAAATCACTAAATAAGAGACTACTCAGCCTTCAATAATTTAAAAAATATTAAAGTTTGGGAAAAGGGGAGAATCTAATTTCTCAGCTCTAGCTGAAAACCAAGAGGAAGGCACAAATCTTCATTTAAATATTAAGTAGAGACACCAAAGAAGCAACACATTCATTAAGTTACCTAATTATCATAATAATTGTATTCTGCTTTGGTTTCGGTTTTGAAAAAATAAAATTATAAATATAAATATTCCCCCAAGAATGTATTGGACTCTATTTGTGTGTAATACAAATTTTCAAAACTTAAGTGTAGTGACACAATAGAACACAATGTAAATAAATGTTCAATTAAAACCACAAAAGGCAAAAGATAAAAACAGGAACAAAGAACAAGGGCAACAAACAGAAAACAGTAACAAACCTGATAAATATTATTCCAACTATGTCAATAATTAGTTTTGTATTTTTAATTTTTTTTTAATTTTTCTCATGAACCGCAAGATCATGAGCTGAATTCAGAAGCTTAACCAACTGAGCCACCCAGGCACCCCTCAATAATCACTTTGAATCTCAATGGTCTAACTGCACCAGTTAATAGAGATTGTCAGAATGGATCAAAAAAACATGACGCAACTATATGCTGTCTATAAGAAACCCACTTTAAATATAAAGACCTGTATAGATTAAAAGAAAATGTTTAGAGAAAAATACACCATGCTAAGACTAATCAAGCAGAAGTAACTGTATTAATTGCAGGACAGGGCAGACATGAAACTAAGAAAAAATATCAGGGATAAAAAACAATATTATGTAATGATACGGGGTCAATTCTCCAGGAACACATAACAGTTTTTAATGTGTATGTACCTAATGATAGAGCATCAAACTATGTGAACAAAACCTGATAGAACTGCAGGTAGATAGATGAATCTGCTCTCATAGTTGGAGACTTCAACACCCCTCAGTCAGAAATGGACAGACCCAGCAGGCAGAAAATCAATAAGGATATAGTTGGACTCAACACCACCATCAATCAACTGGATTTAATTGACATCTATAGACTACTTCATCCAACAACAGCAGAATACACATTTTTCTCAAGCTCACAGAGAATGTTCAAGATAGACCACATTTTTAGCCACAGAACACACTTCAACAAATTTAAAAGGAGAGAAATCATACAATGTCTTTACCGAGACCATACTGTCTATATCTAAACTAGAAACCAATGAAAGCTGGAAAATCTCAAATATTTATAAATTAAACAACACACATCTAAATAACACATGAATCCAAGAATATTTTAAATATTTTGAATTAAATGAAAATGAAAGCACAATTTATCACAATTTATTAGATGCAGGGAAAACAGTGCTTAGAGGGAAATTTATAGCATTGAATACATAAATTAAAAAAGAAGAAACACATAAAATCAATAATCTAAGCCTCACCTTAGGAAACCAGAAGAAAGGCAAATTAAATCTAAACCAAGCAGAAAATCATAATTAATAAGTAGAGTGGAAATCAATGAAATTTAAAACAGGAAATCGATAGAAAAAAATCAACAAAACCAAAATGGTTCTTTGAAAACAAGAAGTAAAATAAAATCTATGAAGTCTCTAACTAGGCTAATTTAGAAAAAAAGAGACAAGACACAAATTACTAATCCCAAAAATGAAAGAGTGGATATCACTATAGATCCCATGGAAATTAAAAGGATAATAAAGGAATATTATGAACAACTCTATGCCTACAAATTTGATAACCCTATGAAATGGACCAATTCTTTAAAAGACCAATCCCATATAGGAAGAAAAATAGATGATCTGACTAGGCCTATATCTATTAAAGAAACTGAGTCAATAATTAATAACCTTCCAAAATAGAAAGTACCAGGCCCAGATAGGTTCACTGGTAAATTCTACCAAGCATACAAAGAAAAAATTATAACAAGTGTCAACAATCTCTTTCAGAAGATAGAAGCAGAGGGAATACTTCCTAACTCATTCCATGAGGGCAGCATTACCCTAATACCAAAACCAGAAAAAGACCTTAAGAGGAAAGAAAACTACAGATGTATGTCTCCTGAACATAGATGCAAAAATCCCCAACAAATCAGAATATCAAATCCAACAATGTATAAAAAGAATCATACCCCATGATGAACTGGGACTTATCCAAGGTATGCAAGGCTGGTTCAACATTCAAAAAAATCAATTAACACAATCCATTATATCAACAGACTGAAAAAAGAAAATCATATCATCAGAGGTAGAAAAAGCATCTGACAATATTCAACACCCATTTGTAATAAAAAAAAGAAATTCTCAGCAAACTTAGAAGGAAACTTCCTCAACTTGATAAAGACTGTCCACAAAAAAACCTACAGCAAACATACTAGCAGCCTAATTCATAATTTCTAAAACGTAGGAGCAACCAAGATGTCCTTCAGTAGGTGAAAGGATAAGTTCTGTTATATCCAGATAGTGGAATATTATTTAGTGATAAAAATAAATGAGCTATCAAGCCATGAAAAGATATGAAGGAACCTTAAATCATCTAGGGGTTTGGTTCCAGACTACCACAAAAAGGGAGTATTACTATAAAGCAAATCAAATGAACTTTTTGGTTTCCCAGTGCACATAAAAATTATGTTTACACAATATTGTAGTTTATTAAGTGTGCAATAGCATTGTATCTAAACAAAACAATGTGTATACCTTAATTTAAAGATACTTTATTGCTAAAAAATGCTAACCATCATCCGAGCTTTCAGCAAGATGTAATCTTTTCTCTGGTAGAGAGTCCTGTCTCAGTGTAGACGGCTGTGGACAGACTGGGTTGGTGGTTGATGAAGGTGGAGGCAGCTTTGGCAATTTCTTTAAATAAGATAATGATGAATCTGCCATATCAATGGACTCTTCCTTTCACAAACAATTTTTTCTGTAGGATGTGATGCTGTTTGCTAGCGTTTTGCCCACAGTAGAACTTCTTTCAAAACTAGAGTCAATTTTTTCTGAAACTCTGCCACTGCTTTATCAACTAAGTTTATGTAATATTCCAAATGCCTTGTTGTCATTTCAACAATCTTTACCACATCTTCACCAGGAACAGATCCATCTCAATACGCCACCTTCTTTTCTCTACCATAAGAAGCAAATCCTCATCTGTTAAAGTTACATCATGAGACTGCAGCAATTCAAATACAATAATAATGAAAAGGTTTGAAATATCTCCAGGATTACCAAAATGTGACACAGAGACACAAAATGAGCAAATGCTGTTGGGAAAATAACACCAATAGACTTGCTTGACACAGGGCTGCCACAAACCTTCAATTTCTAAAAAATGCATTACCTATAAAGCTCAATAAAGCAAAGCACAATAAAAGTATGCCAGTACTAAGTGAAAGAAGCCAATCTAAAAAGGCTACATACTGTATGATTCCAACTGTATGACATTTTGAAAAGACAATACTATAGAGACAATAAAAAGACTAGTGTTTGTCAAAAGTGGGGAAGAAGAGATGAACAGGAAGAACACAAAGGATTTTTAAGGCAGTGAAACACTCTGTATACTATAACAATTGTTATATATCACTGTATATATCACATCATAATGATTGTATATCTCATGATACATTTGTCCAAACCCACAGAATGTACAACCCTAAGTTAAACTACAGACTTTGGGTAGTTATAACATGTCACCACAGGTTCAGCGTCAGTTAAAAAAAACAACTTTGGGGGTGCATGGGTGGCTCAGTCAGTTAAGCTTCCAACTGCGGTTCAGGTCATGATCTCCTGGTTCAAGAGTTCCAAGCCCCATGTCAGGCTCTGTGCTGACAGTTCAGAGCCTACAGCCTGCTTCCTGGATTCTGTCTCCCTCTCTCTCTCTGCCCCTCCCCCACTCGTACTCTGTCTCTCTCTTTTCTCAAAACAGTAAAAACATTTAAAAAAAGCCAACTACACTTCTGGCATTCTGGTGAATAACGTTCATAATGGGAGAGGCTATGCATCTGTAAAGGCAGAAGTGTATGGGAATTCTCTGTTACTTCCCTCTCAATTTTTTTGTAAACCTTAAACTGCTCAAAAAAAATCTTTAAAAAATAGCAAATTAAATCCAAAGTAAGTAGAAAAAAGGAAATTACAAAGTTCAGATCAAAAATTAATAAAACAGAAAACAAAAAAATTATAGGGGAGTCAATGAAATGAAAACCTAACTTTTTTAGATTAATAATATGGATAAACTTCTAGCCACACTGATCAGGTTAAAACCAGAAGATACAAATTACTAATACCAAGAATGAGAGGGGCACCTGAGTGGCTCAGTCAATTAAGCATCCAGCTCTTGATTTCAGCTTAGGTTGTGATCTCACAGTTCATGAGATCAAGTCCTGCTTCAGCCTGCTAGGGATTCTCTCTCTCCCTCCCTCTCTCTGACCCTCCCCCACTTATGTACGCATTTTCTCTCTCTCTCTCAAAATAAATAAATAAACTTTAAAAAAATTATTCTGGAATGAGAGAAGTAATATAACTACAGAAGTCACAGATATTAAAAGGATAATAAAGGCCTATTATGAACAATAATAAACTCAGCAACATAGATGAACCAATTTGAAATATATAAACCACTAAAACTCACTCAAGAAGAAATGGATAACTTGAGCAGACTTAATACCTACTGAAGAAATGGAATTTGTAGTTTAGAAACTTCCAACAAAGAAAACTCTAGACCTCTGTGGCTTGCTTCACTGGTGAATTCTATCAAACATTTAAGAAAGAAATGATATCAATTCTACATAGACTCTTCCAGAAAGTTTTTTTAAATTTTTTCAATGTTTATTTATTTTTGAGAGGGAGAGAGAGACAGAGCACAAATGGGGGAGGGGCAGAGAGAGAGGGAGACAGAATTGGAAGCAGGCTCCATGTCTAAGCTATCAGCACAGAATCCGATTCAGGGCAGCTTGAACTCATGAACTGGGAGATCATGACCTGAGTCAAAGTTGGACACTTAACCAAATGAGCCACCCAGGTGCCCCCTCTTCCAGAAAATTTTAAAGGAATAAATACTCCCCAATTCATTCTACTAAGCCAAAATTACCTTGATAACAAATTATCCTGACAACCGCAAGAATATTATAAGAAAAATAATGACTATATAAAGATCCCTTATGAATACAGATTTTTGTAATTTAGCAAATCAAGTCCAGCAATATATAAAAATGATAATAAATTAGGATTAAGTGAGATTTAATCCCAGGAATGCAAGAGTAACTTAATATTTGAAATTCAACTGATATAATTAACCACGTTAGCAATTATATATACATAATTTGTAACACATACACACATTCATTCTAATAAAAATTCTCAGAAAACAAGACAGAGAAGGAAACTTGACTTCATAAAGGACATCAGTAAAAAACCTATAGTTAACATCATACTTAATGGTAAAAAAAATAAATGGTTTCCCTCTAGGATCAAGAAAAATTCAGGGATATTCACTCCCATCACTTTTATTTAACATTTTACTGGAAGTACCAGTCATTGCAATAAGGGAAGAAAATGAAATCAAGGACAAAGAGAATGAAGAAAAATAAAACTATCTTTATTCACAACGTGATCATTTATGTATAAAATTAGATGGAATACATACATATACACACACACACACACACACATACACACACCCCTACCTAAAACTGAGTTTGACAACAATGCTAGATACAAGATAAATATACAAAAGTCAACTGTTTATCAGCATAGTAGAATCAGAAGTCAAAAATTTTTCAAATACAATTCACTACAACATCAAAAACATCATTTATAGACAAATCTGACAAAATTTCTACCATGACAACCTCCTCCTTTTCTTCCTCCTCCTTTTCCCTCCTCTATTTGCTCTCCTTCAATGATTCCTTGCTCTTCCATTTTTAGGAGCAGAGTCAAGGCTAAACTCAACAACTCCCCAGTGTGGCCAGCAAACAGAACATCATCAATGTTATTAACTGCAATGAGACTTTTAAAAGTTAACATGGGGATCATTCTTTATAAGAATGCTTATGAAAGCCAGGTGAGCAAGGCCCCCTCTCTCAGTCATGAGTAATCTGCATTGTAATGGTCTGGTGACTCTCCCTGTGTTCCATCTCTCCTCTCTTAATTTATTTTACAAAAGTTCTCATCATATCCCCTCCACTATGAAACCAAGTACAGGCTATCACAGCCTTCAAGGCTACGATCTGGCCCCTACCTACCTTTCCAACTTTATTCCCCTCTTCACTGATCCTTCCACCAGCTAAACTGATTCACGGTTCACCAAACATACCCCATAGTGTCCCCTGTCCATAAAATTTCTAAGTATTTTCTCTCAGTCCCTTCCTCCTTCCTTCCCTGGATGGTCCCCACCCAACTTCAATTACTCTTCCTTCTGCTCACATCCAGGTTCTCTCCTTCACTCAGAGAGGAGCTGAAAATGCCTCTTCCTCCAGGAAGCTCTACCTGACACTACCAGTCAAGGGAGTCACTTCCTCTGAGTTCCCAGGGCGCTCCATCCCTCGACTGGGCCAGGAGCACTTTCCCTTTGGGACATGTTTCTTGTCTGATCCCTGGACTGAAAATTCAATAAACAGAAGCAGAGACTGTATCTGGCTCATCTCTACAACCCCTAACGCACCTCAAGCAGGGCCTGGAACAGACAGAAGAAACCATCGATAAGTGCTAAAAGGAAAGAAGAAAGGTAGCCTCTTCTGGAAGGAAGCCAATGCCAACACTTGGATAAAGAAAGGCCGGAAATGGCTATGGGAAGGTATCTGAAATTCATCTTGCTCCTGGCACTGAACTGCTGTGATTGTAGAAGTTGAGGTACACAAAGGAGGTGTACCCACCGCCAGAATCAGGAGCTGCTAAGGGCTTCCAAGGTGCAGCAAGGAGGGCAAGCACTTCAGGGAGAATTTGTCACCAGGGCTGTGCAAGGATGCAGAGAAACTATAGCACTCACATTTCTTCATCTACTCTCCTCTCCTGCTAACTATCCAGGTGGCTCAGCTTAACACAGGCCTTTACAAAGTTCATCTGAAAACTCAGTACAAAAAACAATCACCAGAAGTGACTTTGTCCTTCATGAGATTTCCCAGACTCAGCAGACAGCCATATCCGGCAGCTAGAGGGAGGAAGCACAAGGACTCTGGACTCCCTGCTGCTCACATACCACCTGCCTGAGGCCTGGAGACCAGTAGTCTTAAGCCCTCACTGTGAAAGACAATCAGTTGGGCATTTAAAAAATGTAACTGTCCATGCCCCACCTCAAGAAATGGAATTTCAAATCATCAGAGCCCGGGCCCAGGTATGACCACATCTTAAAAGCTCCTAAAGTGATTCTCCTGGGAAGCCAGGTTGAAAAGCTAGACCAACCTACAGGTGCATAGGAGGGCACCTGCCACTACCTGCAAGGTCAGCTTAGACACCACTCCTCCCTGGATCCCTCAGTGGAAAGCCGGATAGCCCAGTGGTACGGAAAGACCCTACCATCTGTCACCTAGGTTTGCATCCCAATCCTACAGAGTGGGACCTTGCAAAGTAACTCTACCATTTAAAGTCTTGGTTTGCTCATAGGCAAATTAAGAAAGCTATCCTCACCTTGCACGGATGCTAGGAAAACTAAATGGGAAGATGTACTTCAAGACCCCCACAGAGACCCTAACACATTGTACATGTTCAAGCAGTGCCCTCACACAGTCAGCCTGGCCTCTAAAGGTAGAGGTAGAGCCCAGGTGTACCCCTCTCTCCCTGGGTGACTTGGGTAAGCCATTGGACCCTCCTGGGCTTCGGCTGCCTCATCTATAAAATGAAGATAACTACAGAGCCTTTCTTCTTCCTCTTCTTCTCATTATTATTATTATTATTATTATTATTATTTGAGCCTTTCTTTTCTTCACCTCATCAGAGAAATCAGACACAAAGAACCTTTTGAGCATAGCCCTTCTATGGCATCCATCCTAACAGGGGACCTATGATCCATCTCAGGCAGCAGGTCAAAAAGTAGAATTTGTCAGCAAGCTCTTAAATCGCCACCAGTGGAGACAGAAGGTTTGTGCATAATTAAGGAGTCACCATGAGCAAGCAACAAGGCCATTTAGGATGTGGGAGCCCAAGGATGGGCACAGAAGGCTCTTCCCAGAGAGGCGCTGTGGACACTAACTTCCTATCCCCCAGACATGTCCTAATCTAGGCATCTTGGCCCCTCCATCTTCCTCCTTATCTCAGCAGTCCCCAAGCCCTCCACGGAGGACCCCTTCCTGGGACCTCTGAGAACCCCTCTTCCCACTGCTATGGTCCCGTATCAGCCATCATCTCTCACCTAAATAATCACACCAACCCTGCCTCCAGCCCACCTTCCACCCTCAGCAAGAGGGATCCTCCTAAAATTCAAGTCTGTTCATATCACTCTTCTGCCTAGAATCACTCAGCAGCAACCCATTTGGCTGAAGTGTCATGAAGGGTCCTTCCTGGTCAGAGTCAGATCCCTACCTACCAGTCCACCCTCACCTCTTCCCATCCCCCAACTCATACCAAACTTCTTTGGTAGTTTGCCCTCTGCCCTGGGCATCTGTGTGCCCATCCATGCTGCTCCTTGGCCTGGAATGCCCTCTCCCAACCTGTGTGCCCGGCAGATTCCTCCAAGGTTCTGCTTTGTCACCACCTCCACCAGGAAGCCTTGCCTGAAGATCCCTCCCCAGGCTGGGTTAAGAAACCTCCGGGCCAGTCCAGGCCCTATGCTGTCACTGCAGTGGTGCTGTTTACAAAAGTAAGAGAGAACTCAGACCCTCAGAAAGCTGGGGAGGACTCACACCCTCTCAAGGCCAAGTCCACGGCTTTCCCTCCATTCAGTTCACTACAGGTGGCAGGTGCACACAGAGTCTAGCCCACTGCCTGGCCTGTGGGAAGACTTAGGCAGAGTTGAGCTGATTTTAACAGAACCAGCCGAGGTGGACAATGAGAGCTGGGCTAAGGTGCGTGGTTAGAGCAAGCTGTAGTTGTATAGGTGCCCATCCATCTCTCTCCCTCTCTCTCTCACATGCGTGCACACACCTGCTCTGGCACACACATCTACGCACACACGCCCACATAGATACCAACCCACCTGTACACATACACCTGCCCTTGCACATACGTGCACAGACACACAGCCTGTGCCTCTCCTATAACCACTACATTTCAGTTACAGATGGAGACCCCTCCAGCCACTCAGCCACCTTCTGATCAGGTTCTGCCTCATGAAAGCACATGGGAATTGGGAGGCTCAGTCTCCAAGCTGGAGGCTCCAAATGCTCCTCTTTGAACAAATCCAGAGCACCAGCTGGTATAAGAGCATCACTTCCACCACTGCTAAGCTGAGGCCACCCTACCCACTGCTGGAATAAGCCAATACTTCTGGCAGCTCCTGGGGTGGGAGTGGAAAGGGGGAGGGGGAGGGGGAGGGGGGTAAAAAGGCCACCAAGCACCATCACACACCAGGGCCACTCAGACAGGGCAGGCCTGAGTGATGTTGACCATGCTGTAGCATGGTCCAGTAGGTGACAAGTGGGGCAGGTGGGGCAGGCAGAAAGGTCAAGCAAGCTCCCCAAGAAGAAGTGGATGCTATGGGGGAGACCAGACATGGACACTGTCTGCTGTCAGGCCCCAACACGCCAGGCCAGAGTCTGAGGAAAGGGCAGCATCACAGCAGAGGGGTGAGGCCAGAGGCAGGTGGGCACAGTGGGACAGGGGAAGTAAAGCAGCCCTGTGGCCACTCAGGTCTGGGTCCATGAGACCCACAGGGTGGCCTGGGACAGCCTTGTCACTCAGTCTTAGTGTCATCACCAACACAACAGGGACAATAGTGGTGGAGTTGCTGGAGGGTACAAGGAGCCTGTGCTGTGGCCTGTATCCAGCCCCACGTGCTGACAGCTTCCCTCCGTGGAGAGGGCAGGAGAGGACCTGGCCCTTCTGGTGGTCAGGGACCTTTGCGCCTGCCCCTGCCCCTCCCAAGCCATGGGAAGAATCCAGGGTGCTCCCGTAAACGCCACCCCCCAGGACCTGGGGAGGCCTTGCATCCCCCGAGCCAGGGCACTGCTGCCGTCAGGACGACACGTGGCATCATCCACTGTCTCGGGCTGGCAGCGGGGGAGTTCCTGGATGGTGCCCAGAGGACAGCCCTGCGCATGATGCTACAGAGAAACCCCGTGGGGAACTGCTTGCCTAAACCAAATGTGACAGCCTTAATGACTCCCAAAGGAGATGCAGCCAGGGGGACCGGACACAGAAACAAAAGAGCAGCGTCCACAAACCTGCTGCTCAAATGCCCAAGCCCAGGGCCCCTGCCTAGCGCATCAGCAAGGAGGGGAAGCTGTGCCACGGGACCTGCAGGTGAGGCCTGGGGGCAGAGCAGGCTGACAAGGAGACAGAGGGCAGCTTGGGGTGGGCAGTATACAGTGAGCGTGCCTCCAGGCCCTCAGAGACACCCAGCACTGTGCCCCTGCCCTTGGCCTTCAGTTAGTAATAATCCTATGTCTGCTAACATGCACACAGTGTCACCACACACCAGCACTGCTCTGAGATAAGTAGATGCAGATGCAGATGTAGGTGTAGAGGAGTGCAGGTGTATGTATAGGTATAGATCAGATATATGGATAAACATAGATACAGGCATAGATTAGACATAGCTATGGAAATGGGTGATAAGTATACAGAGGTAGAGAGGTAGCTATGCATACTGACTCAATCTTAATCCTCCCCACAGCCCCTTAAGAGGACAGATTTGCAACTGTACTGCTTTCCAGATAAGGAAACAAGGCCGGCAGTGAGCCTGGACCGCTACCCAGCAGTGACCGTGGGAGTTGGGCCCTCATCAAGGACCCAGGAAAGACACCTCGGGGACCAACCTGTGTAACCCCACCTCTGGATGGCCAAGGGACAGATGGAGGCAGTCAGCACCGCCCTGTCATCGGGGAAGGTTCCTGGGCCAGATATACTGCCCTCCCCCGCCTTTTCACCAGGTTTGGAGAAACCACCATGGGCTCCACAGGGCGCCAGCTTCAGCCCCCAGTGAGGCCACGGCGGCCGAGCGGGGATTTGCAGCAGGAATGCCCTCTACAAAGGGCAGGGAGGGAAGGCTTCTCGGTAGCTCAGCATACGGTTAAGAGCCTGGAATCAGATCAAAAGGCACAGGATGAAATCACAGCCCTGCCAGGCATCAGCTATGTGACCAATAGTTACCTGACTTCTAATCTCGCTTCCTCATCTGTCCCGGTGGGAATGACAGCAGTACCTACACCACACGATGGACTCGACACAGCTCTGCTCAGGGCCTGGTGCCCCACAAATGCTCCATCAGTGTTGCCTGCTTTACTGGTTACATAGAAGCAATCAGTGTCCTAGCATATGGAGAATCAGAGGGGAAGAAATTAGGGCCTGTGGGAACCCCTGCCCAGCAGGAAGCGCCTGGGATTGGGCCACCATTGCCTGGGCACTTACAAGGTACCAGGTCCTGGGCCACAGACACGGCCATGTGTGCTTGCTGATCAAACTGGGTCCTGCAGGCCATGCTCCCTGCTCCCGGGAAACCCTCACGCCAGTGGGGGAAGTGGACACAAGACCCATGACTCCTGCTAGTGCAGTGGGGACCTGGGGAGCAGGACTGAGTAACTACCACCCCACCCATCCCACCCACCCCCACCCCCGGGACTAGAAGCCTCCATAGAGCCCGACCTCAAGGAGGAGAAGCTGGGATCAGAAGGATGCAGGGGACAGACCTGGAGACATGGAAGTAGCTGGAATGCCTGAGGCACAGGAGGCAGGGTGGAGGGGACCCAAAGCCAGACAGAAAGCAGGCGTGCCACAAGAGAAGCTTGAACTATAAAGGGTCACCAAACTCTCCATGGTATTCCTAAAGAGCTGGGTCAAGTCATTCACTAATTCACCTCCCAACTGACAAGTTGGTGCCCATCCTCAAAGCAAGCGATTAATTAAGGATGAGTCCAGAGCACTGTGCCTGGCCCAGGTAACGTTTCGCTCAATTAAAGGTAGCTCCTGTTATTGTTTTATCAAATGCTTTTTGCAAAAAAGGAAAAAATGCAAATGAACGACTGCATGGTGGTTCAAATGGGCTGTAGGGACAGTGTGCCAGGACCACAGGGTAGTAAGCTCGTCCTGAGAACACAATGCTCAGGTAGGCCTGCCTCAGGGGCTTGCCCCTGAACAGCTGGGCCATCAGAGAAACCACAGAACAGAGCTGGCCAACCCCCTCTGCAGAGCCCGCCCCAGCAGGGTGACCGCCCATCCTGGGTCCCTCGACATGGCCAACTGTACTTGTTGTCTAGCATAATTATTAATAACACCACTTTCCGTTTCAGAAGTTTCCAGGTTTGGGTGATAGCTCATGCGATCAACCTCACCTCTGAGCCATGTGCTTTTAAGCTCAGAAGTCCGTTGCCCTGGGATTTTCTGCAGTTACCTGGGCACCCAAATCAGAAGGCACCTGCAAGTCAGATCAATAGAAGAGGCACCCAGTCTCCAGGAGATGCCTCCTCAGTGCCTCACTGAGGCATGGCCCAGAACTTTCAGGGTCACGTCCTCCAGCTCTGACATAGGTCCCATGCAGGCCCGGTGCCGCCGACCATGGCTGCTCCGTCCCTGCCGGGCTCTGCCTCCACCAAAGGTGCTGGTTGCTGAGTCATACCATTGCCTCCTGGGGAAAAGGCACCATGGCTGTGCCCGTGGCAGCCTGAGGATGCCATGCACAGCGAGACCAGAGTCTGTGCACACAGAGGGAGGATGGGACTCTCACTGTGACCACAGGGCTGCGTCCCCCCCACCCCCACCCCCACCCCCAGTCAGATTCTCACCAGTGATGCAGTCCCCTGCCACGCCAGAGCTGTGCTGTGCACCAAACACCCAGACCTCAATGTCTCCTTCCCCCTCAGCTGGAAGGACCAGGCACGGCCTGCCAAGAACGTGCTCAAGGAGGTTGAGAGAGCCCATTGTCTCCAGTCAGGACTCTACAGGGATAACAATGGCGCCTTTTGCTTGCTTGGAGAGTGTGTGCTCATTTACATATCTGAGGGAGGACGTTCTCTCTAGCAACATTCAGCTCAAGACACGGGTAATATGCCCATGACGGAGGCTTTCATGGGGCACTGTGATTCTAGCACATGATCATCATTCACTTTAGAAACTTGTTCTTACTTGCCTCAGAAATCAGAAACAAGGCAGAACCTCACGATGACCTAGAAGTCCCACTGAGCACCCATGCTGGCCCTTAAGGTGCCTTTGGAGAAAAGTGTCTTGATTGTATCATTGCCACCTCAAAATGGTGCCTGGCCTTCAGGATCCCCCTCAAACCCCACTGCCACCATTACTACCCCGAGGCCCAAGATGGCAGCATGCAAATTGCCAGGTAACATTGCGAGGGCCTTTCTCTAAGCATCGCTGATGGCTACGCCAACCTCATGAACAACAGGCAGTGTAGGCAGTGTAGACACCAAGACATTCGGTTCAGCCCGCCACCCCATTCAGCCGCAGGACACGGCCCTCCACACTACTTGCCTCCCTTATGTCTGCTCCAGCTTAGATGTAAACAAAAGCGTGCTTTGCCCCACCTCTTTGCTCTCGCTGGGCCCCAAAAGTCTACCTGCACTAGAACCACGGGTGTGACAGGTGAATTCATAAGTCCGTGTCATTCACGGTCAGCAGGCAGACAGACCAATGGACCCCACCACACTGATTGGGAAAAGTGTCTGACAAAGATCAATCAGTATCCAAGAAGGTCAGCCCCAACGCGTAAGAAACCGAACTCCTGAAGCATGCAGCTGTGTGAGGAAGACAGGAAGTTCTCAGGAGACCATTGCCACGGTTATTAACATTTATATATGAATCCCTGATAAACAAAACATTAACAAGCTGAACCATCCATAATTTACAATCCCCTCACTCTCCTGCTGTGCCCTTAGTGATTCAGCGCAGATCAAAATCACGCTCTCTTAACTCAGCTTCTTCCTGCTTCTATGGACCCAGGTCCACCCAGACCAACCCACTCTCCTAATTGTTGCTAGCTTAATCTTCTAGAGACAGCTCTGATCTCCTCAGTTCCTTGCTTCCCAACCTCTGATGGCTCTCATCCTGCCCAGTCCCCTATGCCCAACTGTCCTTGCAGGGCCACACACCTCTACTCCTAGTCCAAGACTTCTGGTGGGCTGGCCCCACTTCCCTCCCCAGCGGTGGCCCACCCCAACCAGAGAGCCAACCCTCCCTGATTGGGCTGGTGACCCAAGGGATGGGCTGGTGACCCAAGCTTGGCCAACGTAATATCCCTAGGGCATGTCAGGAGCTTTTGAAACAGAAACCCTCACTCCTGTTGAGATTGAGGACACCGAAGGCCAGATAAGCTGGCGCACCTGGTCATCACCTTTGTCACCAGGTAGGAGGGCATCCCTGAGAGTGAAGACAGTTGAGAGGAGAGGCAAGACACAGAGAAGGAGCTAGAAAGAAAAAGCAAGAATCTTAAGGATAATATTTAACTACTGGATCCAGCCACGCCTGAAGCTACACATGTCCTTGAACTCAACACCAATCTTCAAGCTTCAAAAACTTCCCTTTTCAGGGCACTTGGTGGCTCTGTCGGTTGAGCATCTGACTTCAGCTCAGGTTATGAACTCACAGTTCGTGAGTTCAAGCCCCGCCTTGGGCTCTGTGCTGACAGAGCCTGGAGCCTGCTTCGGATTCTGTGTCTCCTTCTCTATCTGCCCCTCCCTTGCTCACCTCTTGTCTCTCTCCCTCTCTCTCGAGAAATAAACATTAAAAAAAAAAACCTTCCCTTTTCTATTTAAACCAGTTTAACTTGGATCTCTGTCACTTATAACTAAAATAAGTCTTGATGAGTACAGCTTGGACCATGACTCCAAAAGGAAGTGGACTCAATGACAGATAAGTAATTATCCTGAACTAGATGCCTAATACAATGAAGGGAAACTGCTAAGTGCTCTTGGGAGCACTGAAGAGGGAGTATATACTCTGAGACCTATGGGGTGTCATCCAAGTTGTGTCTTAAAGGATGTTCCAGGAGGGGCAACAGGAAACACAAAGCAGAAAAGGCCCCAATGTGTCAGGGAAACAGGAAAGAATATCACGGCGCAAGGCAAGGGGCCCCTGTGGGAAGCACACATACCTTACTGCAAAGACAACAGAGAGAAAAGTCGCCATCAGACCACACTACATCCCTGAGGCCCAAGCGAGAGAGAGCGCAGGCCCGGAAAGAAAGACCCCAGGGAGGCCAGTGAGATCCCGACAGTCCATTCCCAATCCAGCAAGACACAGGAAAGAACAGCAGAGGAGCCAGTCCCCCGGGACCAGGAGAGCTCAGATGGATCATGAAAGTCCCAGCATCCTGCTCGCAGCGGCTCAGAGCGCACCAGGAGTGTGGTCACTCCGGGCCACGTCCATGCGGCTCAGGGACACCCCGCGGTGCAGGGAGGGTGACAGGCAAAGCACAGGAGCCTCCAAGTCCACAACCCACATGAGCAAGTCAGAATGGAAGGAGCTGAGAACCCAGGCCCCCACCTCCAGGTCCCACATACCCTAGAGCCCTTGGCCTGGCCCAAGGCTTAGCCCAGAGACAGCATCAGAGGCCGGCAGGAGAAAGGGGAGCAGAGGAGCCAAAGAAAAGCAGGGGTCACCCCCAGAGGAGGGGCAGGATGAGCTGGGGACCACGCCTCCTCAGGCAGCACCAGACAGCAGCACCTGCCCTGCCTCAGCCCAGGGACACAGGACAATAATCCCACTCACCCTTTGGGCCTTGGTGCAAGCCATCGTCCTTCAGGAAGCCCTCCTGACACTCCTTCCTGGGCTGCTCTGGGCTGCCATTTTGCCCCTCAGCCTCGGTGCTCATCTCATCTGTTGTGAGGGTCAGCACAGTGCCCAGTTTCTGTTTTCATGTCCATCACAAAGACGGCATCCAGCTCATCCCCACACCTGGGGCAAAGTACTGTCAATAAATGCCAACAGCACACCCTGAGCTCGCAATGTACGGACACAGCACGTACCAAGGTCCCTCGGGTGAGGGCAGGAGGGCAAGGTGACAGAGATCCAACACACAGGCCCTGATGGAGGGGTCAACACGCGCGTTTGACAGAGAAAACCAAGGGCAGTGACCCCACCAGGGCCCCAAAACTAGAAGGACTCAAACCGAGGCCAGATCTTCCTCCTCCCCTTCGCTGTCATCATCCTCTGGAGTCTGGGCTGCCAACCCTGGAAACCAGGGCAGAGAGGGAGGCTGCACGGCCCACACCCCGCATCCCATCCAGGGAAGGAGGCTGACCCCAGCACACTCAGGGGTAGCACACCCACCCTTCCACCCACTTGCCTCGCTGCGGGGATGGTGGCCCGTCCACAGGCCCTGACCTGCAGGGAGCTCTTTGTATGCTCATCTGCAAGCTCCATTTCAAGATCTGTCAGGACTGGGGGCAGCTGAGATGCACAGGGGGACAGAGTGATAAGAGAGATGGATTCCGGTGTCGCCCAGCAGCCACATGCCCTGGGGAAGCATCAGACGTACTGGGGAGAAAGGCTGCGCTCTCAGGACCGCAGGGCCTGCTGCATTTGTCAGGAAGTCAGGGAGAAGGGTCGGCCATGGGCTCATCTCTGGGCCTCGTGAGAAACAGAACCCCACTGCCCCAGGGCTGAGAGGGAGCCTACCGGTGCCCAGGGCCATCTCTTCACCAGCTCCCTCCTGCCTCTCCTCAGGGGACATGGTGTTTCTGTGAGTACGTGAGTGTGCATGTGTATGTGTGTGAGAAAGAGTGTATGTGACTGGGTGAATGCAGATGGTTGTGAGTATATAGTGAGTATGCATGTGAGTATACACAGGTATGTCAGTGTGGGCAGGGTGTGAGTGTGTGGGCGTGAGTATGCATGTGTATGTGTGTGAGAGTGTGTGTGAGCATGTGAGTGCAGATGATTGTGTGAATGTATAGTGAGCATGGGTGTGAGTGTACATGGACGAATGTGGGCGTGTGAGTGTGTAGGTGTGAGTATGAGTGTGCGTGTGTATGTGTATGAGAGTGTGTATGTCAGTATGTGAGTACAGATGATTGTGAGTATACAGTGGATGTGGGTGTGTGTGAGTGTACATGGGTGAGTGTGGGCGTGAGTGTGTATGGGCATGAGTGTGAGTATGTGAATATGCATGTGTCTGTGTGTGAGAGAAAGTATATATGAGCATGTGAGTGCAGATGATTGTGTGAGTGTATAGTGAGCCTGAGTGTGTGTGCGAGTGTACATGGGTACATGAGTGTGGGCATGGTGTGAGTGTTTGAGTGTGGGTGTGTGTAAGAGGCAAATGGGGACAGACAAACGGACTTAGTGAAAGACAGCACACAGGACCCGGGCTCTAAGAAAACCACAGGACTCAGTGCCCCAGGGCCCCAGCCACAAAGCACCCCACTACAGCCCCAGGCCTCAAACTTGCTCCTGTCCCCGCTTGCTGCTCAGCCCAGAACAATGTCCAGTAGTTGTTGTGGGAAGGTCCCGTGATGCCCTGGTTCTCCCACATACCCAGCCTTTTGTGTAGACATACAGTCACTTCCCTTCTTCTCTCGGGGGGGCCCCCTTCAGGGCTGCCACGTGGTCCCTGGGGGCTCACGCACACACCAGCAGGCAGGGAGAAGGAGCAGTCCTTGCAATCCCTATGCCCTGCCCCGACCGACCCCCACCACGCGGGCACCCTCGAGGCCCGGCTGCCCTGGCCCCACAGCCGCCCCCACCAGCCGGCTCACAAAGCGCCACAGGAACTTTTCAGAGCCAGCAAATGCCCTGGGAATCGGGTTGGGCATAAAAGAAGAGCCGTTTGATTTGATTACTTGGCTCTGCCAAACAGAGCCATTTACATGTTAAAGACTTTTTTCTTTTATTTTTATTATTCTGCATATTACATTTCAAACAAAACCCTCAAACCCAGGCTCCGAGCAAAACCCTTCTGCATTTTCTACAAAGCAAGCTGTTGTTCATAGCCCCAGGCCCCAGGTTCAGGGGTGTGGCACCATCGGGAGTGGGGACAGCAAGTATTAACCTTGCAGGAGGGCTGCCAATACTGCCTCCAGCTTTGGCCCTCCATCGTGCTCATGTTTGTTCAATTGGCCCCTCTTGGGGCCACATATTCCAGGTCCCTTCGAGACCAATACACAGACCTTGGACATGGCCAGCAAGGCTGGGATGGGGGGAGGCTTGCTTTGACTTCCAGCAATCAGCGGTAACACAGTCCTTCCCCTTCCTGATGCACAGGGAGTGCCACAAGATCTCATTAAAGGTCAGCTGGCAATTAGGTGCACGCAAGCCCTTTGAGGTGCATGTGAACCCTCTATCTCGCTACACCACCCTTCTGTGCGTCCCCTTACTCTATAAACTCTGCACACTAAGGTCCGGATTTTGTGGAGAGAGAACTAGCCAGGTGCTGTGGCTCATTCTCTGCCCGATCCCCCTTGTCAGTAGTCACTCTGAATAAAACTCTGTGTAAACTGTATGGAGCCACCTGCTTTGTCTTCTGGCCCCAAAGTGCCTTCTCAGTGTGGGGGAAACTTTACTGCCCCCCAATCCCCGCTTCTAACACACACACATCCACATAAAGCTTGCACAGCGGAGGCACTGCCCTTCGGAGGAGCGTCACCACCAGCCGTGCAGAAGGTAGGCGATACCTAGGCAATGCAAGGATGCAGGGGGAGCGGATGGCATTCGTTCATTCATCACTCATTCATTCCACAAACACCGTGGGCACTCACTCTGGCCCAGGCACCATGCTGGGTGTGGTCACTTCACACGGGACACACATCTCTGATGTCTCAGACTCCTGCCCTAGTCCAGACAATAGAAAATGACCAAGTAGATTATAGAGCATATTCAGTGGTGATCCCAGTGGAGGGTAGATCCAAGTGAACCAAGGTGGGGGGGGGAGGAGATAGAGAGGTGCTAAAAGGAGCCTAGGGGACCCTCCTCCAGGGGATGCTTAAGGACAGCCCCAGGGACAAGGGAGGAGCCTTCTGAGCTCTGGGAAGAGCCTCTAGGGCAGACTCCCTATGGAAGGCATATCTCGAGGGGCGCCTGGGTGGCTTAGTTGGTTAAGCATCTGACTTTCGCTTGGGTCATGATCTCGCAGTTCGTGGGTTCGAGCCCCGCGTCGGGCTCTGTGCTGACTGCCAGCTCAGAGCCTGGAGCCTGTTTCAGTCTGTGACTCCCTCTCTCTCTGACCCTCCCCTGCTCACGCTGTCTCTCTCTCTCTCCCCTAGAAATAAATAAAAAACATTAAAAAATTAAAAAAAAAAAAAGGAAGGCATATCTCGTGTGCTCCAGGGCAGCAAGGTGGCTAAAGGCAGTGAGCGAGGGAGCCTGCTGGAGCTGGGCAAGGGTGGAGAGGCAGGGCTGCATGTGGCCTGCCCAGCACCATCCACCACCCCGTCCCCCACCCCTTATCCTCCACCCGTCACAACCTCAGCTTTTGCTCTGTGAGATGGGGAACCACTGGGGGCTTTGATGCAAGGAGTGGAGAGGCACAAGTTTTTTGTATCAGTATCACTCTGGCTGCCATCTTGTAAATAGACTGAAGACCCGAGGACAGAAACCAGGAGGCCATTCTGATAATCCGGGTGAAAGATAGCGGTGGCTCAGAGCAGAGCCGCAGCTGTGGGATGGGAAGTGGCATCAGCAGGAAGGATGGGTGTCTGGGGCATGAAAAAAGGAGAGTGAGGGGGGACCCCAAGAGGCTAGGCCTGAGCACTGGGAATGATGGGCAGATGAAAAGGACCCAGGAGCCTGCTTGGGTCAAAGAAAGGGCTTGGCTGGGGACCTGCACCTCTGAGAGGCCTATTAGCCACCCAAGTGGACAACCTCACCGTTCAAGCGGCAAAAGAGTCTGGAGTTGAGAACAGAGGCCCCTGGAGTGGGACACGTAGGAGTCATTGGTGTGTACTCAGCATTTAAAGGTATGAGAAGGTCCAGGCTACCAAGGAAGGGAGTCTAACTGGACAAGAGAGACACCCAAGGTCTGAGGCATGGGACACCACAATGTGGCCATCAGGGAGATGAGAAGGACCGGGGACCCCACACTGTGTGGCAGTCAAGTGACTATGCAATTCAGGAACGAGGGGAGGGAAGGCACTGGAGGCTGAAGGCACAGATCGGCAGTAAAGGGGTGGGGTATGGGGCAGTAATAAAGAGGGTACAGGGCCAAGAAAAGAACTATCTGAGGCAGGAGACAACCCAGCCTCCTGGTAAGCTGATGGGAATGATCCCCAGTCCAGGAAGAAAGGGAAAAAGAAGCATGGCTGGCCTTGAGTGAGCCAGAGGGACTCCTCAGATGGGGGCGTGACCGTCAGGAGGGACCCAGGGCACCATCCATGGCACAGATTGCTGGGGGTGGGGGGTGGCTGTTATGACGATGAGCACAGGATGGTTCTATTCCTCAGGCTTCTCTTTTCTCAATGAAATATATAGGAAACAGGTCTTCTGCTAGCAGGGGATGGGCAGCACACAGGAGAGAGAAGGAGTTGGAGGCTCTGAAAAGGGAAGAGAAAGAAAGTCAAGGGCAACAGCAGAGTGAATGGACTAGAGAAATGCACTGTGATGCAGCCAGCACACACAAGTGTCCCCCAAAGTTGGCACCAGTGAGACTCGTCAGCATAGATGGCCGTTTTTCTCCACTGGGAGTAGCAGGTTAGGGCTTGGTCAGTGATGGTATCACATCTGGGCTTGTCTTGTTCACCTATATTCCCTGCACCCAACAGCATTCTACAAGTACTCAACAAACATTTGAGAGAAGGAACAATCAGAGAGGGAGATATACCAACGAGACATCTATCTTGCCCACCTGGCACCAGAGCCAAAGAGATCCAGAAAGTATAGTGTTCATCCAGGCTGTGAAGGGCAATTTCGACCAGTTGATTCCAAAGCCACCTCTCCCATTTCTCCTGCAGACTGTGCTTCTGATTCCTGGCTCCTGTACCAGGAAGGTGCACGGGCTAAGATCAGCCTTGCCCTGGCCAACCTTACTGGGAACCAGGCAGCCTCCCCAGTGCCCACTCTGCCAGCCTCCTGTTAATCACAGAGCCTTCCACACCATTGCCAGCAGCCACAGCTAGTCTCCCATGCCCCGTACACTCCTCAGGACAGCAGAGAACCTACATTTAGTCCCCATGGTTCACCGTTAAATGGGATCATTAGCAAAAACTGCAGCAAGAGGGGAACATGCTTCTGAGATAATATAAGAGAAGCCACGGGGTGTAAAATAGATCACCACTGTGGTTATAGATGTGTACATCTGTTTGCAGATAAGTTCTAGAAGGAGCCACAAAAAAATTTAAATCATTTGCCTGATAAAATGATGAGATCGTGGGTTACTACCTTGTTTATTTTTTAATTCTAAAAATGTTATTACCGTCTTGGTTATACAGTAAATAAAAAGTATAAATTTTATTTTTTTTTTTTATTTTAGAGAGAGCATGTGTGAGCAGGGGAGGGGCAGAGGGAGGAGACACAGAGAGAGAGAGAGTCTCAAGCAGGCCTCACACTCAGCACAGAGCCCAACGCAGGGCTCAGTCCCATAACCCTGGGATCACAACCTGAGCTAAAATCAAGAGTCAGACGCTCAACCAACTGAGCCACCACCCAGGCACCCCAAAAGTATAATTTTTTAAATGAGTTATTCTACTACACTACAGGTATAAATATAAAATAAAGTGAAGGGAGGTCCCATTCACAGAGGCAACAAAAAATATAATTATTCAGAAATAAACTTAACAAGAGATGTGCATGACCTAGTAAAGAAAGCCAGCAAACTTTATTGGGAGCTATAAAAGATGATTTGAATAAATAGAGAGAATAACCATTCCCAGCTGGGAAGACTGTGTTATAAAAACGTCAATTTTTCCCAAAAGTTAATTTATAAATTTAATTCAATCCCAATCAAAATCTCAAAAGGATTTCCTAAAGGAGTTAAATAAAATCATTATAAAATCATTTTGAAAATAAACAGATGAGAATATTAAATAAAATTCCATAAAGGAAAAAAAAACCAGAGGAAACTAGATATAAAAATAGATTACAAAACAATTATAATTAAAGTACTATGTAACTGGCACAAATATGGAAATATGGATCCGCATTTAAAAACCCACGGCCTAAGTGCACACGATAAGTTAATGTATTACAAGGTAGGCATCACCAAACAATGGAGAAAGGAATTCTTGATTAATAAGCTGTGCTGTGGTAACTGGTAGTTTCAAGGAAAAGTAATTAATTCAGAAACGCACTTTACCTCACACAGAAAAAAACAAACTCTGGAGGGATTAAAGAGTCAAATGGGGAAGTCAAACGAAAAGAACATCTTAGCAGGAAATATTTCTCTGCTCTCTAGAGGGAATGATAATTTTTCAAGTCTCATGCTGATAAAAGGAAGTACCAAAAAATAAATAAATAAATAACAGATTTAAATAAATAAATAAATAAATAAATAAATAAAAGCTTTGTAGAAAGGAAACAAGATAACTAAAATTAAAATAGTCTAAGAAGAATATCTGCAACGACGTGTCAGGCTGAGTGTGGATAGCGCCTTAATACAAAGAGTTCACACATATCGGCATGAAAACTTCAAGATGCCAACAGATGAATGGGCAGGACAGAAATCCGCAGGAAAAGATAGGCAAGGCAAACACACACACAAGGAACAAGCCTCCATCTCGCTGGGAATTAAACGGGAAGTCGTTCCACATCTATTAAAATAGCAATAAAGAACAACAAAGGTTTGTCAATGTGGTGCCAAGGACTTGTGGAGTCACAGTCAAACTGGCCTTCTCAGCGGCTTATGGCGAAATGATCCTTTCGGAAAGCAACGTGACCTCAATACGGCAAGTACCATGAACATGCCCATATGATCTGACCCCCAGAATCTTCCTTTTCCTGAGAAAACAGTTGGAAGGAAGAGGCTACTTCAAGATGTTCAACAGGACATGATGTAGAATACCCAGAAAACAAACAAACAAAAAAAAAGGTCTCAGCAACCTAAACTTCTAACAAAGGGGCATATTTAAATAAAGAACATCAACTTTAATGGCCAATTTATGCAGCCATTGAAATGATAATTAGGAAAACTCAGAAGCTACAGTGAAAAATGTTTACAGGATAATAAAGAAAGCTGTAACCAAATCTGCAGTTGTGCTATGATTGAAAATATGTCTATGGGCCAAAGGCTAGAAGGGCATAGAGACAATGAAATCAAAGGGGTTTGGTTCTATTATTCCTCTTTCAATGGAATAGCATGTTTGTGTTACATGAAAACTCAGACACAGGAATCTCTTTGGCTGTGTGGTCAGCCTCACTTGATGCTCCTCCCTGAGCTCCAGAAACTGTGTCCTGGGGCTGAGGGATCATGTCACCCCCTGGCCATTCTGTCAGGACCCGGGGCCCATTAGGTCTGGCCTCCTTCTCACTGATACTCAGAGCATCAATGGCCATCGCAACTGGATGATGACCTGTGGGCTAGAGACAGTCTTGAGGGCAAAAAATGCTGGCACCACTAACTCGCCTCTGCCTGGGTTGACCAAGCTTCTGCCTGGACCCAAACAGATAGGATGTGTAGTGGGTTCAGTAGTCTCCCCCGCCAAAAAGTCACATTTACAGGGAACCTCAGAACGTAAGCTAGTTTTGGAAATAGGATGCTTACAGATATAATTAGTTAAGATGAAGTCATACTGGATTGGGGTAGGCCCTAAATCCTCATATGGCCCAGGGTCCTTATGAGAAGAGGTGAGCACACCCGGAAACACAGAGAATGTAGGTCTCATGGCAATGGTCATAGAGACCAGAATGATGCATCTACCAGCCACAGAATGCCACAGGCTGCTGGAAGCCATGAGAAGCTAGGAAGAGAGAGGCAAGGAAGGATTCTTCCCTCAAGCCTTCAAAGGGAATATGGCCTTGCTGCCACCTTGATTTGAGACTTCCAGCCTTAACACTGGGAGAAAAATAAATTTCTGTTGTAGTTTGTGGTCATTTGTTACAGCAGCCCCAGGAAGATGGAACAGGATTGTGTCCCAGTCCACCTGGAAATGGCCTGTCTTCCTAGGGAGCTCCAGGCCCTGGCCAGGACCTGAGGCCCACCCACCAGCCTCTTCAACGTCCCACTAGAGCCATCAAACACTTACAAATGAAGCTGCACTGATCTGGATAGTGCCTGGGAGGCCCAGAACTCCAAGCAAAGCATTTACCTGGGCTTCACCCCAGTGGGGCCCACCATTCCCCACCCCAGCCTTCTTGCATCTACTGGAGGAATGGGCTTAGAGCACAGCATGGGGCCCAAGAAGCCTGGGCCAAGAGGAAAAGATGGAAGACAGACCCACAGCATCATGGGGCACAGGAAGAGCAGGAGCTTTGGAAGCTGGCAGACTGAGTTCAAATTCCACCTCTACTATTTACCAGCTGGGTGGTCTTAGAGAAATCACTCAACTTGGGAGATCATGTGAGGGTAGGGATCCTGGCATTCCTGTTCCCCTCTATTTCTGGTCCATTCTATAGAGCTAAAATAGGCGTGCAGGACTAGAGGGTCCTCTCTCCCTCCAAGGAAGGCAAAAGGAATAAATCCTTATTTGAAAAGTCAAATAAACCCTCCACAAGAGCCAAAAAGAGGCAGCTGAGCTAGTTCATCACAGGGGCCAAACCACAGGTCACAGATAAGCTCAGAGGTATCCAGGCCTAGGGCCCAGAGGCCGCAACGCTCCAGCCTGGCTGTGTTACTGGGGCCCCAGCCGACTCTGGCTCCGGGCAGCTCACTGACTTTCTGCTTCAGGTTGCACTGAAGAAAAACCCAAAATCAATCAGCCCCATCTATCTATATCTGCCACTGACACCCTTCATTTCCATTCATTTTCCTTCCTGTTGTGCTAATGGTGTGTGGCTAAGCCACAGTATAAAAGAAGATATAAAATTATACAGCATTATCTTTCCCCTGAGCCTGAGCACATGTGCTTTTCTCTCCAGCTCTGCTGATTCTTTAAAGAAAGTAGACACAAATCTCACCCAGATTTAGATCCACTTCTCAAGGGGTCCGCTGGTCCAATAGATGGGCCCTTGGACACAGTACCATTCCAACCTGTATCCCAACTTTTCCAAGAAAAGGAGCAGCAGGGGCCAGAGAGGCCTGGGCAGGAGAGAACCAGCATATCAGCCCCTTGCCTTGACTTGCCTCTGAGCAGTATTGCCTAAACCACTGGCAGCAGGGATCCAGGATCACTAGTAACCAACACCAGGATCCTCTTCCACAATCAGGCTCTTCACCCTTCTTGACACCTCAGGACTATTAAAGAGAGCAGCTGATCTGATTCAACAGAGTGGACACATTATAAAATCTTCAGTTGTTCCGTACTTGAAGGAGCCTCTTAAGGCATCAAGGCTACCCTCATACCCCCAAAAATGGGCTTCTGACTCAAGGCATGGTTCATTACCTCTGGCCCACACTCTACAAGCCAATGTCACAGGAAAGAAATAGGCGGGATTGTTCTAGACCTTTGCTACTCAAAGTATATATCCATGGACCACCTGTAGCCTCACTCAAGAGTTTGCTAGAAATGCAAAAGCTTGGGGCCCTCCCTAGCCCCCTAAATTGGAATCTGCATTTCAGCAAGAACTCCAGGTGCCTGTACATACACACAAAAGTCTGACAAGCACTAGTCTAAATAAGAAGAGACTTAGAAGAAATAACAACCAATGGCAATATACAGTCCTTGACTGAATACTGACTTAAGCCAATCAGCTGTAAGAGATACTCTGGGGGCAACTAGGGAAATTTGAATATGGAATGTGAGATTATAGTAAGAAATTATGATTATTCTGCTAGGCATGATAATGGTGTTATGATTATCTAGGAAAATGTTCTTAAATTTTTAGGGATACATACTTGAGTATTAAGGGGTGGGGTGTCATGTCTGCAATTTACTTTAAAATATTTCAGGGGAGCCTGGATGGCTTAGTCGATTAAGTGTCAGACTTTCGCTTAGGTCATGATCTCGCGGTTCGTGGGTTCGAGCCCTGCATCGGGCTCTGTGTTGACTGCCAGCTCAGAGCCTGGAGCCTCTTTCGGTGTGTGACTCCCTCTCTCTCTGACCCTCCCCTGCTCACGCTCTCTCTCTCTCTCTCCTAGAAATAAATAAAAAATATTTTAAAAAATAAAAAATAAAATAAAATAAAATAAAATATTTCAATAATGGGGTACCTGGATGGCTCAGTCAGTTAATCATATGACTTTGGCTCACGTCATGATCTTGCAGTCTGTGAGTTCAAGCCCCACAACGGGCTCTGTGCTGACAGCTCAGAGCCTGGAGCCTCTTCAGATTTATGTGTCTCCCCCCTCTCTGCTCCTGTCTCTTTCTCTCTCTCAAAAATAAACATTAAAAAATTTTAATATTTCAATAACAACAAAAAAATAGATGAAACATATACATAGCAAAATACTAACACCTGTTAAGCCTAGGTGATGGATGTGGGTGTCCATTATAATATTCTACTACTTCTCTGTATGCATGAAAAATTTGTATGATAATCAGATATAAAGGGTTCTTTTACTTCATTTAAGAGATTTTTCTAAACAAAACAAAAATGGAAAGGAAAGGAAAGGAAAGGAAAGGAAAGGAAAGGAAAGGAAAGGAAAGGAAAGGAAAGGAAAGGAAAGGAAAAAGGAAAGGAAAAAAGGAAAGGAAAAAAGGAAAGGGAAGGGAAGGGAAGGGAAGGAGAGAGTAGGTAGGAGCCTGCTTGGGTGATTCCCCCTCTTGACAGGGATTAGGCTCAGCAGATAGGCAGTGAGTGGGGAGGGTGTAGGCAATAGGTGAACACATATTTCTTGAGCACCTACTACCTACCGGGCACAAGAGTAGTTAGTATTTGTTTTCCTCATTTATCTTCACATCACCCCATAAAGTTGGTCTTTTTTCTTTTCTTTTTTTTTTTTTTTTGAGAATTGAGAGAGCATGAGCAGGGGGGGAGGGTCAGAGAGAGGAAAAGAGAAGGACAGAGGAAGAGGAAGAGAGAGAGGGAGAGGGAGAGAGAGAGAATCCCAAGCAGGCCCCACGCTCAGAGCAGAGCCTGACACAGGGCAATCCCACAACCCTGGGATCATGAGCTAAGCCAATACCAAAAATCGGATGCTCAACTGACTGGGCCACTCAGGTGCCCCAAGGTTGGTCTTATTAGCTCCACTTTACAGATAAAGAAACTGAGCTGCCTACTGGATACCACACCACCTCACATCACACAGCTGGTGCGGACTGGGGTAGGGTTTTTGGTGATAGCCCCTGTCACCTCCTGCACACCAGCTCACCTGGCTCCACAGGCTCCTGGCTCCTATTTCAAAGGCTTCACCTGAACTCCCTTCTGGCCACCACAGTGCTGGCAGGATAGGCCACGAGGCTCGTCCTGAGCTGTTCCCATCTACACTGGTGCCTTTCCGGATGTTGCCTCCTAGTCCTGCCTCTGCACCATGTCTTCTGGCTAATTGCCCTCATGGCTGCTGACCTTTTATAGACCTAACAAATTTTCTCTTTTTAGTCTCAGATCATTACTTCTTCTTGCACTGCCCTTTTCAATCTCCAACCTTTCCTCTGGCTGGAGGCTTGCAGAGGGTATATACTGGCTGTGCCGTGCGAAGACGCTATGTTAAGTGTTCTCAACCACTCTTCCCTGGCAGGCCGTTAGAGCCCCTGACCCTGGTGGTGACCTTACCTGCTCTCCACCTCACTCAGAGGAGGCACTGAGAGTGTCCCCCAGGACCATATCCCAGCTCACTCTACTGCACTTTTCCATTCTGCCCATCTGTCCCGACTACTCCATAAGCTGCTTCACAATGCACTCTGCCCCTTGGCACACCACATGATCCATGCTGGGGAGCCCAGAAGCTGCATATTGAAAATACACCACGATGGGGATGCCTGTGTGGCTCAGTCAGTTAAGCGTCTGACTTTGGCTCAGGTCATGATCTCACAGTTTGTGGGTTTGAGCCCAGTATCGGGCTCTGTGCTAAAAGCCTAGAGCCTGCTTCAGATTCTGTGTCTCCCTCTCCCTCTGCCCCTTCCCCCCTCATACTCTGTCTCTCTCTGTCTCTCAAAGAATAAATAAACATTAAAAAAATCTTTTTAAATGCACCATGACAAAGGGAGGGCATAAGTAGGGACCTGATTAGAATGAGGAAGACATCAGCAGAAAGAATTCCTTACCCCTTCCTACACTTGAACTCATGCTTCATTTATCCCATCTTCAGCTACCACATTTGGCTTCCTATATCTATGCCCCTAGATCTGCTGCTGGAGTCCCATTGAGGGGCCCCCTGCTCCTGAACCCCCGATATGGACCCAGCAGAACATGTTGAGCCCCACAGAGCTCTATCTGTCTACTTCCCCCAGCCCAAAGGGCATGACAGGTGCCAGAACTGCAGGCAGAGGCCCCCAAAGACAGGAAGAGAAATTCGGAGGAAGCTAACACTGCCTGTTCTGCCATGTCTGTGATCTCAATCTCCCACATTCCTGTAAAATACAAGCTATTGTCTTCATTTAGTAGACAGGAAAAATAAAGGATGAGGTGTGTTGTGATTTCCAAGAAAGTGGAGAGGCAGAGATCAGAGCCCTACTGCCACACTCAAAAGCCACACTCCTCCCATAGTCAGGGTGTACGATGTCTGCAGATCTGAAACTCTCAGATTTAAACTTGGACTACAGGAGCATTTTTAAGCCACTGGATGCCACTGTCCCCATCTGAGAAGGCTACTTTTGAGTGTTAACTTGGCTAGGCTATAGTGGCTACTTATTTTGTCAAACACACTAGTCCACCAGTTGCTTGCTATAAAGGTGTTTTTTTAGATGTGATTAAAATTAATATTTAAATCAGTAGATTTTGAGTAAAGCATACTATCCTCCATAATATAGGTGGGCCTTATCTAAGCAGTGGAAGGCCTTAAGAGAAAGACTGAGGCCTTTCCAGAGCTTCAGACTTGAGTCTGCCTTCAAATCCAAGACTGCAGCTTCAGCTCTCCCCTGGCTCTCTAGCTTGCTGGCCCACTCTGCATATCTTGGATTTGCCAGCACTCACAATCACATGAGCCAGTTCCTTAAAATAAATCTCTTTCCTGCTCTCCCTTGCTCTCTCTCCCTGTTTGTCTCTCTCTGTCTCCATTCCTGTTTGTCTCACTCTCTCTCTCTCTCTCTCTCAATGGGTGGAGATAAGAAAGAGAGAGAAATACACATGCCTATTGGTTGTGTTTCTCTGGAGAACCCTGACTAACACACCACCTCTTAGAAAAAGCCCTCCCTCAAGATCCTGTCACTGGTCAGAAGTATGGGGGTGCTGAGAGACAGGCAGAGAAGCAGGGTCTGCACCTGCCCTGATGTGTGCCCCATAAATCTTTCTTTATTTCTCTTAAAGTGCTGGAAAGTGACATGGCTAAGGATTGATCTTGGCTTTATGACTGTGTAAAACTCAGAAGAACTATTAGCTTATAATCATGAGGTTTTCAGACCTCACTCCCGATCCCTCATTCCCTCCTGACCTTGGAAGCAACAGAATATCTAACATCTATATCAGAGGCCCCAAAGGCTGTAGGGGTAGACGCACAAGGGGTGCATCTCAGCCTGCAGGGCTGAGAATTTCTCTGCAGAGAAGCTCCTCCGTTCAGCCTCTCTGGGCAGAGAGAAGAGAGCGAGGGGTCTTCATTAGTCCTGGCATCAGCTCCCAGAAACTATGGGAACTTGGAAATCCAGTGAGATTTTCCTCCAAGGCCAGACCACTGTGACTGCTCTGGAGACTTCGGAAAGGAGGATCAGACAATGTCTTGGATGCTCTGAGAAAGGAGGGCTGAGACTCCCACTGAGCACTTTCTATAATTTGTCTCTATGCAATGACTCTATAAAGTAAGCAACACAGTCCCCATTTATAGCTGAGGAATAAGCCTTGAATCTACATTTGAGGAACAGACCTCAACAAGAATGTCACAAGCCCTCTTTCCAAAGACCTTGTATCAAAAAGGTAGGAAGCCAGGTTTACAAATGGGTGTTTTGACTTCAAAATGCATGTTCCTGTGTTCCAGCCCAAAGCCTTCTACCAACACTTGGGGTGATCAGTGCTCCAACATTTACCCTGACCACATTTTTAAATGATACTTCCTGAGATGTCTCCCAGTCAAGAAAAATACTAACTCTACCTGACACGTGAATGTAAAGAAGACATGCCTTCAGGGATCATCCCACCTTCAGCAAGTCTTTAGGCAAACTGGAATCCTAGCCTTTACTCCAAAACTTGAAAGGAAGAGCCCTGCACCCCAGTTGGCCCAGTTTGGAGCCTCTCCTGCTACAGCCCCAGGCCCCAGATGACCCCTGCTTTGACCCTGAATTTCCCAAACCCACAAGTGCTAATGGACCCTGGCAGCTTGTCTAGGGCTCTCTTGAGCCAAGGTCAATGGAGAAGGCATTTTGCTTGGGTAACCTTCCCCAGTCATTGTCCTCTAACTTACTTAAAATAGCTCCTAATCACATTTGGCATTCTCTTCTCTGTTTCTAGTAGACTTCCAAATCCCAAGGAAAGACAGAGACATTATCTAGAAATTCCCAAACATAAACGGTGGCAACCTGGATTCAGAAGACAAACAATGGGTCTCCTAGGTGGTAAGACCCCCCGATATCTGTGCTTAATTCCCCCCATTCTTTCTCTTCTGTCCGTGCTGTAAGTCTGCATCCCTGAAGCCAATAGTCAAAGTGATGAAGAAAAAAAAAAGAAAGAAAAAGCTACATACTTTACAAGGTCAGGGTATGAGGTATTCTCAGATTTGAGCCTCTTGGCTATAAACATGGACTAGAGGAGCATTTTAAGTCAAAGGATGACACTGTCCCCAGTTGTGGTGGTCAATTTTATGTGTCAACTTGGTTAAGCCATGGTGGCCAGTTGCTTGATCAAACACTAGTCTAGATGCTGTTGGAGGAAGAGAGAGGGACAGGGAGGAAGGAGGTCAATTTCCCAGGCCAGAAGACAAAGATCTTTCCCGACACAGAGATCCAAAGTCCTAAAGACATGTAACATAAAGAAATCCAAGGTCCCCTAACAATAAAAGTTCCAGAGAAAGGGCAGAGCACGCACAGCAGTCTGGACTCTGGACCCAGATAGTTAGACCTCAGAAGTACTGGAGAGAACGGAGTCTGCCCTGGTGCTGTCCGAGGTGCTGACCTGCACTTCTGAAGTGTGCTTTGATGAGCCTGAGGATTGGAAGAACCATTCTTTATCCCCACACCTTGCTGCCACTTTGGCGTGAATTCTACCACCCAGAATTCAGGTGCCAGGTCTGCCCTCACCTTCCGCAAACCTGCGCTTCTTGACTACTCTCCCTAGACACTTAACTTTCCATCTGGACTCTGGCCCAGAAGCAGCTTATCTTTAGCTTCATGGACTCATGAACTGAGTCCACGTCTGAGTGGCTAGCTGGGTTCTTCCATCCCCAGATCTGAACTAGTGCCCACCATTCTTTGGAGTGAGAGTCTGACACTTGGCAATAGCCCTAGAGCCACTTTCAGAATTTTTGAATAGTTGGTTCAAGTGGGCTATTGCTTCTTTTTTTTTTAATAGTTTATTGTCAAGTTGGTTTACATATAACACCCAGTGCTCATCCCCACAAGTGTGCTCCTCCATGCCCATCACCCCCTTTCCCTCTCCCCTATACCCATCAGTCCTCAGTTTGTTCTCAGCATTCAAGAGTCTCTCATGGTTTGCCTCCCTCCCTCTCCCCTTCTTTTCTCCCATGGTCCTCTTTTAGGTTCCTCCTAATCCTCCTATAAGTGCAAACATATGGTATCTGTCCTTCTCTGGCTGACTTACTTCACTCAGCATAACACCCTAAAGGTCCGTCCATGTTGCTACACATGGCCAGATTTCATTCTTTTTCATTGCCATGTAGTATTCCATTGTATAGGTAAACCACATCATCTTTTTTTTTTTTTTACAAATAGTTTATTGTCAAATCAGTTTCCACATAACACCCAGTGCTCATCCCCACAAGTGCCCTCCTCCATGCCCACCCCTCCTCCCCCCCACATCCACCAGTCCTCAGTTTTTGTCAGCATTCAAGAGTCTCTCATGGTTTGCCTCTCCCCATTTCCCCCACCATTTCCGCCCTTCTTCTCCCCCTTGGTCCTCTGTTAAGTTCCTCCTAATCCTCCTATATGTGCACACATATGATATTTGTCCTTCTCTGCCTGACTTATTTCGCTCAGCATAACACCCTCAAGGTCCATCCATGTTGCTACACATGGCCAGATTTCATTGTTTCTCATTGCCATGTAGTATTCCATGGTATAGATAAACCACATCTTCTTGATCCATTCATCTGTTGATGGACACTTAGGCTCTTTCCAGGTTTTAGCTATTGTGGAGAGTGCTGCTATGAACATTGGGGTACATGTGCTCCTATGCATCAGCATTTCTGTATCCCTTGGGTAAATTCCTAGCAGTGCTATTGCTGGGTCATAGGGGAGTTCTATTGTTAGTTTCCTTAGGAACCTCCACACTGTTTTCCAGAGGGGCTGTACCAGTTTACATTCCCACCAACAGTGTAGGAGGGTGCCCGTTTCTCCACATCCTCGCCAGCATCTAGAGTTCTCTGATTGGCTCATTTTAGCCACTCTGACTGGCGTGAGGTGGTATCTCAGTGTGGTTTTGATTTGTATTTCCCTGATGAGGAGCGATGCTGAGCATCGTTTCATGTGTCTGTTGGCCATCTGGATGTCCTCTTTGGAGAAGTGTCTGTTCATATCTTCTGCCCATTTCTTCACTGGGCTGTTTGCTTTTCGGGTGTGTAGTTTGGTGAGTTCCTTGTAGATTCTGGATATCAACCCTTTATCTGATATGTCATTTGCAACTATCTTTTCCCATTCGGTTGGTTGCCTATTAATTTTCTGGGTTGTTTCCTTGGCTGTGCAGAAGCTTTTAATCTTGATGAGGTCCCAACAGTTTATTTTTGCTCTTGATTCCCTTGCTTTTGGGGATGTGTCAAGTAAGAAGTTGCTGCGGTGGAGGTCAAGGAGGTTGTTTCCTGCTTTCTCCTCTAGGGTGTTGATAGTTTCCTGTCTCACGTTCAGGTCCTTTATCCATTTTGAGTTTATTTTTGTGCATGGTGTGAGAAAATGATCTAGTTTCATTCTTCTGCATGTTGCTGTCCAGTTCTCCCAACACCATCTGTTAAAAAGGCTGTCTTTTTCCATCGGATATTCTTTCCTGCTTTGTCAAAGATTAGTTGGCTGTATACTTTTGGGTCCACTTCTGAGTTCTCAATTCTGTTCCATTGGTCTATGTGTCTGTTTTGTGCCAATACCATACTGTCTTGATGATGACAGCTTTGTAGTAGAGGCTAAAGTCTGGGATGGTGATCCCTCCCATTTTGGTTTTATTTTTCAGGATTACTTTGGCTATTCGGGGTCTTTTGTGGTTCCATACAAATTTTTGGATAGTTTGTTCTAGTTTTGAGAAGTATGCTGGTGCAATTTTGATTGGAATTGCATTGAATGTGTAGAGTGCCTTAGGTAGTAATGACATCTTAACTATGTTTATTCTTCCTATCCATGAGCATGGAATGTTTTTCCACTTCTTTGTGTCTTCTTCAATTTCCTTCATAAGTTTTCTATAGTTTTCATCATACAGATCTCTTGTATCCTTGGTTAGGTTTATTCCGAGGTATTTTATGGTTTTTTGTGCAATTGTGAATGGGATCAGTTTCTTGATTTCTCTTTCTGTTGCTTCATTGTTGGTGTATAAAAATGCAACCGATTTCTGTACGTTGATTTTGTACCCTGCAACTTGGCTGAATTCTTGGATCAGTTCTAGTAGGCTTCTGGTGGAGTCTGTCGGGTTTTCGATGTAGAGTATCATGTCATCTGCGAAGAGTGAAAGTTTGACTTCCTCTTTGCCAATTCTGATGCCTTTGATTTCCTTTTGGTGTCTGATGGCTGATGCTAGGACTTCCAGCACTATGTTAAACAACAGTGGTGAGAGTGGACATCCCTGTCGTGTTCCTGATCTCAGGGGAAAGCTCTCAGTTTTTCCCGTTGAGGATGATGTTAGCTGAAGGCTTCTCATAGATGGCTTTGATGATGTTTAAGTAGGTTCCTTCTATCCCAACTTTCTCGAGAGTCTTTATTAAGAAGGGATGCTGTATTTTGTCAAATGCTTTTTCTGCATCTATTGACAGGATCATATGGTTTTTATCTTTTCTTTTATTGATATGATGTATCACATTGATTGATTTGCGAATGTTGAACCAGCCCTGTAACCCAGGAATGAATCCCACTTGATCTTGGTGGATGATTCTTTTTATATGCTGCTGGATTCGATTTGCAAGGATCTTGTTGAGAATTTTTGCATCCGTATTCATCAAGGATATTGGCCTGTAGTTCTCTTTTTTTGCTGGATCTCTGTCTGGCTTGGGAATCAGAGTGATGCTGGCTTCATAAAATGAGTCTGGGAGTTTTCCTTCGCTTTCTATTTTTTGGAATAGCTTGAGAAGAATTGGGATTAATTCTGTTTTAAATGTCTGGTAGAATTCCCCAGGGAAGCCATCAGGTCCAGGGCTCTTATTTCTTGGGAGATTTTTGATCACTGATTCAATTTCTTCACTCGTTATGGGTCTGTTCAGGTTTTCTATTTCTTCCCGTGTGAATTTTGGTAGTGAGTGTGTGTTTAGGAATTTGTCCATTTCTTCTAAGTTGTCCAATTTGTTGGCATATAATTTTTCATAGTATTCCCTGATAATTGCTTGTATTTCTGAGGGGTTGGTTGTAATAAGTCCATTTTCATTCATAATTTTGTCTATTTGGGTGCTCTCTCTTTTCTTTTGGATAAGTCTGGCTAGAGGTTTGTCAATTTTGTTTACTTTTTCAAAAAACCAACTCTTGGTTTCATTGATCTGTTCAATTGTTTCTTTGGTCTCGATGTTGTTTATTTCTGCTCTAATTTTTACTATTTCTCTTCTTCTACTGGGTTTAGGGCGTTCTTGTTGCTCTGCCTCTAGTTCCTTTAGGTGAGCTGTTAGATTTTGGACTTGCGCTTTTTCTAATCTCTTGAAATAGGCCTGGAGAGCAATGTACTTTCCTCTTAGGACTGCCTTGGCCGCATCCCATAGATTTTGAATTCTTGTGTTTTCATTTTCATTTGTTTCCATATATTTTTTAATTTCATCTCTAATTGCCTGATTGGCCCATTCATTCTTTAGAAGGGTGTTCTTTAACCTCCATGCTTTTGGAAGTTTTCCAGACTTCTTCCTGTAATTGATTTCAAGTTTCAAAGCATTGTGATCTGACAGTGTGCATGGTATGATCTCTATTCTTTTATATTTCTTGAGGGCTGCTTTATGTCCCAGTATGTGATCTATCTTGGAGAATGTGCCATGCGCACTTGAGAAGAAAGTAAATTCCCTGGCCTCAGGATGTAAAGTTCTAAATATATCCGTCAGGTCCATCTGGTCCAATGTATCTTTCAAGTCCATTATTTCTTTACTGATTTTCTGTCTGGTTGACCTATCCATTGCTGTAAGCGGAGTATTAAAGTCCCCTGCTATTAGCACATTCTTATCTATAAGCTTGTTTCTGTTTGTGATTAATTGTTTTAGATATTTAGGTGCTCCCATATTCGGTGCGTAGACATTTATGATTGTTAGTTCTTCCTGATGGATGGACCCTGTAATTATTATGTAGTGCCCTTCTTCATCTCTTGTGATTGTCTTTAATTTAAAGTCCAGTTTGTCTGATATAAGTATCACTACTCTGGCTTTCTTTTGATTTCCTGTAGCATGATATATATTTCTCCATCCCCTTACTTTTAATCTGAAGGTATCTTCCCGTCTAAAATGAGTTTCTTGTAGACAGCATATAGATGGATTTTGTTTTTTAATCCATTCTGCTACCCTATGTCTTTTGATTGGAGCATTCAGCCCATTTACATTCAGTTAAACCACATCACCTTGATCCATTTGTTCGTTGATGGACATTTAGGTTCTTTCCATGTTTTGGCTATTGTTGAGAGTGCTGCTATGAACATTGGGGTACATGTGCCCCTATGCATCAGCACTCCTGTATCCCTTGGGTAAATTCCTAGCAGTGCTATTGCTGGGTCATAGGGGAGTTCTATTGTTAATTTTTTGAGGAACCTCCATACTGTTTTCCAGAGGGGTTGCACCAGTTTACCTTCCCACCAACAGTGTAGGAGGGTGCCCATTTCTCCACATCCTTGTCAGCATCTAAAGTCTCCTGATTTGTTCATTTTCAAGTGGGCTATTTCTTCTATACACCTGACAAGTTGGGGAGTCTATGCCCAAATGTATTAGTGGAGTAAGAACACAAAACACCCAGCCTCAAGTCATAAATCCTCCTACAGGGTGGTGTTGATCAAAAGAGAAATCTGCTATGCTGGAAAAGGAAAAGGTATTAAGTTCAATAGCAAGTATATAAAATATTCTTGCCTAGTGGGATTCTACACATATAATTATTTCATTACTTATGTTTGGAAATAGTCCATATTTTATGTTAATAGGATGATGATGTAGTAAATTAGTGGATTTAGGAGAACTTGTCTTAGAACGTAGGATTTATAAAGTCATAGGTGAGATAAGGGATGGGAAGCTGCAGAGCATTAATTTTCTTGAGACCACAAGAGTGAGGTGAGCGCTAAACACAGCTGGTTTTGACAAAGTGAAAAAGTGGAGCAGCTGACTCTCAAACCTGCAGCCCAAAAATGGGCCCCCTCCTCATGCTAATAAATGATAATTAACAAAGCCATAAGAAATGAAGTAACCAACAGCATTTGGTCCTCTAAAAACTACTCTGGAGGAGATACTAGGATGGAGTCTGGAGGTGTTGAGTAACAAAGAGAGGGCATAAAGGTGAGGACCATGGTGATCCATAAAGGAATCAAGTGAACCTGTGTTCTAAAGGGTTCAGGGCAAGGTCCCTGTCTGTCATGTCTTCTAAGGACTCAGTTTCAACCAGGGTAAAGAATCAGAGATGTCCACACTGCATCATCTGTTCTATCCACAGCACCCCTACCTGGAAGGAACCCTAGACAGGAAAGAGCAGCATTTGTTCCCCTGAAGGCTCTTATGAAGAGCCTGAATCAATGGCTTGAATAACCAGAAGTGTAGCCTCCAGCCTCCATAATTAACACCAACAAAGAACCCACCCAAGGGAAATCCAATAAGTGGAGTGGGATCAACATCCTCAATAACCTTCCTTGTGAAACACAGCTGTGCAATTTGCACACAAAACTTGCACTAGAGTTCCTCCTGCAAAGCCCCCTTGTTTTAAGACACCATCTTCTCCATGTGTCTTTGAAGCCAATCCTCAGTGAGCTCAGCCTCTAAAACCCTGCCCTCCAGCCTCCTCCTGCAATATGCACAAATCCAGGACTGAGCCAACTCCACTCTATTTCTCAGCCCCCACCTTCTCAGAACTCATAGCCAGATCTGTTCAACCCCACCACCACCCCTCAGGTCCCAGCTGGCTTGCTTGAGGCCACCTGCCAGTTCACAGCCTCAGGTCCACCATCAGGCCTCCTTTAGACTGCTTCTACTGTCACCCAAACAAGAACCCAGTGCACAGCAAAGTGCCCCACCATCCTCTTCTCCTGATGGCTCCACCTGGACTCAGAGCAATTTAGTGACAGCCCTCACACCTTTCTTTCCCCACCCTCAAGCCAAGATCCTTCTAACCAGGCCCACAGCCACTAATGGGTTCTCACTGTGAGCAGACACAGCCCAGTGCCTCAAATCTTTCCATGCCCTTCTCAATGGACTGGACCCCAAGGTGCTTCTTAGGACACAGTCACAGGGATTCTGTTTACACTTGCACTTGGTACCTCCTGCCAAACACTCTCACTAGAGCCAGCACCTGCAGTGTGTGTTTTCTGGCCCCAGGTCGAGCACAGTAGTAAGAACAGGGCTCAATCAGCTCGCAGCCTGTGCCTGACCCCAACAAGGAGCCTTGAGTCCCCAGGACCCCAATCACAATTTGACGCATCAGCCAGCCCTTCTCTTGCAGGGACCCAGGTATCTAAGTGATTTGTAGAAGGGTATATACAGGTCCAGACTCCAGGTTTCCCACTGCCTAGTTTATGGTGTCTGCAAAGAGACTGGAAATTCCAGAAGAGGACTTCATCCCACTCAGACTCCAGCTAGACACACCTGCTGCCCTTCTGTCATCTTGTCCCAGAGACTCCACATGCACTCCAGTCTGCTAGAGCCTGAAATGTTCCCACTTTTATTCTTGGAGCTTCCAAAAAGCCAAAGTCAGAGGAATTTACAACTTGGCCAGCTTTGCTAATACCATGCAACGGTCTGCAGAGTAATAGCCTGTTATCTGTGAGCCCAGATCTCTCCGTCCCAGACAGTAGAGGCTATAGGAAGGTGAGCATGATAGATTTCCAGCCAATCCATCCTGAAAAAGCCTCATGGGTCAAGATGGAGGAGGAGGAGTAAGAGAAGGAGGTGGGGAAGAGGACGAGGAAGCAGCAGCAGAGAAGGAGGAAGAGAGTTAGGAGGAGCAGGCTAATATTTTCTGAGCTAAGACATCATGTATTGCTATCTTGCTCAAACCCTCAGGAGCCTGTTATTATTCCCCGTTTACCAGTGAAGAAACCAAGGCTCAGAGAGGTTAAGAAATGTCTTTGATGGGGCGCCTGAGTGGCTCAGTTAAGCATCTGACTTTGGCTCAGGTCATAATCTCTCAGTCCGTGGGTTCAAGCCCCACATCAGGCTCTGTGCTGACAGCTCAGAGCCTGGAGCCTGTTTCAGATTCTGTGTCTACCTGTCTCTCTGCCCCTCCCCAGCTCATGCTCTGTCTCTCTCTGTCTCAAAAATAAATAAACATTAAAAAAAATTTTTTTAATGTCATTGAAATCACACAGCCAGTAAAGTGAAAACTCAAGACTGTCAGATGTGAAAGCCATCCTCTATCCACTGTATCATGCAGTTTCCAACAGGCAGTGGGAGAAAATGCCAGGGCAACTGGGGGAGCTGGTCACCGCAGATGAGGGTCACCCACATGCTTATTCCCACAATGTTCCATTGTATCACCCATGGGGTGTGATTCCCCCCTCTGCCACAAAACACTCCATCAAAGCCTAGGGGTGTTACTGATTCCCACACAACTTCCCCACTCCAGCCAGGCAAGACAAATACCTAGACCACACCTTTCTGACCCAACACTAGAAAGGTGTCAGGATCTGGGAAGCTCTGGACCACCAGAGTGAAGAAATGCCCCATGATTCTTCTCTCCCCCCACCACCCTGTCCCTCCATCCCTCCAACGTGAGTTCGAGCTCAGAAGCTAAGTCAAAAACCAATTAGCAGCACCACTACCTGTTTTAATAGCAGGTTTTAAAACCCAGGGGTCCACAGTTCTGAAGGTCCCAGATGACTCAGTCCAGAGTACCTACCCCACGTGGATGAAGTGTGGAGCCCAGAGGCTCCCTTGGGGCTGGCCTCCACTTCCCAGCACTTGTAATTTGTGTAAAGTGCCTCCTGGCTGAGTGCCACCGTGCAGACTCTTTCTGCTGACGGGGGCACTTTTGTAAAGTTCAGACAGCCTTGGCTACTGTTAAGTTAAATGTGGGTGAAAACAAAGCAAAGCTATTTCCAAATGTTTCCAGGTGGTTTAGCTCCGTCAAGCCCAGATAACATCAGAGTCATTTCGCTTTCAAAACAGAAATTCTCCCAACCCAGAGAAATGACTTTCTACGGCAGTGCTGAAAAGGGAAAGCAAGAAATACACTCTGTGGACCCCACCCCCTGCACTCAGCTCGCTGTCCCTTTTTCTGTGGGAACCACCCTCCACCCCCCCGCCCTCAACTCGCTGTCCCTTTCTCTGCCCGAGCTCGAGATGAGAGCATCCACCAGCCCCTTCCAAGGAGGAGATTCACCCTCTATTAGTCAGCCAACGGGAACTGACTGCTTTCCTTTCCTTCCCAGCTGCTCTGCCAGTCCTGCCTCTCCATAGACCATACAAGGGGGGGCGCCTCCTACCTCAGACCTCAAAGGCCAGGCTCAGCCCTGAGGCAGGGAGATGGGAAGAGCTAGAGCAAGGGAAGGGCTGCAGGAGGCAGATTCGAATCCTAGCTCTCTCATTTACCAGCTCTGCAACCTGGACAAGGAAGGAAAGGAAAGCAGTCACTTCCCGTTGACTGACTAATAGAGGGTGAATCTGCCCCTTGGAAGGGGCCGGTGGATGCTCCCCTTTTCTGACCCTGGAAGTCACAGTTGGTCACATCTCACAAGGTGAATAGGGAGACTGAGCGCTTTGTAAATGGTTACGTGTAGTCGGGGCTGCCACCTGCCACACTCTGCGGGGCACCATGATCAGTGACCCCAGTGCCCAGTGCCCAGGGCTGTACCCCCAGCAGTAGAGGGCATGGCAAACAAATCCCAGTGAGCAGTGGCCCACCCATGCTGCCGCCCCAGGACAGAAAACCAAGAAAGAGGATGCCAGATGAGCCACAGGCTCACCCACAGTACGGGCTCCAGGGCTAGGGAGAGGCCAAGAGACCAGACAGACCCAAGAGGAGAAGCAGCCCAGGCAGGAGGCACATCCTGCGCACAGAACAAGGCTGAGGGTGGGCAGTATGGGGAGGGCACCAGGACCTGGGACATAGCAGGCTCTCTTCCACTCCCCTGCCATTAATAACACACGGATTATCTTGACAGCTGCCATTACCCAGCACTAACTATGTGCCAGACACTGTGCCAGGCTTTTCACACACACCTTCTCAGGCCATCCTCACGACATGCTGACCGATGAGGATACGGAGGTTCTGAGAGGCTCCACAACTGCTCCCAAGTTACTCAGCCACTAGGTGGCGGGGCCAGAATTGGAACCCAGGCCCTCCTGCCTTGCCCATCTCTTGGTCTCTGCTGAGCATAGGAATGTTTATGTAATGAATGGAGGACTCTCTAGGTCTCTGGGCTTCCCTGCTCAGGTCCTCTGTCCCCCGATCTCTCACTGTGTACAGAATCACTAAGAGCCACCTGGGAGCCTCCTTCTCCAGGCAGGGAGGTCTCTCCTCTAGAGGTGAAGGGTAGCATGACCTGGTACAGGATGCCAAGTCCTGGGACTGAGCTGCACCCTGAGTCTCATTCATCCCTGACCGTATCCACCACCCAGGCTTCCCCTCCCCCCACCCCGATCCTGACCCCTCAAGTCCCAGGTTCCAGGCTCCAGAACCTCAATGCCAAATCCCAGGAAATTCATAGGACAGGAAGAGCCTTCTCCTGGCAGGGGAGCAGGGGAGAGCTGGGCCGCCCCCCAGCTGGGGCATCCTGCTACCCCTGCATCCTCAGCCCACAGACTGCTCTCCTGGTGGCTGGCTCCCTGATGGACAGCCGGGCCTGCCAGCGCTTGTCGTCTCTGCTAAACTTGATGCTATTACAACAAAACCCCTGTATTTCTTGCAAACAATTTTCCCCTTTGCAATCTCATAAATTAATTCCCTCCTTTCGAGCTGACTGGCTTCCTGCTAATCTAACCGCTAACCTATCACCATACGTAAACTAAATGATCCGTAAACACTCTCACATCTGTAGCCTAATGCACTAAAATTACTTTTCTGTTTTTTCCTACTTTATCTTGCTTTGCTAAGGCCAGCTCAGGTCCAGCTTCTTCTCTCATTCCTCCCAAAGATGGGGGCACACTGCTCTTCTCTTCTGAGGCTCCATTCCTTGCCCCTTGGGCTCCTGCACCAAGAGCCCTGGGCACCAGGGTCTAAGTGATGAGGAGTCCCCTGCCTAAAACATGGGGAGCATGCAAGTGGCTCCGAGGCCAGGGCTCCTATCCCTGTGTGCCCACGTCCAGAGGCCATCTGTTCCCCCAACCCCCTGAGATGGGATCGGCTGTGCCCAGTGGGCCCTAGCCTGGGAAGATATCAGAGGGAACCCTGAGCTGGCCCTGAGAGAGGAGCAAGGAAGCTTTAGGAGTCCGGGGGATGTTTCTGCCAGGCCTGGGAAACGCTGACAGAGTGCCCTTGGAATGAAAGGCTCAGTGGGCTGCGGGAAACACCTGTTGCTCACCAGAAGACCCCCAGGGAGGTAGCACCTCTTATGAAGCCGCTTTGATTCCTGGGGCCAGTCTCTCCTCCCAGCTTTTCTCACAGGTAAGCCGGCTGCCCAATCCCCTGTACTTAGCAGGAACATGGTGCTGCCATTCCATAGCCCTGCCCAGTCCCCTAAGACCTGCTACAGGAGCATCAGAAAGGCCATGTGGGCATGGAGCCCAGACAGAGGACCCAGGGCCTCATGGCTGAGCCAACAAGTCACTGTGTCTGTTCACTCCGTAAGGGGCACTCTTGGGGAACCACCCTCTGCCTCAGCCTGCAGTCAGGGCTCCCCACACAATCTGTCCTCCCAGAGCTGACCTCCTGTCCTAGACCCACTGCTGATCTCACTGTGATGTCTCTAGTTCAGAGCCACCAGTCTCTGCCAGATCTCCAGGCTCTGCCCCTGTCAAACAGCATGACTTTGGACCAGTCACCCACCCTCCCTCAACTCTGTCTCCTCCTCTATAGGACCGATACCTCCTAGATGTCATGAGGATGAAGGTCATGGCTTCGCCTCAGCCTTTGTCCCCTAGACCCCATGTCATGACTCTCATCTTGTCACCCAGGCCAGGCTCAGCCACATCCCAGGCAGGACTCCCAGACTTCAGATGGCCACACTCACCCAAGAAGGATGGCAGAGACCACAGGGAAGAGAGAGACTTTCAGGGCAGGAACCTGATCTGGGTGGCCCAGAGAGGAGTGCAGGGCTGCTCCCCCTCATGGGTCTGAGGCCAGGCAACTCCTCCCAGAACCTCTATGGCCTCCTCGAGCCCTACAGTGAGGTTTGATTTTTGCATATCTGCCTGCAGTTTAATTTTATATTATTCAGTCTCATCACCCACTCGATCTGCCTCCTACGCAGCAATCCATCCCTCCATGCCCACTAATCATCCACCTGTAGCTCCATTCATCCATTCACCCTACTCTTCATCCACCCATCTTTCCACCCACCTGGACATATATCTCCACCTATCCATCTTCTCCTTCAGTCACTCATATATCTCCCTCCAATCATCCAGCCATTCATCTACTCCCATCTATATTCCATCAATCCACTCATCCACCCAGCCATCCCCGTCCTCCATTCCCTTCAACCATCCATCCATCCATCCATCTACCCATCTAACTCTAATCCCCATCAATCCCCTATCGACCCACCCACCTAGCCAGCTGGCCATAAACTCAATTAACCATTCATCCATCCATGCATATATATATAAATGTGCCATCTTTCTAAATACCACCTATCAACTCTATCCACTCATCCCTCTAGCCCCCAACTACCCATCTATCCATCTACACATCCAGCCATTCACCATTATCCACCCACCTATACATCCAGCCAACTTCCATTACTCCTGCTCTCCTAAGACTGAGAAAACTTGTCATAGAGTACACTGATGGAAGTGACTGGCATGGCCATGGACCCAGCCGATGGCAACCCTGTTCCTCTCTGGTTGATACTAGGAACCTCTACTCAGTGAACACCCCTCACAACCACTAGGCACTATACTCTTGGAAATCTTCCCTGATCCCCCAGGCAAATTCTGTGTCTCCAGCATGTTCTATAAGGATCACACCAGGCTCACTCTGCACCCCATGTGCACACTCCCATAAGCCACCTGCTTCGTGTCAAGGACTTCACAACCCTGACTTGCAAGTAAGTCAAATAATATGTCACTGCCCCCTCCAGAGTCTCCAGAGCTGTGTGACCACATATAGCTGTCCAGCCTGGACTTTACACATTCCTGAAACCAGATGAAAGGAACTTTCCCCAGCACTAAACCTTGAGGCCTCTCAAAACTGCCCCCAGCCAAGTTAAAACACCACAAGCACAGTGCACAACACTACAGGAGACAGGCACACAAAGCCCAGTGTAGAATGACCCAATAAGTGCATAAAACTTGAGCGCTCCTGGACCCCAGCCATCTGTTGATTCAAGGTCATCTTTATGGGCATTGCTCACAAACATATAATCTCAAAACTACTACCCTGTTCATCCTCCAAATAAGGGGCCTGTCTTGGTCTTGTGTTGTTTTCTCTGAGGCAAGGACAGGCTGAAGTTCAGAACAGCCTATTCCAAGTCAGTGCTCCTCACACTACAGCGTGTACAGGGTCACAAGAACCACCTTAGCTGAAATCCAGGCCCTTCTCTGCAAGAGACTTAATAGGACTGGTGGGCACAGGAAACTGAATTAAAGTCCAGCCTTGGTGCTTCCATGATACCAGTGGCTCCTAGGCCACTCACTAAAGAACTAAACATCTAGGGATGCCTGGGTGGCTGAGTAGGTTAAGCGTCCAATTCTTGATTTCAGCTCAGGCCATGAACTCATGGTTCATGAGCTCAAGCCCCGCACTGGGCTACACACTGACAGCAAGGAACCTCTGGGGATTCTCTCTCTCTCTCTCTCTCTCTCTCTCTCTCTGCCCCTTCCCCTGCCATGTATGTCCCCATGCGCTCTCTCTCTCTCTCTCAAAATAAATAAACTTAAAAAGAAAATTAAAAATAAAATTTTTTTTAATAAATAAATGAAAAATATAAAGAACTACACATCTAAATCCCCTCCGAAGAGAACTACCTGGATTCCCATCCCTCACTTCCATGCAAAAGGCAAACCCCCACTCATCACCCCTGCAACTCAGCCCCCCGCCCTCTGCACCAGCCCACCCTGGGCCCTTGGTCAGGGCCTCTGGGCTCAGTTCAAGTATGCAAAGCTGCCCCTTTGTTCTGACTTCCTCATTTCCTGATTCTGAACACTGGGCCTGCAGCTCGCTGCTAAGACCAGGCTGTGCCTTGTTCTGCAGTGTCAGACCCCTGAATCCAGAACCTTCTCCATCCAGGCCTGCATGCTCCCACCTGCAGGGATGGCCCCACCCACAACCCCCCTAACACACACAAACACCTACTCTGAACAAAATAGACTCTGCTGAGTACAGGACTGCAGCGAGTGTGTGGTCTGTGGGCCTGTGAGTTTCTCCAAGTGTTATGAATGACCCAAGGAGAAAGCACTTGTAAAAATTATGACAAATAGCTTAACAGTGTTTTCAATTACCCACAATTACATCTCACCTTCTGAAAATGGACTGTCCACACTGCCATTTTTCTTGGGAGCACCATCTGGCATTCTCACACCCTGCCTCTGCTGGGATGGGAAGGAGAGGCAAGCAGGCCAGGCACCTCAGTGCTCCTGGCTGGGACGGGAAGGCAAGTGGGCCCCCTTCCTGAGCTCTGCCCTAGTGAGCAGGCCAAGGGATACCTCCTGGGTTGTGTCTATTTAACTCATATGGTCTGAGAAGCCAGGCGGGGCTTACCAAGTGGAAATAAAAGGCCCCAGGTGCTTGGGGTACCTCACCCCACAGCCAGCCTGCTCTTTAGAAGCATGAAAAAGGCTGTAGCCCACTTCAGCATAGGCAGGTACTAGCCCTGACTCACTACCTGGGTACTGGTACCAAGTGTGGCTGCTCGGCCCTTACTGCTGTGGACCCCAGCGCCCAATCCACAAGGGCAAGGAACCCAAGGGCAGAGGTGCCTTTAACAGACACCCCACCACAGGCCCTTCTGGTGGTCTTAGCCTCCTTGCAGCTTATCCTACAGCAAGACACCCCAACTTCTTCTTAGACGATGAAAGCCTTTTACTATTCTGTTAATAGAATCTGACCCCTCTTTCCAGCTGTCCCCATTGATCCTGAGCAAGCACAGGGGACTGGTGCTCCCCAAAATGCCATGCCCTCTCTTAAGAGTCAGCACCGTCAGGCATCAGTAGGACCCTCAGGGTGAGAGAGGCAAGGGGCAAGGGCTTTGGGGCCAAGGGACATACTGGAGCTAAGCAGCCAGCCCCCAAGCTGTCTATCAAAGTCCCTCTCCATTATGGAACAAGGCTGGCCCTGACCCTGGAAACCATGTCTCACTCTGGCTTTCATTTTACTCATTTCACTTAATTTGGACATGGTCATGGCCACAGATGCCACAGCGAAGCTATGCCAGGGCTGGAAATTGCCTCCTCCATCCCCAGTGAAGGACTGTGCTCTGCTCCCGTGGCTACCCCAAGGACTCTACCCTCTACCTTAGAGGGCCAGCCACACCCACAGCCACCAAGCTGGTGAGCCACCACACTGTTGCCCCCTCCTGCTATGAAAATCCCACTGCCAATGCCCTAGGGATGTCCTGGGGACTGTCCCCAGAGAACCCAACCAGGCCAGGCCTAGTGTACTCCCTGTCCACCCCCTGTTGGGACATATCTGAGCCATGGGGCTGGGTCTGAGGTCATGGGCAGAAGAAGAGAATGTGGGAGAGAAAAGAACACACTCTTCCTGAGATCCTATCATGGGCAGGACCATTTGCTAGACACTTTCATTCATTCACTCATTCATTCAACTGAGCACCTACTGTGTACCAGCACTTGGGATTCATCTCAGAACCAAACAGATTTAGAACTCTACCCTCAAGGAGTGTGTATTCTATCAAGAAAGGGGGTGTACAGGGCACCTGGGTGGCTCAGTTGGTTAAGCGTCTGACTCCGGCTCAGGTCATGATCTCACGGTTCGTGGGTTCAAGCCCCACGTCGGGTTCTGGGCTGACAGCCAGCTCAGAGCCTGGAGCCTGCTTCGGATTCTGTATCTCCTTCTCTCTCTGACCCTCCTCTCTCTCTCTCTCTCTCTCTCTCTCAGAAATAAATAAAACAGTAAAAAAAGTTTTTTAAAGAAAGAGGGTGAAAAAAAATAAGAATATACCTACATCTAGAATAGTGTGTTAAAGGTGATAAGTATTTGATGGAAAAATCAGGGAAAAGGAAATAGGGATTGGGGAGTGGGCTTTAATTTAAAATAGAAGGTTAGGGTAGCTTTCCCTGAGAAGGTGACATTTGAGCAAATACTCAGGAAAGATAGGAAAAGAAGCAATGAGAGGGTCTTGAAGAAAGCCCTCCAGGCACCAGGAGCAGGGAGTGCAAAGGCCCCGAAGTCAGACCATGCCTGGGTGCTTGAGGAGCAAAGAGAAGGCTAGTGTGGCTGGCTTGAAAAGCATACAGGGAAAAAAGGCAACACGGGCCCAGATCCTGAGGGCCTCATGAGCTTGAACTCCAAGGGAAATGGAGCAAGCCTTGGCAGGTTATAAGCAGAAGAATGATGCAAACTGCTTTTGGGTTTTTTGTTTGTTCTTGGGGTTTTTTGCCTTATTTTTATTTAAGTAACATTCCTGAATATTAGTATGTAATAGCTGGAAGAAGAATTAGAGCTTAAAACTAATTTTCTCCGAGAATGTACGGACATTCAATATTGCTGATTAGGAGTTTGACATCAATCCCATTCTCGATCTGTTTTGAGGATGACTTTTTGTTTTTATTGACAAACAGTTGACATACGTTATAATATTTTCTGGTATACCACACATAGATTCAATAATTCTATACACTGTGCAGTGCCCACCACAAATTATAGTCAGTCACCATCTGCACCATGCAAAGTTATTACAATATTATTCACTATATCCCCTATGCCATACTTTTCATCCCATGACTCATTTATTCTATAACTGCAAGTTTGTACCTCTTGATCCCCTTTACGTATTTCACCCATCCCCCCCTTCCCTCTGGCAATCGCCTCTTTGTTCTTTGTAGTTATGATTCTGTTTCTGTATCTGCTTTTGTTTTCAAAGGCTCTCGATGACCAACTCGGCTGAGAAGAAAAGCCCAGAGACCAGACAGACATATCAGCCTCACCAAAACTCAACAAAGATCAGGGAGGAATTAAAACAATAGGTCCAAGCCTCAGAGAAGTTAAGTAGCTGACTCCAGATCACTCAGCCAGAATCACAGGGCCAGGAATCCAATCTGGGTCTCCAGCTTGTTGTCTCCAGGACACTGCAAAGGCTCTACCTACCACGTGGCTGGCCCAGCCCTGCACACCCCTGGAGACAGCCCCTGAACTGGGCAGGTGTGAAGGCAGTACCTGAACTGGTTAGTTCTGCAGTCCCTTCCAGGCCTGCTGTGGGTGAGCCCAGGGGGTGTAGAGTGGGAGTGCATGGTTCTCTCTCCCTCCACCACTCGTTCAGCCTCCACCAAGTCCCGGGGGACCTCCGACTGCCCCCATCAATCCCCTCAATCCCAAGAATAAAGCATCCTGGGGCGCCTGGGTGGCTCAGTCAGTTAAGCAGCCGACTTCAGCTCAGGTCATGATCTCACAGTGCATGGGCTCAAGCCCCGCATCGGGCTCTGTGCTGACAGCTAGCTCAGAGCCTGGAGCCTGCTTCGGAGTCTGTATCTCCATCTCTCTCTGACCCTCCCACGCTCACACTCTGTGTGTCTCTCTCTTTAAAAAAAAAAAAAAAAACAATAAAGCATCCAACCTGTCCAGAGGCACGACCGTGAACTGTGACTCTGGGCAAGGAGCCTCCATTTACCCGTCTATAAAACGGCCATGGTAACGGCCCCGTCTGAGGATTCTTGAGACAACCTGGGAGGTGGGAAGTCTTGGGGCCTGCAGAGTTGCTGCTGAGGACAGTGGCTGTGGCAAAGACGCCGATGGTTTCCAGAAGCACTTGCTAGGCCAGGTGCCCAGGATGCTACAGGTGCTGCCCTCCCCTCCTCCGCCCCCGGACTCTATCAAATTCCCTCCCGGGGTCAGATCTTAAAGCATCAACTGCACTGAGAAGCAGCTGTACCGGGAGCCCCCTCACTCCCTCAGCGACAGAAGCAGTAGTAATCAAGCGATAAAAATGCAATTACATGTATAAACGACACCCCTCACAGTCACCATCCCTACCCACCTCCCCAGGCACAGGGCATCCCAGGGCTGTCCCTGGCACCTGGGCCCCATGACCCATGAGGCGATACATCTAGCAGCGGCGGGAGAAACAGAGCGGGCAGCATGATAAAACCCAATGTATAGATTAGTATAAAACAAGTTTATAAGCACAAACTTTCAGACCAGCCCTGCTGGGAATGAAATTCCATTTCATTTGGCTCTGGCTCTGAGATGAATCACTACACAAATGAGAATGGCAGAGTCTCCAGGAAAAGCTCTTCTTTCTCCACATGAATGAAGGGCGATACCCAGGCCACCTCCTGGGAGAGTGCTGTTGATTGCTGAACATGGGCTGGGGGTGGGGGGAGGGATGGTGGTTCTGGGGGTAGAAGGGGGCAGAGTGGGCATTTTAAAACACACACTGACAACGTGGATGAACCTTGAAAACATGGTAAGTGAATAAGGTAGTCACAAAAAGACAAATACTGTATGATTCCACTTATATGAGGGACCCTAGGTAGTCCAAATCAGAGATGGAAAGTAGAGTGGTGGCTACCATGGGCTGTGGCAAGAGGGAATGGGAAGGTGTTTAGTGGGTGCGAAAATGATGAGGATCCCCTTAGGATTCTATCTTAGGAAAACACCAATCTTCTTGGACTCATATGGTAGGGTCACATCACTATAAACCCATTTTTTAAGTTTATTTATTTATTTTTGAGAGTGAGAGAGAGCAAGTAGTGGAGCAGCAGGGAGAGAAGGAGAGAGAGAATCCAAGAAGTCTCCATGCTCAGCACAGAGCCCAATGCAGGGCTCAATCTCACGAACCATGACATCATGACGTGAGCCAAAACCAAGAGTCACACGCTTAACCAGCTGAGCCACCCAGATGCCCCTCAATAAAGCCACTTTAAGTTGAAAATATCATAAGTTGAAAATGCATTTAATACACCTAACCTACTGAACATCACAGCTTAGCCTAACCCATCTTAAATGAGCTCAGAATGCTCACATTAGCCTACAGTTGGGCAAAGTCATCTAACGCAAAGCCTATTTTGTAATAAAGCTGTGTATCTTATAATCTACTGAATGTGCACTGAAAATGAGAAACAGAATGGTTCCAAGTGGTTTGAAGCGGTTAGAATGGTTCAGTCATTTCCTTTGTAACCATGTGGCTGACTGGAAGCTGCAGCTCACTGCCGCTGCCCGGTGTCACAAGAGAGGATCATACTACATGCCACCAGCCCAAGTAAAAATCAAAATTCAAAATTCAAAGTGCACCTTCTACTAATGGTTATTGCTCTTGCACCATCATAAAACTTGAAAATTCATTAAGCCGGACCATCACTAGTCAGGGACTGTGTGTAGTCCCAAATGTGGACCAAGTTGCAGGTACAAGATGTTCACTGCCACATTTTTTTAATTATAGTAAAATGTTGGGAAGTAAAGAGAAGTGGTTGAGCCAATTAAGGTATAGCCACTAAAAGAAATATTATGCAGTCATTGAAATAGTGATTACTTTAAGTGACCTGGGAAATGATTACCCTATCACAGTGATTATATGGAAGGAACTGTATGCAACATCATGAGGCCCTTCTAATACAAGGTCATTCATAAAAAAAGAACACAGATTGGATCAAAACAGTGGCCTAAGGACATGTTCTACCTCTCGTTCCCAACACAAATGCCTTAAAATGACATTAGAGGTAAATAATTTTTTAAAAAGCTGTACCAGTGATAGAAAACAAGAATGGAGCTCTTAAGAGGGCAGAAATCATGATGAATCTCTGAAAGGATGAAGGCTGATCGATTCCTACTGGGAATGGCACCAAAGCCCAAAGACACCCAAGGGATAGCTGCCATGAGGTGGCATCTGTGAGCCAGGAAGCTGAGGATATGGTGGCACAAAGGAAAGCCCTGATCAAATTTGAGAGAGGGGAAATTGGGTGATGGGCACTGAGGAGGGCACTTGTTGGGATGAGCACTGGGTGTTACATGGAAACCAATTTGACAATAAACTATCTTAAAAAATTTGTTTTGAGAGTGGTAATGGTAGGCTCTTGGGAATGGCAGCGAACTACAAAAGTGACTGCCCACAGGAGCAAGAAGTAGGAGGTACTTGATTTCCAGGGGCCAGGCAGCTCTATGATGACACCCACACCCAGGAGGAAAGTGGAATCCTCACACTCCAAACATGAGAATCTGGTACCACCGATGCAGCAACCCAGGGACTCAATCCAGCCCCCCATTGTTGTGGCTGGGTTCAGCCTCACAGACAGTCCAACAGGACTTCAAACCCAAAGAGAAGAATACAACCCAGAATCAGCCACCAATATTTAAGAAAAGCTACACATTGAAAGAGGTGAACCAAATCCATCAACTGCCAGAACTAACACCTGAGGATACAGAGGTATTAGAACAGACAGAATGACACTTTAGGAAAGGGAAACTCATAGTGATGGGAGAGGTACTACATACTTAAAGAAGGAAGAAGAATGAACTTGATCTGGGAACCAAACACTTCATTGTCAAAGTATAAAAACAGGCTGAATAGAAGCACAGAGCATCTGAAGATCAAATTCTTGACCTGGGGACTGAGACAGGAATTCTCCCAGATGGTGGTACAAAACTCAGCAACAGAAAGGATGGAAAGGAAGGGGAGGGGAGAGAAAGGGAGGGGAGGAGAAGAAAGGAATGGAATGGGAAGGAAAGGGAAGGAAACGGGGTTGGGGGGGGAAGCGGTGTGGTATAAGCCCTGACTACCACCTGAAAGGAATTCTCAGGAGAGATCTGAGAGAATATAAGAAATTAGTAAATAAACAAATAACTGCAGAAGGACACAATCCTCAGACTGAAAGAACGCACCACACGCAAAGTCAGATCCTGTAAAAAAATTATTATTTAGGCACAAAGTGGTGAAATTTCAGACTCAAGGGAAAAAGGAAAAGTGCCAAATTCTTCCAAGGAAGAAACAACACAGATTGCATTGCCTACAGCGGAACAGAAGTTAGTGACTGGCATCAACTTCTTGAGAACCGGGTGGCAGGGTGCACACCGTACCCCTTCTTCGCTGCGGGGGGCGGGGGGGCCCTCCTCACTCTGCTTCAGTTTCCCTGTCTGGTGTGCAGGGAACGGTCCAGATAACAGTCTCACATAGTTGATATCAGAGGTAGATGGGTGAACATGGAAACCCCTGACACAGAGCGCCGACTAAGACTTAGCTCTCACTGTGTATGTGAACATCAAATATACACAAACCAACAAAACAGTAGTATCTCAAAAGATGTGCTCGGGTCTGGAGGGGGGGTGGGGGGGGTGAAATTGGCATAAACTTTGACTACTCAGCCTTTGGAAAGAAAACAGGAATTTTCAGACATGTGAGAAAGCTCATCGCCCACAAACCCTCTTGGAAAGAATTACCAAATGATATGTTCTGGCAACTGCAAAAAGTGAATGCAGACAGAGAATAGATAACTGGTTGGCAGCGGCAGTGGGGGAGAGGAACAGAGAATGACTGCTAACGGGGAAGGGGGTTCTTGTGGGGGTGATGAAAACGTTCTGGATTCCGCAGTGGGGATGGTTTTATAACACTGCAAATGTACTGTAAATGACTGCACTGTACACCTTAAAATAGTTAAAATCATGATTTACGTTATGTGAATTTTGCCTCAACAACAACAAAAAAAATGAATCTGAGGGCAGAATGTGGAATACAAGAGCAGCAGTGAAAAAATTGTTTTTAATTTACTGTTAAAACGATTTACTGGCCATTATTAAAATTTGAAACAAAGATCTCAGTTGGGTCTCATTTTTTAAGTGGTGACAAGATTCAAGTGTGGAAGCGTTAAGGCGTATTAAAGTTCTTGATTTGTTCAGGAAGACAACGGAAACACTGATTACGTGGTGAGAGACAAATGGGAGCCTAAACAGATCTTTAAAATATAAGTCATCACAAGAAAACAAAAATATAATGTATTACTTGAACCCTTAGCAGATGGCTCTCCACTGAGAGGGAAGGGGACATTTGGGGTTGTCCCAGTGACGGGCAGGGGTCTACTATAATTCAGTGCCAAGAGCCAAGAACATTAAAGGTTCTCCAAGAAAGCAGAAGTGTCACATCCCGAAGGGCAGTCTTGTGATAGCAGTGCTCCTATTGAGAACATTGCTTTAAGGAACAAAAAACTGGGATGAGGAAAACTCAATCAACCCAACAAAAGGCAAGAGAGGGGGAAACTGCCCGAGAAAGCATAGTAAATGAGAAACACAAAGTAAGATAGCAAGAAAAAGTCCACGTGTGTCAGTAATCTCATCCAATGTAAATAGGGTACCTTCGCCCAAAACCTCAATAAACGAATCAGATTTTTTAAATTATTTTTACAAAAGATACAAAGATAAACACCTAGCAAGGTTTAAAATAATAGGTTGAGAAAGGCAATATCAAGCAAAAGATAAGCCAGAAAACGAAGGTGTTTATCAGACAAAATGGAATTCAAGGTGGAAAGCACTCAAAGGAATAGCCAGGGAAATTTCATATTGATAAAAGACTTAAAAGAGCCACACCAAAAAACTGGAACAGCTGTGGCATTTTATGAACTTTACAACACAACTGCAAAATAAATAAAGCCTAACTAACAATAATTAAAGAGGATTCTGACAAACCCACGATCATAACCGTGACTTTATATTTTCATTTCTGATTCAGTAGGCAAAACACAACAATATGGAAGATTTGCATATCTCACCTATAAGTTTATCTAATAATATGCATTTATTAAGTATTTAAATTATGTTCCAGCTTCTGTTTCAGAGTTTTGTATATATTAACTAACTTAATCTTCCCACAATGCCACAAAGTAGGCACTCCGCGATGCCCATTTTATCCAGGATCAAACTAATGCCCAGACACCTGTCCACCATCAAGCAGCCAGTAGGAGGTGGGCTAAGAGCCAAGTCTGCCCTGATCTGCTCTCAACTCACAGTTGTGGGCTTTCTCATAAAACCCAGCAGAGACAGCACAATCTCCTTCATGCACACCTAGCTCTCCAACAGTGGACATCTCAGTGAAATCCTAAAGAAAACGTTATTCAGAAATCCATCGTACATGGGCACCTGGGTGGCTGTTGGTTAAGTGTCTCACTTCAGCTCAGGTCATGATCTCATGGTTTGTGGGTTCAAGCCCCACGTCGGGCTCTGTGCTGACAGCTAGCTCAGAGCCTGGAGCTTGTTTCAGATTCTGTATCTCCCTCTCTCTCTGACCCTCCCCTGTTCATGCTGTCTCTGTCTCTCTCTTTCTCTCTCTCTCAATCTCAGAAATAAATAAAACATTAAAATTTTTTTTAAAAAAAAGAAATCCATTGTACATTAACTAGGTCCAATGCAATAAGATTGGAATTAACAACAAACTGCCCCCCTATTTACCTACTTAGAAAACTTAAAACATTCCTTTACACACACACATACACACACACACATACGCACATACACACAATTCCAAAGTATTTAGAAATGAATTTGAATCAGGTCACCTGAGGTATTTGAATCAAAATAGTATTCTTAGTAAAACCCTTTGTAACCTTTAGTAAAGAAGGGATCAAAAAGAACTACCCTAATCAAATAAAGGTCATCTCCTAGAAACCTACAGCCAGCCCCATACCTAACTATGAAACTTTAGAATGCTTTACCGCTATCAGTCCTAGAGAATGTGATAACACCTGAAAAAGAAATAGGAATAAACGTGCAAAAGGGATACAATATTGGCATGATTTGTAGAAAATATGAGCAGCTACCTATAAGCTCCAAGAGAAAAATAAACTGTTAGAACTCACATGAAAGTTCAACAAAACTCATGGATTTAAAAAAAAAAATCCATAGGCAAAAATCAATAGCTTTCGTGTATGCCAGCACTCCCAATTAGAAAATGCAATCCAAAAGAAAGTTCATTCATATTAGGAAAAAAAAAAAAATCTATAAAATCCCTGGGGATAAACCTAATAAGAAATGTGCAAGACCCACATGAAGAAAAACATAAAACTTTACTAAAATCATTAAAAAGACTCCAACTAAATGGAGAGAGACACAATGGCTGTGGATGGTAAGTATCAGTCTATCAAGATGACAGCTCTTGCTTTATTAACTTATATATTTAAAGCATCCAGTGACAGACACACCGTTTCATTTATAACCAGTGGGTGACAAGTAGATGATAATTGTTTATGAGAATCACATCCATTTTCTGAGCATTTATTTACTTAATCAATTGTCTGAAAGTTCTAAGAAGGGTAAAATGGTCTGAACCATATGAAAAAACACTCTGAGAAATCAGAGAACATTAATGAAATCCTGAAAGACAATTCAAATACACCATGAGATGACAATTCAAACAGACCATGAGATGAAATTTAAAATCTAGGGCCACAATGACACCAAAGGGCATAAAAGAGAAGAATGATTGGTCACTGGAAGAGAAGTAATGGAGCACTACTGGCCCAAGCAAACAGTAGTAACAAGGCTCCAGTTAGAAGTGAGTGGAAAGCCCCACGGATGCACATAACATAAGAGGTACACCCCAAGACTGCAGGCATATCACAGGTTAAATTGAAGGCAAGGGTCAAGCACATGCCAGACTACCCAGCAGGCAAGTGGGGAACCCCAAAACGAGAACAGATTTTAAAAATAATTTGGTTTCGGCATATCTGGGTGGCTCAGTCGGTTGAGCATCCAACTTTGGCTCAGGTCATGATCTCATGGCTCATGAGTTCAAGCCCCACATCAGGCTCTGTGCTGACAGCTCAGAGCCTGAAGCCTGCTTCGGGTTCTGTTTCTCCCTCTCTCTCTGCTCCTCCCCTGCTCGCGCTCTGTCTCTATCTCTCAAAAATAAACATTTTAAAAAGTTAAATTAAATTAAAATTAAAAATAAAAACAATTTGATTTCAAAGTCATCCTGAAAAAAACTAAGACTTTTGTTGGACATCCTTGTGTTTCTGTTACACTTTGGGGCTGTTTTTATTCTCAATTAAATATGAAGGTAGGGCAGCCCAAAATCCCAGGGCTCAGAGATGCTACAGGTCTCACTCTAACTCTAGATATGTACTAGTTACCTCTACCTAGTTACCCTGCATACTGCTGGAGACTATAGGCTTCAACAACAGCATCTTTTTTTTTTTTTAATGTTTTATTTATTTCTAGGAGAGAGAGAGAGACAGCGTGAGCAGGGAAGGGTCAGAGAGAGAGGGAGTCACAGACTGAAATAGGCTCCAGGTTCTGAGCTGGCAGTCAGCACAGAGCCGGACGCAGGGCTCGAACCCACGAACCGCGAGATCATGACCCAAGTGAAAGTCGGACGCTTAACCGACTAAGCCACCCAGGCACCCCTCAACAACAGCATCTTAAAGAATTTACACAAGCAACAAGAAAGTGCAGCAAATCCACATGAAAACAACAGCACCACATTATGTGGGCCCCAATCAACCCAGCAGCAGCAGCATTGAGTCCTGGGACAGTATGCACTGCTCTTTCATCATCGAGGGGCATCTGGGTGGCTCAGCTGGTTGAGTATCCGACTCTTGATCTCAGCTCAGGTCAAGATCTCACCATTTGTGAGATCGAGCCCTGCGTCAGGCTCTGCACTGACAGTGTGGAGCCTGCTTGAGATTCCCTCTCTCTCTGCCCCTCCCACCCCAATAAATAAATAAACTTAAAAAAAATAAAATTAAGTAAATAAAAACAGAAAATAAAACTTTCATCACTGAGCTTATGAAGTGTTGTATCAGGGGACACTGCCTCTGTTAACTGTGTTTGCGATAAACTATGTGGATAAATAAATGTAAGTGGTAATATTTTTATTAACAATGAAGATCTACTAGAATGGCATACATCATGTACATAGTATAAAAAAGACTGAGGGGTGCCTGGGTGGCTCAGTCAGTTGGGCATCTAACTTCGGCTCAGGTTATGACCTTGCAGTTCGTGGGTTCGAGCCCTGCTTTGGCTTCTGTGCTGACAGCTCAGAGCCTGGAGCCTATGTTGGATTCTGTGTCTCCCTCTCTCTCTGCCCCTCCCCTGCCCATGCTCTGTCTCTCTCTGTCTCAAAAATAAATACACTATAAAAAAAATTCTTTTAAAGATTCATAGCAATTAGGGAAATGTAAATTGAAATAACAATGAAGTACTGCCTGTCAGCTATCAGACTGGTAAAACTCAAAAGGCTGATAATATCAAGTGTTGGCAAGAATGCAGGAAGCTGGTGCTCATCTTACTTACACTGTCGAGTGGGAGCACAAATTGATTCATTCAGCTGTCTAGAGCGCAATTTGGCAGATGCTATTGAAAAATTTAATTGTGCATGCCTTTCAGCCAACCAATTCCAATCTTGGAATCTACTTAGATGAATACTCATAGGCATGTGTAAGAATTTTAATCACAATACGGTTTGTAATCATAAAATATCAGAAATACCCTAAATATTTCTTAATATGGAAACATGTAAGATTTTTTAAGAAGTGATAGATTTACACGTGCCTGGGTGGCCCAGTGGGTTAAGCATCTGACTTTGGCTCAGGTCATGACCTCACAGTTCATGAGTTTGAGCCTCACATCGGGCTGTGTGCTGACAGCTCAGAGCCTGGAGCCTGCTTTAGTGTCTCCTTCTCTCTCTGCCCCTCCCCCACTCACACTGTGTGTGTGTGTGTTTGTGTGTGTGTGTGTGTCTGTCTATCTGTCAAAAACATTTTTAAAAAGTGATAGATTTATATGAAGTAACACAATGAGCTCACCAAGACATGTTGGTGAAAGAAAATAGCACGGTAGTGTATGATATGGGTAGTCAGCATTATTTATATATTCAAAAGCATCATTATTATTGCTGATTATTAGGTACTATTTATGTATACAAAGCAAAACTCTGTGCAGTATCCCTGCTTTCCAAAAATTCTCAAGATGCCACTTCGATTTTACCAAAGACCTACATTAGTACAGTAACAGCTTTTTTTTCATAAAAGTGCAAATCCTCTTTGGGTTTCTTTCAGTTAGCACAGCAGATACTAATGTAGACCTTTCTTTCATAAAAAGCAAAGTGGTGTCATTTGAACTTTTGGAAAGCAGGGGATACTCTTTGCTTTATGCCATTTTGGCCACGAAAGGTTTCAGAGGAATGCTCTTATCTGTATTCCATTTTGTATGTACATTAATGTAAACACCAAGAAAAAGTTCTGGAAGGCTATACAGCAAACTGATTTCAGTTTTCCCTCTGTGGAAGGAAATGGGACTTCTATTTCTTTTCATTATTCTTAACTCTTTTATAATGACACTTATCTGTATATTACTGGTGACATTTAAAGAAACAGAAGGACTAAGGTTTAAGACAAAACCAAGTGAAGAGAATGATGAGTTCAACCATATGAGCAGGAAGTCTGCAAAGACGAGAAGCCAGGAGATGTAAACAGCAGTTCTCTGCATGGTTGGAGTCCTGGCAACGTTCATCTATTTTCTTGTGCTTTTCATTACATCCTAATTTTCCTATGAAGTCTATGTATTGCTTTTACAACCGGAAAATTTCAGGAAACATGTTCATGTACGAACAGCAGGTGCCCCATTGCTCTAGCAGGAGAAAGTCCCTGTAGAGTCTCTCACATTTTGAGAATTAACTTGGGGTCAAGGACCCGAGGGCTTGGCATCCGTCCTGGCACCCTCGGACTCACCATGTCCGTGAGCCAAGAGACACCGGACTCAGGGACTCACCAAGTGAGACCCTTGAACTGTTTCTGGCCACCTCCATGTTGGCTCTCCTCTCCACTCTTCGCCCCCCCCCCCCACCCAGCCCTCTACTTGCCAATGGGTCCATTGGGCTGCCAATTGCTTGCAAGGGAACAGGGCTTGAGATTCAGACAGTGAACTACACCTCCCTGATGCCACCATCCTAGGATGGGTGGAAAAATCCAAGAAGCGCCAAGCGAAGAAAGAAGCATGGGCATGGCGTCCTCAGCAAATTTCTGCCAGCATCATCTTCCACATGTGGGGACAGACTCAGCACTCTCTTCCCATCCTCTGAAGTGAAATAATAAGTTGGCCACCTAGCTCACCTGCCCTCCCCCTCCCTGTTAGCCTCACACACACACCTGCGGCCTAGGACAGTCCCCACCAGGCTGCTTCGGTCCCCCACTGTTGCCCCACCACACCCCCAAGGCACCCCCAACCATGTCAGGATTTCAAGGACCCTCTAAGGCACATGAACATGCTGTGGTTACAGAGCACCACCAGCCCCTAACGAGCCAGGGGTCTGTGGCCCATGTGGTTGGAGGACAAGAACCCTAACGTGTTACCATGAAAACCAGGAGGGAAGACAGTTGATGTCCAAGAATCAGAGCCTGTGGGCTGCCTTCCCTGGGTAGAGCTTTAGGCAAGGGACACCCTGCCTTTCAGTCGGAGGATGAGATCAGACCCAGGGAAGGCGGGGAGGAAGGAATCACCCCCTCTAGCAATGACAGAATGGCCCAAATAACCTTCATTTGGTACATGCTACCTTCTGTGCCCATCTCCCGTGCTACGCCACTGACCCCCTGACCAACAACTGGTAGAACTTTCATGTCCCAGGTGCAGAATTCCAGGGGACAGGATGCTGCTGGGGCCTCGCTGCTCGACCCCACACTCCAGCCTCCTCTGCACCCATACTTTGGACACCTCCAGATTTAACCCCAAGGTCCCAGAGCCTTGATCTTCCTGGAGAAGCTGGAGGGAACCTCCTCCAATGCAAATCAACCACAACAGGGCTTTGCAGCCACATCATCAAGGACCCCTCGCTGCCCTTAGATTCAGTTCAATGGCCCAAGCACTGCGGCCTCCTCCCCGCCCCCTGTCCAGACCCCATGCTGCCACCCCCATGATGCCCCTTCCCGACACACTGAGCTGGCCAACAGGCCTTGCCCTCCCTTCCCATTACCTTTCCCGAAGTCCCCAACCTTGTCCCAGGGGCAGTCAGGCATCAGAGACTGTATCATGGATGTGACTATGAGCTCCCTCAGGACAGGCCCTCATCTGTTTCCCCTGAGTCCCCAGCCCTGGAGAGAGGCTCAATAAATGTCAACGAATGAACCAGAGACCCAGGGCTTCCCTCTGACCCCACTCACCATTCCCGTCTCGGGAGTTGCGTGCACACCCCTTCCCTTCTGAGCCCTTCCTTCCCCAGCTCTCCATCCTGCCCAGCAGAGATCCTCAGGCACAGGACACCACTGGCAAAGGGCAAGCAGCACTGTCCTGCCCCACAAGCTTGGCCCCCGGTCGGCAGGCTGGCAGTGCCAGCATGGCTGAGCAGGTCTCCCGTGGCACAAGTTAACCCACAGCCTGGGGCTCAAGAAAGGCCACTGGACCCTGGAGACTGCATGGTAACAGCATGGTGGGCCATACCCGCTCCCCAGCCGAGCTGAGCGAGGCAGTGGCCATCAAGGTCCCCGCAGGGTCAAGCAGCAGAAAGGCCTAGAAGGTCCTCATAGCTTACGCAGAGCCATGTATCCAAAAAGAGGAGAAGCTGGAAACTAATCCTGGTGTAGCACGTGGCACAGCCCAGGCGAGGCCAGGTGCAAGGTTTCCTGGAAGAGAGAAGCCAGGAGAGCCTGGCCGGGGGGTGGACCCACAAGTACAGGAGCCTCCCTTGTGCCAGGCAGGCCCACTAAACATTCACCAGCACCACATCCACATCCCAGCGTGGGAAGGGAGGCTGGAGGACCAGGTCAAGGCCATACAGCAAAGGACCAGATCGCAGCGCCCGGAAGGAAGTGCTCACTGTGGTGAGCATGGAAGGAAGAAGAGAAAAGAAGCAGGGTGGCAGGAAGGAAAGACAGGCTGTGTGTCCCTGGCTGGGCTTAAACCCAGGCCTCCTGCGAGGATGCCCCAATCACAGAAGGACTGTGGGGGTAGACAAGTCGGAGAGGCTGGGGCCGGGCCAGTACAGGCAGGCGGGGGCCGGGAGATGACCATGGCCACCAGTGCAAAGCTGCAGGCCTGGCTTGTCCTTGCAGGATGGGCTGCAAACCCCACCCCTCCCCTGCCCCTCACCTCTCCAGCTATCAGAGCCCTTCGGCTTCTGTAAGCACCCCCCCCCAGCGCCCCCTGGGCGCTCTGGTCGCACCGGGCACCCCTGAATGGGGCAGGAAGCACACCCAGAGCTGCCCCAACAGGCTCTCCCATCCCAGCCACTACACGACTGAGCCTGAGCAGCTCCATGAACAGCGGGGAGGGATAGATCAGGAGATCAGTTGCCATGGCTGTAACCCCTTCCCCCCCACACACCCCTAGTGAGGTGAGCAAAGCACCCACAGCACCATTTGAAACTTCACAGCCAGAGTGAACACTGCTGAACATTGTCACCGGTGCCCCAGCCACACAGGGCTAGAGGCGGACAAAGACCACCAGGCTCCCCGCAGGGTTACCTCAGGACCCCAGGAGCAAGTAGAACAGAAGGAGCCCAGACTTTATGGTGACCAGACCTGAGTCCCCAACTCAGCTGCCATTTCTACCCCAGCTCTGCTCCCCGGGGCAGGCACTGGGTCTCTCGGTTTCTTCACGTGTACATGGGCTGTCCTGAGCAGTAACACGCTAGCTCTTGCAACGTGCCTGGCACAGAGTGGATAAAACAGGGCTGCCTCCTCTTCTCCAGAGAGACGGGTCTCCAGCCCCTCGTCACTGTAAGATCTTACTGGACACTGTGGGGTAGGCAGAGCTGAATCAGACACATGTCCACTGCCCCGGACACTGGCCATCTTGTCGGATGAGGATGGCACAGTGAGCAGGAATTGACTGTAAGGGACAGACCAGACAGAAGCTGGGGGAGCGTGGGGCAGACCTGCAACACCAGAGCCACCTACACACGTGAGAACATGCTGAGTCCGGGCCATTCACATCAGAGCTTCAGAGATGGAAAAACTGGATCCCAGGGATGGTATGAGATCCCTGAGGTCACAGAGCCAGGCAGTGACAGCGTGGGGCACGAAGATGGCTGGCCCTGGCCTTCCCCACCCTCTGGGGTGAACTGGCTCTCTCACAATCCTCTCCGACTCCTCTAGAATCAAGATGGACTTCCAGCCTGGGGAGGGATGGCTACTCAAGTGAAGGATGAGAAAGAACAACTCATGGAGAGGAGAGGGAGGCATTCCAGGAGGAGAAAATAAAATGGATGGAAGCCAGCAAGAGAGAGAAGCAAGGGGTATTGGGGCACTGGGAGGCTGGGCTGGGGATCCCCTTCTGTCTCCTTCCACACCACGCGTGTTGGACACTATGCCCCAGACGCCTCTTCTGGAATTAAGGACACCTGGGACACTGCTTTCAGATGCTCTTTGCTGTCAGCTTCCAAAGGGGGCCTCCTCAGCTGATGAGAAACCCTGAGGCCCAGCCACATCCCATTCCTGAGGCAGCCGCCTCAGGAGAGAGGGTGAGAGGGGGCCTGAAGGCCCAGGCCTCTGTCCCCGAATCAGAAGGCCACTGAAAGGTCACAGCCTCTCATCTTCAGAGCACCCCAGATGTCTTCCCCTGGGATGACCTCACTCCCTGTCTTGTCCCCTGCCCAGGACTCTGCCCCTTTCGTTCCCTGGCCCAGCTGTGGGCCCCAAGGGTGCCTGCTAATAGCCCCCTAAAAGCCTGTATATATTTTGGAAATTAACCCCTTATTAGATACATGATTTGCAAATATCTTCTCCCATTGCGCCCTGTTGACGGTTTCCTTTCCTGGGCAAGTTTGTAAGTTTCTAAGTAGTCCCATTTGTCTGTTTTTGGTTTTGTTGCCTGTGCTTTCGGTGTCTTATCTACAAAATCATTAACAAGATGCATATCATGAAGGTTCCCCCCGCCCATGTTGTCTTCTGGGAGTTTTACAGTTTCAGGTCTTTCAGTTAAGTCTTTCATTCACTTTGAGTTGATTTGGTGGGTTCAGTGTATGGTATAAGATAAGGATCCAATTTCATTCTCTTGTATGTGGACATTCAGTTTTCCCAACCCGACAGGTGAAACAGACGATCCTTTCCCCATTGTGTGTGTTATTGGCACCCTTGTCAAAAGTCAGTTGACCAAACAAATGTAGTTTAATTTCTGGGCTCTCTATGCTGTTCCACTGGTCAATGTGTCTCAATAGCAAACAAACAAGGAAAACAACAAAGACGCTAATAACCCAATGAAAAATGGGCAGGGAACTTGAATAGATATTTCCCCAAAGAAGACAAACAAACAGCCAACAGGTACATGAAAAGATGCTCAACATCGTCATCAGGGAAATGCAAATCAACAAACGAGGGGCACCTGCCTGGCTCAGTTGGAGGAGCATGTGACTCTTGATCTCAGGGTTGTGAATTCGAGCCCCATGCTGGGTGTAGAGAATCATTAAATAAATAAGCTTTTAAAAAGTAACTACAATTGAAACATCACTTCACACCCACTGAGGTGGCCATAGCCACAAACAAACAAGCAAACAAGAACAAGGTAAAGGGTATGGAGAAATTGGAGCCTTGCACACTGTTAGTGGGTCTAGCCCACGTTTGAAAACAGTATGGTGGTGCCTCAAAAAATTTTAAAAAGAACTACCACATGATCCAGCAATCCTACTTCTGGGTATATATACCCAAAGGAAATGAAAACAGGATATCAAAGGGATAACCACACTCCCATGGTCATTGCAGCATTATTCACAATAGCCAAGATGTGGAAACAATCTATGTGACCATCAGCAGACGAATGGATAAAGAGAATGTGACGTGTCTGTAAAATATTATTCAGCCTTTAAAAAGAAGAAAATCCTGCAAGATGCAACAGCCTGGATGAACCTTGAAGATGTCATACTGGGTGAAATAAGCCAATCACAGAAGGACCAATACTGCATGATTCCACTTATGTAAAGCATAAACGACAGTCAAACTCAGAGAAACAGAACAGAATGGTGATTGTCAGGGGCAGGAAGGAAAGGAGAGGTGAGGGGTGCTGTTCAAGAGCTATAAAGTCTTAGCTGTGCCAGATGAATAGGTTCCAGAGTTATGCCATCTATCATGTGCCTATAGTCAACAAAACTGTACCATACACTTAAAAATCTGTTGTGAGGGTAGCTCATGTGAAGTCTTACCACAATAAAATAAAATTTTTTAAGCATTTAGAAAATTTTTTAACTCGCTTTCCAAAGTTTCTGCCTCATCTCTCTGGGGGATTCCTTTCCCCGCCTTCCAATAATGCTTCCAAGTGCTGCCTCCTGGAACATCTCAGTCAGGAGCCCCCACAGGTGCCCCCAGATCCACGGTCTAGACCAGCCCCATCAACGTCCCCTGCTCCTCCCTGACTCCTCATCTCAAGGGTGTCAACCTCTAGAGACCTGAGCCCAGACTCAGCCTTCACCCTGACCCCTCTGTCCCTTAGCCCAATGTCCAGAATCCAACCTCCATGCTCTTGCCTTGAACTTCACAAGCCCCTCCTCACTTCTCCTGGCTGTGTCATCAGCCTTTCGGTCTTACCTTCCACCAGGGTGATCTCCCAGAAACACAAACCTCATCACATGACCCCAGCTAAAATCCCACGCAGCTCCTCTTTGTCACCAGGTTGAGATCATGCTCCTGTCCTTGGGACACCCACTTACCACTCAAACTCCAGCCTCATCTCCTACCAGACCTTCCCTCATGGCAGTGACCCAGCAAACCAGTAAGCACTCCTCACACATGCCATACAGCTTCCCGCCTCTGCTTAGATGTCATCCGCCACCACCATCTCCTATCCTTAGCTTCAGACAATTTAGCCAACTCCTATTCAAACCTCAAAACCCCAACTCAAGCGTCCCCCAGGAAGCCTTCCCTGACATCACTAGAAAACAAAACTTCTCCCCTAGTCTATGCCACTTCTATGATAATTTTCCATTTATTCCATGAACTGTAATTACTTGTTTCCCACATCGAGCCACCCTTCCCCACGAGACCAGGAGCATGTTGAGGGAAGGAACTGTACCAGAGTCATTCTGGAATCCCCTGTATTTAGCACAGAGCCTCCTTTACAGCAAGCTCTCAATAAACGTTTGTTGAATGAAATGAATGACCAAACAAATGAATGAATGAGTAAATAAATGTTGAGAGTATAACTGAATAAATGAATAAATTCACTCTAGCACTGGACCCCACTCATCTCCTTGTCTTCTCCCCCTTCCTCTCCCTCCACGCTCCTCCCACACCTCCACTCTTTCCTCATGTTGTGCTCAGCCTGTCCAGGGCAGGACCCTTACCTTCCCCTACATCATGCAGGGCAAAGGCCGCTTCCCCTCCTCCTTGCCCCCTGCCCACTTGGCTCCCTTCCAGCCCTCCCAGCCCATCCATCTGCTTGACTAATGAATAGAACAACCTGTGCTCCTTTTCCAGGGAATGTGACTGCCTTAAACTGCTTTGAAGAGCACAGCACCTGCTCACATATCAATTAAAATTATAATTAGGTGGTGAGAGTATATAATTAAAATAACACGTTCCATCTCCTTCATTTATTGCTGCTGCTGGCTGTCAGGATGAAGTGAACCAGTTCTTCAGCGCGGGGTGGAGGCAGGAACCACTCTGGCCTCTGAACACACCACGCTTCCCTTCCTGGTGTCTCTTCTCGTACTTCCCCAGGCTGCCCTGATCCACCTGAGTGAGAAGTGTTTTCTGTCACTTACTCAGCCTTTACATACTCCCTGTACCTCATTACGTATGGCTCATATCACATGTCAGATTGTGCAGATTGTACATGGAGTGCTATCTGCCCGGAATGCCCTTCTCCTCATGTATTAGAAACTCCTATTTAGCCTTGAAACCCCAATTTTGATTTTTCACCCACGCTGGATTATGGGAACACAATGGGGAAAGAGGCAGTATCTCCGTTAAGGAACATACACTGCCGTGCATGTGGTTCCCATGCTCCAGAGAAGTAAACTGAGTCTTCCTGATCCTTCCCCATGGCTGGAAGGCTAACGGTGTGGCCTTCCTTAGGAAGGATGAAGGCTCCCCACTTTGGTGGCTGCAGGGACATCTTCTCCAGAGCATGGGACTATTAAACCCACTGCCATCGTGGGCCAGCTAGTGGCCCTGACAGGTAGATCTGTCAAGTGTCATATTCTGCTAACAAGAACAGAAGGGTGCTTGGGAGAAGCCATTTGCTCTCTGATGGTGCTATGCAGCGATTTCCCCAGCCAGGAGCTGTGCCCAGCACCCAGCCCAGCCTGTTACCGTATTTATGAAGTCCTGTTTTGGCAGAGCACGGAGGAAATCACTCCTTGCCTTTTCAAAATTAAACTTACTTTGACTTTCATTGCGAAAACCACTAAAATCTGAGCGTGACAGCTACTGGTGGCTGCACCACCTTGATTTGTGGGCAGCTGGAGCTCTGCGTTGTTCCTCTGCCTTCTTCGGGACACGGAGACAGTGAGAGACTCACGGTTACTGAGTGCATCCCAGGTACAGGGTATTCATGGGGTATCACATAGGCTGCCTTGGCATTTCCAAAATGGGTTTAGTGAAACAGTAATTACACAGGATAGTATTTCTGCCAGAGAAAGTTCCACATTCAACTGAGCCCACAAATGTTCACAACTGAGTTCACAAAAGTTAACAGGCTTCTTTACTGAAGGACTTCTCAGAGCCTTAGGTATGCCAACGCATATGGTGATGTCTTCAAGAGAAGCATCTAGCTGGGTCACAATCTATGCCACCTGAGCCTTGTGCAGACAATGCCGCTACTTCATTTTATTCCTCACCAGCCCTGGAAAGTAGCTATGGATGTCTGCATCTTAAAAATAATAACAGGCTCATGAGGTCTCTCCCATAGACTGCTGTATCCCCAGCACCCAGCACAAGGACCCCACACAGCAGGCCCTTGACACACGAGTGGGAGCTGTATGAAGAGATGCCTCATGAAGGACCCCCAGGGGAGAGAGCAGGGACAGCCTCTGTGCGTCCCATGGCCACCTCTCCAAAGATGTCCAGAGGGACCCTCCTCTCCCTGCCCTCCACTGGGGGCCTGTGAAGACAAGATGGGACAGACGTACAGGCGCCTGGCCTGCTCCTGGCCCAGGGCAGACTCCGAGGGAGGCCTCCCCAGGTTTGGCTGCGTGTGGTTTCCATGAGTCCTCGCCAGCCAGTGAAGGGACAGGAGCCCAGCGGTCACATGAACATCACACCCGTTGATCACAAATGCCAGCCCTAAAGGAGCCAGGAAGGGGGCAGGGCCTGTGCTGGCCACAGACCACTTCAAGCTGCCCTCCTAGGAATTTGATCATTGGGCTTGGCAGTCCAATGCCGTGTCCTAGAAGGAGATTTGTTTTATTGTACTTACAATAAAATGGGCACATGGGCACATTAGAAGACACTAACAGCGATCAGGCTGGAGTGAGGGCTTCCAGGACCATTGGCGTGCCAGGGTCACAGCACATGATGCCTACTGGTTCACATGATCTTCTAAAGAGCTCAAGCAGGCAGCCGAAGAAGAAATCGGAGTCTGGCCACCACCTGACCTCCCCACTGGGACAACGGGGGCTCCTTCCCAGCCCTACCAGCTCCACACCTTTCCAGACACAGATTGGCTCCTGCCACCATCCCCTGGGTGCTAGAGCCCAATGGTGCCCCTGCCCAGTCCAGCCTCAGGGCTGGCTTTCATAATAGGTACTAAAGTACAATGATTAGATGACAAACCTCATTTGCCAGGAGGCAACATGCAAAGTCATAACCAGGCCCGGCTCCATGGGAACATGGCTACAAATTATTTTTGACAGTTGTTTTGTTTCATGTGTGCATTTGCCCATTCATCTGTACGCATTCTAGAAAGAGCCTGTCACATACCACAGCTGACGGCCTGGCCCGCTCTATATCAACTGACTGATCAATCAACAAACAGACGGACCACCAGCCCAGCCACCAAGAATGTAGCCCAGCACTAGCTGGAGAGGCCCCCAGCGAGCCCACCCACCCCTCCAACCTAAGTGTGGGCAAGACAAGACCAGAAGCTGCCTTGGGGTGCGGCAGGAGCTGGGAGTCTCTGATCCTGGAACTGTGTGCCCAGGAGCCTGTGGCCAGAACATTCCCCCAGGGATGCTGTCCTGTGAAGGACAGGCAGTTCCAATCACAGCCGAGCCCCAGTTGTAACACCACAGAATCTCCTGTCTGGGGGAGACACTGGTCCACCCCCAAGACGCCCCCTGGAGCTGTAAAGGTAACAGGTGCTGTCCTGAACTACTCAGCGGTAGGGAACGCCAAGGCCAGCCCTCAAAGCAGCATGGTGAGGACAACAGAGTCCTACGTGGAGCACTGGGCCCCGTGCAATTGCTTCTGGGAGTGGCTGTGCCAGTTACAGTCCTGAATGCACATTTATTCATTCACGTTATTCTGCCAACAGCCCTTCTCTTGCCCTTTGCGTACTTTTTCTTCCAATTCCATGCAGTCTCAGAGAGGAGTGAGGCACACCGCTAATCAGTAAGGAGCCCCACACCCCTGGTAGCACTCGCTGGTTCGTGGATGGGCACGTGACTCAGGCTGAGCCAGTCAGGGCGCTCCCATCCCTAGGAGACCTGACTGGCTCATGGATGGACACGTGACCCCAGCTAAGCCCATCGGAATCTTCTGAGGTCCTCTTCCCTTGGGGTGGAGAGTGAGAGCGGGTCTCTTTCCCCTGGCATTTTTGCTAAGGAGGAAAAATGACCTCCATATAAGGAGAAAGCCTGGGGAAAAAATGAAGTCAGACAGAGCCACACAGTCCACTCCAGAGCCCAAGATCCAGTGCTGCCTGAGCCCCTCTTGGCAAAGGCCAGGGTGAGCTGGATTCTTGTCTCCTACAAGTGAAGGAGCTCTGACCAGTATTCATTTAGGAAGCTTGCTGCTCCTTCCAATATCAGGGGCCCACCTGCCACAGAACCCCATCATGCTGCCGACCCAACCCCTACAGGGTGCCTTCCTGTTGTTTTCCAAGTTCAGCCCAACCCTTACCGTCCAGCAGCACAGGCCTCCCCGTCAGGGACCCTGGAGATCCTGGCTGACCCCAGGACCACTGGTACTTGAACTTTCAACTCTGTCCTACTCCTCCATTAGGTTGCCTAGCACAGCTCTCACCTTGCCCACCCCCCACCCCACCCCACCACCCCGTCCCACTCCCTCCGCCACAAGTTCCTAAAACCCTGAGGCCAGGCCAGTCACCTCTGTGTTCCTCATGGCACCCTGCACCCAGCAGGTGCCTGGCATGTGCTTGCTGCCCTAATGCATGTGGGGATGGGGATGGGACCACCTTCAGTGAGTACCTCCTGGCATCCTGTGTCCACTTAAATTCACACAAATACTGTGAGTCCCAGGTGCTATGTTTATCCCCATTTTATAGACGAGGAAAGTGAAGCTCAGGGAGCTTAAATAAGTTACTCAAGGTCAAAAGCTGGAAGAGCTGGGGGCTCAGACCTAGCTGGCCTGCCTCCAAAGTGCTATCTCTTACCCGCTCTTTCCATTAGACAACGAGCTCTATCCATGCACCTGCCATGTCCACTGCCCACCCCAGCACCCAGCACAGTACCTGGCCAGACCACACACCAGGAAACACCTGCAGAAGCGGAAGTGCCCCCACCCCCAGCAGAACCGCACCTGGGCATCTCCTCCGAGCCTCCCAGGGGTCCTGTCCTCCAGGGAAAAGCTCCCTGGGAGGAGCTGCAAGGGAAAGCAGGAAAGGAGGCAAAGGATGAGACAGGAGAAGCCTCCAAGGCAGGTAAGGGCCAGGCCAGGGCCCCTCAGAGCCCCATGCAGGGGGGTGGGGTGAGCCAAGGCTGGGGTGAGTGAGGGCTGTGGCAGGCACATGCTGCCCTTGGGACGGACTCGGTGATTACCCAGTGCTGGCTGTAGTCATACCAATGAACCTGCTTCTCCCAGGGGTGGGTAGTTCCCACTGCACTCTGAGGCTGAGCCAGGCAGGTGGAAGTGCACTGCAGTGGGGGGGGCGGGGTCTGCTGAGGAGAAGGGCCCGGAGCCAGCCCTCAGGGATGGCCACTCTGAGCACCCTGAAGAGCAGTGATTAGGCCGACCACACCTACCTGAGGAGCCCAAGAGAACAAAAGAGGGAGAGAGAAGAGGAGGAAGGCTGGGAGTCAGCAGACCCCAGGAGACCTTAAGACAGAAGTAACCCAGGGCCACGTCGGTAGAGCAGCCACTTCAGCTCAGGTCATAATCTCATCGTTTGTGACTTCAAACCCCATGTCCGGCTCTCTGTGCCGACAGCTCAGAGCCTGCAGTCTGCTTCAGATTCTGTGCCTCCCTCTCTCTCTGCCCCTGCCCCATGCTCGCTCTCGCTCTCTCTCTCTCTCTCTCTCAAAAATAAACATTACAAAAAAATTTTTTTTAATTTTTTTTAAATGTTTTTATTTATTTCTAGGAGAGAGAGAGAGACAGAGTGAGCAGGAGAGGGTCAGAGAGAGAGGGAGTCACAGACTGAAACAGGCTCCAGGCTCCGAGCTGACAGTCAGCACAGAGCCCGACGCGGGGCTCGAACCCACGAACCACGAGATCATGACCTAAGCGAAAGTTGGACGCTCAACCGACTAAGCCACCCAGGCACCCCAAAAAAATTTTTTTAAAGAGGAAAGTAATGTGAGGAAGGAGGTGCCAAGGAGCGAGCAGGTGGGGAGAGAGGGTGCTCTGAGAGCTCACAGGACAGCATCCTGCACCGGGGTCTGGCAAGTGGCTCAGAGGTCGGCAGTCCGTCATGCGGCCAGCCCTGACTGAGCACCTGCCGTGTGCCAGGCGCTGCCCAGAGACGGGGATCCAAAAGACACCAATCCCTGCCCTCCCAAAGCTTCCACTTGGGATGGGGGTGAACTAACAAAAAGGAGGTCAATCGTCTAGATGAATGGCCTGTTACAAGGACGCGAGTACTACGGAGAAAAACAGGGCAACGTAGGAAGTGCCAGGGGGTGAGGCAGGAACAGAGTCAAAATCTAAAGAGGGCGTCAGGAAAGAACTCTCTTGGAGGTGGAGATATTCTGAGCACAGACTAGGGAGAGATGAGAATGAGCCTCACGGATATTTTAAGGGACAGTGCCCTCCCCCCCCACCCCCGCCCCCGGCAGCAGTCAGAAGGCTCCAGGGGTCATGGGTCAAGAGGTGGCATGGAAACCACACCTGATGCAAAGGACCGGTGCAGGAGGGAATTCCGATGACCCACCAGCCGAGAGCGTGGGAATGGATTAGCAAGAAATGCATGGAACGCAAAGCACCAGACCGCCATTAACTCCAGGGGAAACGAAATGTATACAAGAAAGGCAAAGCCTTCCCCCACTGGGCCTCGCTGAGCCGCGATGGCACAGGACTAAGGCGGCACCCCAGAAGGTGCGACACAGCTGGGAGGAGATGGGAAGTGAGGGCACGGGGGGGGGTGGAGGGGGGTAGAGCCCGAGAGTCCCTCCGGTACTGCAAAGTCACAGGTGCAAGCCACGACCACTCATGGGATCCATGCAGGTAAGTACCTGACACCCACTCGCAGACAAGCGCTGCCGCTGGCGGGGACAACCCAGGGAAGGGGGCTGCTGTTGTTCTAAACCTTGGGGAAGCTACCAACTCTTTATGCTATCTGCATGTATAATCTTGATTTTTTAAAAATGAGGGCGTGAGGGAGGCAGAAAAAGAGTGGCCAAGAACTCCCTGCTCCTTGGAGCCTCCAGAGCAGCCAAAAGCCTGCAGGGGAGGACAAGCAGAGTTCCTGGGATGAAGACTGGAGTCCAGAGAGGCTCCCTGGAGGAGGTGGCCCTGAGGAACCACTCCATGCATGGAGCGCGCCCATGGAGGAAGGAAAAGGCCAGAACTCTCTGCCTCCTGGAGCCCGCCCGGACCACCAGGTCCATCTTACAAGGTAAGCCCTAAAACACAGGAATAAAGGGAGCGCGGCAGGCACTCTAGGAATAGAGAGAAAATCCTACTGCTGACACAGAGACCCTGAGGGCATGTTGGCAGGTCCCCCGCCCACTCCCTGGGCCTCCACTGCCCCACTAAAGCAGCCACAAGGACAGCAGAGCACTCCCCCTAGCACATTTCCAGAAAGGCCTGTTCAGAGTAATACTTCACCCGAAGGAGCTTACGGGGGCATTTCTGCGGCCAATGAGGGTGGCTTCCCTTCCCTGCAGACCCTCTTCAGCCCAACCATCCCTTTTCTTATAGTTTCCAGAGCTGCTCCACTCCTCCCCAGCTGTAAACAGCAGACCACGCGGTGTCGTAAAACCTCATGGGAGAGACCACATACCATAAAACCTCAGTTACATTTCCCAACACGTGGTCTCTGGCTGCAGGCTCCGCATTTACATCTGTGTATGCAGGGAGCAGGTGCCCCTCTTTGCCAGGCCTGCCCGCCCAGAAAGCAGGGGGCTGGAGTAGGGTTCTGGGCTGGGGCTGGCTTCAAAAGTATGGTCGTGGGATTCGGTAGCCTTAGCTTGGAGCATCTGGGCTGAATGGCTTCCAAACTGGCTTTCCAGGCTAGACGGTTCTGCATCTACAGCTCTTATTCTGAGGAGCTGATATGGAGGTTTGGACCCCAGGGTTTTGCCATGGTGATTTTTAGCTTGCTATGCCGGGGCTTCTGAGTCTAGCAAAGGGGTCCAATTAAGGATGCCAATTCTAGAAGTTCTATCATGGACCAGGAGGGGTTTCTGAGGTTGAGGTTCTCTGCTGGGGGAGCTTATAAAAAGGAGTTGCTCTGGGCTTTTCCAATGGAGGGGTTGGTGTGGGTGAGGGGCAGATGGGCTTCCCAAGCCTTGTCCACCCCTGCTCATTCCTAAGGCCTTGGGGAGATTCTTGCTTTTTTCCCACACAATTACTAAAAGATACTTAGACAGGGGCATCTGGGTGGCTTAGTCGGTTAAGCGTCTGACTTTCGCTTAGGTCATGATCTCGCGGTTCGTGGGTTCGGGCCCCTTGTCGGGCTCTGTGCTGACTGCCAGCTCAGAGCCTGGAGCCTGTTTCGGTCTGTAACTCTCTCTCTGACCCTCCGCTGCTCACGCTGTCTCTCTCTCTTTCCTAGAAATAAAGAAAACATTTAAAAAAAAAAGAGGGGCGCCTGGGTGGCTAGGTCGGTTAAGCGTCCAACTTTCGCTTAGGTCATGATCTCGCGGTTCGTGGGTTCGAGCCCCGCGTCGGGCTCTGTGCTGACTGCCAGCTCAGAGCCTGGAGCCTGTTTCAGCCTGTGACTCCCTCTCTCTGACCCTCCCTGCTCACGCTGTCTCTCTCTCTCTCCTAAAAATAAATAAAACATAAAAAAAAAAAAAAAAAGATATTTAGACAATGGGACCCCAAACACAGTGCCCATGTATTCCAGGAGGTGGGATGAGGTCTGAAGGAGCAGTTCTCACGTCCCTCATGGTGGAAGGCACATCCCCACCCTGAGATTTCAGGAGAGGCACCACTGAGCAAGTTGCCACAGCCAGCATCCGAAACAGAGAGGACAGCAACTCACGAAAGCCACACAGCACTTCTAGCTGATCCCAGATACCAATCCCAGCAATGCCTCAGCCCCAGGCAGGATAACCAAGGAGGCTGAACCCCACTCCCCACAATGCACACACACAGCATCTCCCTGGGTCCCCAGCCAATGGCCATGAGGACCAGAAGCCTTTTCTTCCAAACTGACTAGCCTGACTGGGGCAGCCCCACCCAGTACAGGGTGGCCTGAACCAAGGCTGGGCCCTAGTAAATACCCACAAGGGTCCTGAGACAGGGTTGGGCCCCTCAAGACAGAGTAGGGAGGGCAGGGCTAAGGGACATTCTGGGTCTGCAGAACATTCTGGGTCTGCAGAACATTCTGGCCCAGCCCACCCTCCAGGAAGCCCTAGGGAACCCAGCCTGGGTCAGACCTCGGTGAGCCCTTGTCAGCCTTACCACCCACAGACAGTGAGCCCTGGGGACCCCTGTGTGCTGCAAGTCCTGCTGGGCAGCCCAGCCCGAGGAAGCACTGACCACTGGAGAGGTCTCATTCGAGAGTCATACACACAAGTGTTTGTTTCTCTGCAAAGTGCCAGTTGTTTAAGGATAAAGATCATGGTTTTCTTGTATATCCCCAAGTTCAGGGCCAGGCCCACAGTAGGCACTCAGGAAATGAATGAGTGAATTTATGTACATTTCCTTTTTTTTTTTTACATTTCCTTTCTAATATCTCCACTGAAGGCTCAACAGAGAAATTTATATGAATGTTCTCTCTCCTGCGGGCAGAGCGACGCTGGTAGCTCTGTACATCACTTGTGCTCTTAAACCCTTATTCCAGGGAAGGGAGGATGCTCCGAATTCTTTCCACTATTTGGGCTGAGCTCTCTGCAGACATTTATTCGCCTTCTCCTAAGGTGACTGAGCTTCCCAACAGTCCCCAGAAGCTACCCCATCGCCAATTCTCTCAATTTCTATATCTAAAATAAATCTTTTAACCAAAAAATCTGTATCTACAGTGTATGGAACAAAGGAAGATTTCAAAGCCCATTAACTCACAGAGATGGTATGTTACTGGGAGAATATGGGCTGTATAATTAAAAACAATTTAAATCCGATTATAAAAAGACAGTGGGCTTTACTGTCTGCCACCATCTCACTAAATGGAAAGAAAACCAATATCTTGAGTTTTTTTTTAAATTACCGTAAAATTATGAATTAGAACATGCACGGACCACCGCTCTACTGCTTCATGTTGCTGATAAGGTGAGGAGAAATAGTCCTTGCAGAGAAACATTCCTTACAGAAAACATAAGCTATCTTCAGCTCAGAGCTCTGTGGGGTGTATGTAGTACCGGGCGGGTGAGACGCCTGAGTCGGGAAAGGAGACCGTCTCCATGCAGCCAATGGCAAGGGAGGGAGTCCTTTCTGAAAACCCGTCTCAGAATTAGTGATGCCTGCCTGTCACCGTCCTCCCTACACTGAACTCCAAAGCCCAGTGTCTGGGGAGGGAAAACCGAGGGACCGGGGGTTTGTGATGAAGGAAATCAGTGGTGATAAGCACCCCCGTGAGCTTATGAGCCAGGGAAGAGTCCAGGTGGCAACACCCACCCCTCAGCATCCCACCTTTCCATCATCAAGGGCAGTGCTGATTGGCTGGTCCTGTCTGCATACAAGCATCATTTAGGAAGCTCTTATTGAATACTGATGCCTGGGCCCTACCTGGGCTTGTAAAATCAGGATCTCGGGTGAACCCTAGGAACTGGCACTTATCTGAGATCCCTGAGGGTGGGGACTGGGTCTGCTGTGCTTACACAACCGTAGGACAGTGGAGGGCACAGAATCAACCCTTGGTAGACAGGTAAGCAAGAAATGAATGGGCACCTACTGTGTACATGTCCTCTTTATATACCATTCCTTTGCACTTCATAACAATTCTTCAAGGTAGATGTATTGCCACTTTACATAAGAGGAAATAGAAGCTAAGAAACATAAGAGAAAGTGCCATGGATCACAAACTAACAAGAAGCACAGGAACCAGGTTACTGGCCAGTGCCAAAGGCCACTTGGGAACTTCCCATTACCCTTCTCCCCTCCCCAGCTCAGTCCATCAGAATTGGCCTGGGGCCTTCATGTGCCCTGATGCTAGGCCTGAGGCTGGTGGAGGAACAGGGACAAACAAAAGGCAGCTGCTAGGCTGCCCAAGTCTAGAGATGCCATCAGGCACTGGGGAGAGATCTGGGCACCAAATCCCCCTACGCCAGCCCTTCTGGGGACCAAAGCACGCTTGCAGGATATGATTTCAGGAAAGTCCCTGCACTGATGTCTGAAATGTCACCATCAGGTCGTTCTAGGAAGTCTGGCAGAATCTGAGTATCCAGACAACTTTTATAGCCCCGGTCACGTCCCCTTAACCAGCTTTGGACTGTTGCTGCGGTGACTGGCTGCGTGCGGGTGTAACGCAGCAGCACCTCTTCTCCCCTACTCCAGGGCTCCCCGCCTCCGCGGGCACACGCGAAGCACACACAGGAGCCCATCCAGCCAGGCTGCTGTGCAAACCTGAGACAGCCAGGGAGGGAACGCCCCGGACCACCCAGACCACTGGGGAGTTGGCTGGTGGATAAACACCCTCCTGTCCCTTTGCTAGGGAGCCAATCCAAGAGCTGGTCTACGTGGTCCTGACGGAGATACGCCCCACTTGCCGCGGCAGTGACTCCCTGGAGCTGGCTTTCTCTCCGTCCCTGGTTCCCACTCCCGATCCCTTTAGAACGCATCCCAAAGTATACTGCTACACATCTGCCTTTGTCTCAGGCTTGGCTCGGGCTGGGGCAGGGGCCCTTAGGCTTTGATCTCTGTGAAATACAGGTACTCTTGTCATTAACAGTAGATGTCATCAGGTAACTCCAAGGAAGGCCCAGCTTGGGTGGCAGGAGCAGAGAGGCCTGGGGCTACCTCACCTACCAGCAGGAATTTGGGGCTCTGGGCCCTGCTCCCCCAGCCCAGATGGGGGCCAGGTAGCATTCCCAGAAAAGCCTAGCAACCTGCCCCTCCTCTCCCCCACCCCCCCACCCATGGATGACCAGGCAGTTGTGGGGATGGGAAACAGGAGCCAGGCTATATAGGAAGGGCGACACTATGCAGAAATCCTGAAATCTCCAATAATGACCTCACTCTATATCTGGGATCTTCAAGGACAACCCCCCATCCTCGGCCTCTGGGAGCAGAGCATGATGGTCTACAAGGGCAGGAAGTGGAGGGAACTGACTGTCTCCTTGTGTTCCTTATCCTCATGGGTCGCTCCCCTCAAGGATCAAGGCCTAGATCTAGGTATATGGCTCTGGGCCCCAATGCCTACAGCCCACACCCCCTGACTGCCCTAAGGGCTCAATCCCTACAGCCTGGGCCACTCTGCCAGAATCACAGGGAGGAAGCTCTAAGACCCCTGTAGATTTTACCAGACTGTCAGTACCCTCCTCCTCCACTTATGCCCAGCCACCCTGGTCAGCTCACTGATCTGGCCATCTCACACCTCTGAGCCTTTGCTCAAGCTCTTCCACCACCTGGAATGCCTTCCTCCCTTTCTTGGCCTGACCAACCCCTTATTCTCCACTTAGGACTTGACTCAGGAGTCACTTCTTCCAGAAAGCCTCCCATGATTTCTCCCAAGCCCAGGCTAGATTAGGCACGGCATCGGTGGGTGCCTCCCTGGGCTGGCTTCGTTCTCTTGTAGCAAAGATCATATCCTAAGCCCACTCAACTGCCCCTGCCACCTCCAGCTTTGTGGCCGCGGCATGCAGGATGGTCAGTCCAGAGGGCCCGGCCCTCACTGCTGGACACAGCCTGCCAGGGCTCTCCCAGAGAATGATCTAGGTGGGGCTGGAGACCATCCTCTCAGCCCTGGCCCACCTCACACCTCATAAGGATGCTCATATTTCTTCCTTGACTCCCACCACCTGTTTTCTCCAGCCGAAGTTAAGAGTTTTAAAGTAATTAAGTCCAGCAAACCAAAACCAATTAAGTACGGACTGGCAGCAGCCAGCTGAGCTGCACAGCCTCACCTCTGTCTGTGCCCGTATTTGGAGGGCAGCGGGGTGGGGGCCTGATCCCAGGTCCAGCCTCCCTGGCCACCCTGTGGCAGAGATAAACCTCTCCATGCGCCAGCCGCCTAATGAGACTGTCAGGGGACCTCTTAACGAGATTAGGCAGGGCCGGAGCTCTGCCTCAAGGTGTGTGGAGGGTTTCTATTCAATTAGTCACTCAGAGTGGGGCAGACATGGCCCAGGAGGCTGTAGGAGCCCTTGACGATAAGGCAGCACCCCTCCCCCAGCACCTCCTAGTTTGCTGTGGTGGCCCAGCCTCCGGGGGCAATGGCCTCACGATGCAAAAGGATGAGCAGAGCCAGTCGAGGGCAAGGGGCAAGGCCAGGTTTCTGGCCGCCAGCCCAGAGCTCCTTCCTGCCTTTGGAGGGAGCTCTCACTTGAAAAAGAGAGCGAAGGCCCCAGCCCACAATCCGTGTAGGGTTAGAAAAGACCCGCTGGGTAGGCAAGACTCAGCCTGAGTCCAAGGACATGACTACATAAAAACTGGGGGCCAAGTGCGTAAGGCCACGACCCAGTGCCCTTAGGGTGTTCACATCACCCCCCAAAGAAGGGAGAGGACCGAGGTCACCCCAGCAGTTGCAGGAGCCCAGGGAGCAGTGAGCTCCACCTCCCGGGAATAAGGCCCTGCCTCCTGTCCGGACTTGGAGGTGCCAAGGGAGACCTGGGTCATGCCACGCCCAGAGAGATCTTCAGGACACTGGTGTGAAAGAGACTCGGGTCTCAGGTCCCTCCTACCTTCCCACTCCCCAGCGCTGGCTCCAGCAGGCTGGCCCCCACTCTTCCCTCACTGTCCCAAACCCACCCTGAAACACACGTCACCCCCCTCTCTCAAAGCCCCGTGGCCCTCAGGCCAGCACACGTGCCCCTCCCCCAAGGAAACCCTCCTGAAGGGCTCAGCCACCAGCCTCCTCTCCTTCCCCACCCACCCAGAGCTCAAACCCTGGCTGCTCCCTCTCTCAACCCCTGCTCCAAAGAGAAGTTTCCAGTCGGCAGGCTCTGGGATCCCTCGGCATCCACTGTGTGAGGAGCCACTAGGTGTGGCCCCAGGGCTTCCGGTCCAACCCCAAACCCAGTGGCCCCTGGACAGGAAGCTGCCCAGGGCAGCAGAGAGAAAATGTGAGGGCACGCACCTGTGGGCCCGGCGTCCTCTCTCCCTCCCGGTGACCCCACCACAGCTGCTCTACCTCTTTCAGTCTTAGCAGGGGGCTGAGGCAGCCCCAGGCCCGGCCCACTGGGGCATCCGCCTCCTCCGGCACAGGCCCAATTCCGGGAGGAGCCCATCTCCCTGCCAGGCCAATGAGTGGCAATCCTGGGACCCTCGTGAGACTCCTGTTAACCAACCCCCCTCTTCCCATGGGCAGGGACCGTGGGGCTGGGCTGATTAGACATCGGCTTACAGCAGGCAGGGGCACTGGGTGGATGAGGCTGCCTGGGAAGCAAGCTACCCTGGTGGGGGGTGGGGGGGGTGCGGGGACAAGGATGCGGAGATGGAAGCAGAGTCCTGGGGTTACCACTTGAGCCCGTGGATCCAGCCATGCCTGAAGTTACACAACCTCTGGCCTCTGCCATTACACAGCCTGATACATATCCCTGTTTGGTTTAGGCCAGTACCTAAGGGTTTCCAACTCCCACGTGATTAATATGTCTAATAGAGACGGGGAATTCAGACCCTCAGCAGGTTTCCCCGATGTGATGTTAGGATGTGGTTTTTCAGAGGGTCCAGCTTAGAATTCCCACAAACACACGGGGGCAACAACTTCCTCCCAGGCCATGAGAGGCAGAAACTCTCCACAGCCCCGGGGCACTGTGGCTCAGCCACCTTGCCGCAGTCCCAGGGGGGTCCTCAGATCACACCCTCAGCGGGCAATCTGACGGGCTCCCCCAGCAAGGCGTTCTCTGGGGAGACGATCCCTGGACCCGGCCACCATTGGGGTCTCAGCCAGTCTGCAGGTGTGTGTCTCCAAGTTCACCTGGACACTAGGTATATACTCCCATGTGCGTTTGCAGGCCCACACGTGTGCATGCCAGAGGCACGGTCAGATAGCCATTCAACAAACACTTGCCCCAGCACTGCATGCGCCCAGGAGTCCTGAGAAGCAGAGCTCGTGGTGCCTGCACGCACAGACCTCACAGGCAGCGACTAGGACACGATGGGGGACACGCAGGACAATATGGCAGCAAACGGGAAGCCCCAGCTAAGGGAGCGGAGCAGCCAGGGGAGGCCTCCTGAAGAACCTCCCCAGCTAAGGCGGCCAAGTGATGGAGAAACTGAAACACAGGGGCACCTGGGTGGATGCAATCAGGAGAGAACCAGGCCCTCTGCTGGCACAGCAAGGGCACCAGGGCACACAGCGGGGACAAGCCTGGACACTGGCCAAGGTTATACCCTAAGGACCCAAATGCTGAGCACAGACACCATCCTGCGGCTCAGGATCTGGGGGGCCTGGCCAGACATGAGCATCAGGGAGATGCCCTGGTGGGCTCTGAGGGGCAAGGCGGGTGCAGGTACCTGGCCAGTGTGCCCACTGGATTTCTGTGCACAAATACAGGGTCCCAAAGGTGAGGGCAGGGCCCAGCAGGCCTGTGGCCCCCATCTAGCTGCACCCCGCCATCTAGAAGCCCCCCTAGAGCACGCACCAGTACTGATCAGTGGGTGCTGATTCTCCTTTTAATGAAGTTGATTTTCTTGACAGGAGCTGAGTAGCCTGGCACAGTCAGACCCCCTGAGCCACGCTCTGGCGGGCTTCTCCTGATGAGGTTTTGATCATTAACAGCAGAGCTTCAAAGCCCCTCCAGCTCCCGCTCACTGGGAGGGCTCTGGCTCCTGCTTCCTCAGAGGTCGGTGTGGTGGGGATGGCAGCTACGTCCTTACAAATACTTCCTCCCCCACCCGCTCCTGGAGCACCCACCAAGGAGGTGCTGGTAGGAGTCTGGGGGCACTGCCCCTCCCCACTAGGCTCTGAGCTGCCCGGGCAGCCCACCCCAGACCTGCGGTTCCTCTTCCCTCCCACAGCCCCTTCTCTTGCCCAAACCTGGGACAGGCAGGTCATTAGGTCATTGTCATCCCCAGGTCTCACATGGGGAGACTGAGGCCAGGATGAGTGGGCTCCCCAGCCCTCCAGAGGATCGTTAGGTGGGAGATAAAAATGGGTGGCCGGGTTCTGGCCCACAGGCCACACCCTGACAACCAGCAGCTAGCACAGCCCCCAACGGCCAGCACGTGCGGCCCACAGCAAGCTTCCACTTCCCCCACCCCCCCCCATGCAGTCCTCCACCTCCCCTCCCCCGTCCCCTTCTCCCCCTCTCCTCCCCTCCCACCCCACAGCCACACCTCAGTCCTACAGAAGAGGCAGGCAGGCCGATGGCCCTGAGCCCCTGACGGAGCGGCTCAGGTGGGAAAATACCTTCTCAAAATGGAGCCTCCGAAACTGTTTCCCACTCTAGCTACTGAGCACGGGAAACCCCTTCATTACGACTGTACCCTCTGCACTGGGCCTTGGAACATCCCATAAAAGTGCCCATGGCAGGGAGAGGCTATGCCATTGGCTCCTGTTTTTTCCTGCCAGGAGAAAGATCTTCAAATCCAGAAGCTGACCAGGAGGGAAGGGCCAGTACAAGTGGGCCTTAGGGGCTGCTGTAAATGCAACAAGTCTCCAGGCCCCACACGTCACGCACCCCAAGTGGCCCCAAGTGTGAAGGTAGGACTATGAGCTTGCAGGGGTCTCAGAGACCAAGAGCCCCCATGTTTCTGTCCATCCCACCAGCCATTTAGGGGCTTTTACTGAGCACCCATGACCAGCCGTGCACCAGACTTGGCTCCAGGAACTCAGCAGTGAAAAGACAGTAACTTCCCTTCCCTCACAGACCTGATGATGCTCAGAAATAAACTAACATGACTGTAGGTGGGGAAGCATGCAAAGCAGAAGGCTTTGATAATAACAGTGGCCCTACTTGGAGCCAAAGGGAGCCTCTCCAAGGAGGCGTGATCTGAGGCATAGCTAAAGGCTCAGAAGGAGCCTGCGATTCAAAGAGCCTTCCAGATGGTAGAAACAAACATGTGCAAAGGCCCTGGGGTAGAGTAGCTTCACCTGTTTGGGAGGGGACAGGAAGAAAGCCCGCTGAGAGCTAACTCAGGCTGGGAGGGAGAGTTCATCCTTGGGAAGACACAAGTGAGACTCACAAAGCTCGGAACAAACTGGACTTTAAAGGAGTCATTAGAAAGTGGCACACTGGAGTCGAATAGCCAATTAACTGCACAAACTCCAGATGGGAGTATCTGATGTGTCACCCTTTCTGGGGCAAAAGCCCCAAGTCACAGCAGGAGGCAGTGCTGATAGCCAGCACTCAGTGCCACTTCATTACTATCAGTGAGCACCCAGAACAAGAAGTAACCATCCCTCTCCCTGTGCGCTGGACAGACAGTGTAAGGACAATACCTATGGCTCCTGTTTACTGAGCACCACCCTGGTGCCAGGCACAGCTGTGTTCTGGGTGGTCATTACTTCACTTGGTCCTTAAGACAACCTGTTAAGGGAGGTGTCACTGTCCCCATTTTACAGGGAGGAAAGCTGAGGTTAGCAACTTAAATTCTTGGTTGAGGCACATCAGGGATATTCTGTGTTAAGAGGGACAGTGATAGATGGATGTATCCAAAAGAGATTCAGGTGAGAAAGAATACGGCTCTAGAATGTGCAGCCTGAAAGTCTTTGGGGGGGGGGGGGTGTCCAGTGGCTGTCTTTCAACATTTAAAGGACTGTGGGGTAGAAAAAGCCTCAACTAGGCATAAAGGTCAGAAGGAGATCAGAATGGTAGATGCTTCAAGGTGCAAGGACCTCATCAGACATGTGTGAGGCCTGAGGCTCCGGGAAGGCAGGATGGCCCAGCTCCCTTGGTAAGTCCACCCAGGCTGGGTCTGCCCATAGCCTGTGCTCTCCGGTCCTAGTCTGCTCAGGCTGCCTCATGAAGTACCACAGGCAGGGTGGCCTAACCAACAGACATTTACTTCGCACAGTCTGGAAGCTGGAAGTCCATCAAGGTGCTGGCTGATTCAGTTCCTACTGAGGGAGCTCTCTTCCTGGCGTTTAGATGGCCACCTTCTTGCTTTATCCTCACGATGTAGAGACAGCAAGTTTTCTGTTCTCTTCTTATAACTGACCCCACCATGAAGGGCCCCACCTTCAACCTAACCACCTCCCCAAAACCCCACTTCCAAATACCATCACATTGGGGGTTGAAGCTTCAACATAAGAACTTGGGGGGTGGGGGGGACCCGTGCAGTCCACAGCACCTCCGGACCTCCCCCAGCCTTGGCTTTGCATGTCTTCCTCCAGCTCTAGATATCAGAACCCTGTGGTATCTGCTGACCCACAGGGCTGGGACCCCAAGAGGACCACTCCCTGGGGTGTGCAGGCAGGCTGGCTCCCACCTTCACCCCACTGACAAGATGCCAAAGGGCCACAGTGGATACCATCAACAGGGAAGGGCCCAGGCTGCTGCCCACAGCCTCCTCCTGACCTTAGCCGAGTCAAGCAGCCACAACCACAATGACCATCCAGTGGAGTATCTCCAAGGGGCTCAGGGGCAGGAGCACATATCTGGGTCCAAGGATGTCCCCCAGCAGGAACGGGGAAATGATATTCATTGAACGTTCCCCTTGAATGTCTCTCAGAGCTGAGGACATAATAGGGCATGAAAGAGAGTAAGTCCCTCCCTTCCCACAGCCCACAGCCTCCAGGAAACACCACCAAACACAGGCAGATGGGGGCACGGGGCAGGGCCAGCCTCCTCCGGGCCCGGGGGCGGGGGGACTCCCCAGGGATGCCACATCTGAACTGAGACCTGAAGGAAGCCCAGGAGGAGGGCAAAGAGGGAAGGTCTAGAGGGGCCCCAAGCAGCAGCTAGAACTGCTGGCTCTTTCTGCACAACATGCCCAGACAGCATGGGTATCTGGTACACACGCACATGCGCGCTCACACACACACTTGTGCACACATACTCACAAGCACACATACTTGTGCACACACACATACACATGTGCACATACACATTCATATATACACATATGCAGCCCCATACACACACACACCTGCACACATAGGGTGCTCTGCCTCGATTCCATGGGATGCCCTGAACCTCCTCAGCGCTGCCCAGAGGCGCAGCCACCGTTCCTGCCTGTTCCTGGAGGAACACTGGCCATAGGTCCCCCCGTGCAGGCCCAGCTCAGCGCTGTGGGCCATGCAGTTTCATGTGTCGGCCCTCGAGAGTCTTTATCAGATACACAGGAGGAGCCCTGAGCCAGCCCTGAGCTGAGGCCCCAGCCGGGGGCTCAGTGACAGGGAGAGACATCCCCTCAGGCTGGCAGCCTACAGGCCTCAGGGGCAGCCCACAGAGCTGTTTGGACCACAAGAGGCCCAGGGAGAGGCAAGTGAGGGCAGGCGCCCTGGGAGCGAACCAGGACTGAGGAGAAGCAGCACCTGGCACCCACCCTCTAAAATGGACACCATCAAGAGAAATGCAGGGAGCTCAGACCAGGTCTTAGAGGGTGATCTCTCTCTCTCTCTCTCTCACCATGCCTCTGGGCACCCAAATGAAAGGCCAGGAGAGAGCCCCCAGCCCCAGTCCAGGGACAGAGCCAAGGCAAAGAGTCAAGACCAAGCAGGAGTTGCTCATGGGAAGCAGACAGCCTGCTAGGCCAGGACAAGGCCAGGTCTACAGGGGCTCAGGCCATGCGGGGCCAGCAAATGCACAGGCTACGCCGGGAGCTCTGGCCACAGTGGGGCAAGGATGGTGTCCAGCCAGCAGGGCCCACGTCTTTACCCCAAGCAGGGGGTTGGTGGTACCCGGGCAGGCCCAGAGACCAAGGCATCCATCACCCGTCTAAATCTATCAACACAGCACCAAGGTAGCCCCACCGCACAGATGTTGAAACTGCAAACAGGGCAAGTGACCTTTCCAGACCATAGAGCTAATCCCTCACAGAGCTGGGATTTGATCCAGGACCTGCCTGAGCCCTTTCCCCCACACAGAGCAAGTGCGCTGGGCCAGGCAAGCTGGATTCTGGCTGTTCCGTACACTCAGAACAGTAAGGCTGCAGGAAGATGGCAACACTATGCGACAACAGTCTCCAGGGCCCCCGAGCTCCGGCCCACACAGACAGTTCAGCGTAAGCCATGCCATCAACCAACCTGCTTCCCTGCCCTCCTGGGACACCCAAAGAGACCAGACTCCACTCTAAGCTGCCCTAAATGCTGCAGGGACTCGGGGAGCCTGCCCGGCCCAGGCCACAAAGGGGAAGGGAGCCAAGAGCCCCTTGGGACTGCTCTTCCACTTCTCCTTCTTCTATTGCATTTCCTCAACTGACCCTCTGAGCTGTCCTCTGTGGTGGCATTTCCCATCTTCCAATTGAGGGCACTGAGGAAACCTGCACAGACTCAAACAGCAGAGCGGGGACAAGAGCCTCAGCCTATGAGTGAGAGCACAGGCTCCTTCTGCCCCCGCCGTGGCTCCTGGGCACCACATCCACTCCCGTGGTGAGGAGTAGCGGGCTGGGCGAGGCACTGGACAGGAATGGAGAAGAGCGACAGCGTCTGGCAGCCCCTGCCTGGGACCGACTAAGGACTGATGTGAGGGAAGCAAACTGGGTCGACAGGGCCGGCCAGGACCACATATGCCAGATCTGGCTGGAGGAGGGGGTGCAGCCTGGACTGAGGACCACCCTGGGGCCCCAACTGGAAGTCCCTGGCTTCACTGCCTGGGAACCTACCTCATCCACAGCCTGGACCCAGAAAGAAAGAGATGGGAGCCATCTAATCACTGCACAGCTACCCTGCCTGTGCTTTAGGCCCAGAAGGGACAATCATGGGTCTTTCTCTTCCCAACCCATGGCCATTGGCCACAAAACCGGCTGTTTATAGGTTGGAAGGAAGGCCTTTAGAGAACCCAACTGACGAGATATTGGACACGGACCCAGCTGCCCTCCTGGGCCCCATGCCTGTCAGAAAGGCTAGACCCCAGAGAAAGAGGCTGTCACAGCCCAACCCATGGCAGTGACGAGTCTCTGCCCTGGCCCAAAGCTGTAGTGAGAGAGAGCTGCTGCCATGTAGGGAAGGCAGGGGTGAGGGGGGCCTGGGACAGGGGCAGGGGAATTATATGAGAGGAACAGGACCACGGGGAACCCTGCCAAGGCCACAGGTAGCTAACGTCTGGATGTGAGGGCTCACAGGTGCTGGGTTCAGCGACAGCCAGGCCTTAAGCCCCACCCTCACCTCACCATTTAGGATGCAGCTAACCTGAGCCTTCTGCGGCCATGCCTGTCCACTCTCTAGTTTACAGAGGACAACCTAGTAGACACAAGATTGTCTCTCTCTTTTTTTTCCTTTTAAGTCTATTTATTTTTGAGAGAGACAGAGCACAAGCAGGGGAGAGGCAGAGAGAGGGAGACAGAATCTGAAGCAGGATCCAGGCTCTAAGCTGTCAGCACAGAGCCCAATGACCAGCAACATCATGACCTGAGCCAAAGTCAGACACTGACTGAGACATCCAGGCACCCCTGTCTGTTTGCTTTTTGAAGTTTATTTATTTATTTTGAGAGAAAGCACATGAGCAGGGGAGAGGTTAGAGAGGGAGTGAGAGAAAATCCTAAGCAGGCTCTGCACTGCACAGAGAACCTGATGCAGGGCTCGAACTCATGAACACAGAGATCATGAGCTGAGATGAAATCAAGAGTTGGATGCTTAACTGACTGAGCCGCCCAGGCGCCTCATGAATACGTATTTGTGTCATTCACTAAATATTTCCAGTTTCCCTCCTTCCAGGCACACACTGGGACTGTGCTTCTTGGATCCCTTATGACTAGTTTTGGCCAATAAGCTGTAAGCAGAAGTGACACATGTCCCCTCCAGGCTGAGATACCCAGAGCTCTCTTTCCATGTGGCACAGCAACTGGCAATATTCAAGCTGAGTGACCATGATGAGCCAAACTCCACGCTGACCAATGACAGACATGTAGCATGAGAAGGAAATAAATTTTCGTTAGGTAAAGCCACTGAAACATTGGGATTGTTTGTTACTACAGTATATCTTGGTCTTCCTAGCTGATACAAGGGAACCATAGAACAAAACCAGGGGGCAGGGGGACCTCAGTAGCCAAGTCTGAAAAAATTCATATCCAGGGATCGGACTGGGTTATAACTGGTTTAGGAATAGGCAATACAGACTAAATGTTCCACGTTTTTAGCATTTTCTGGTAGTGAAAATGCAAAGTAAAGAGGGAATATGGCTACTAGAGAGGACAAAGCTAGGGGGTTTTTGACCTGGAAACTACCAGAACTTGGAAAGAGTCTATCTGCCCTTATAAGATACAGCTCTAGGTGCTAAGGGACAGTCTTAGTTGTCCTCCACAAGACATCTGGAGAAGTGGCCCCAACATGTTTCTCCAGATGAGAAGGTTGTTAAAGTCCCCCTGTCACCAAGAAAGGGAATAGGGGCAGCTGGGAAGCAGCCTGAGGACAAGTGTCTCATTGGACCCACCACCTCCGGCCTACATGCCTAACACTAAATGACCATCTACTCACAAACTGCCAGTTAGGCCCAATCTCTCAATCTGGGGGTGAGGACATGGGAACAGGGATACTAAAAGGAAGCCTCTAGAACCCAAACTATGAGGATGTGAGTGAGGCAGGCATACAGTATATGAAGTGAGAGAATGTGTGTGCATGTGTGTGCATGCCTGTTTGCACACACAGGAGTGACCTTGGAATGAAAGAGAATTCTGGAGCCTGGTTGCTCAGCTGAGGGAGGGATGGTGGCCACTCCTAGATACAACCACAAGCTGGTGACCAGTCCAGAAAGGGGACTAGATGGTTCCCTCAGCCCAGCGCCCCCTCCAGTGAGGGGCCATCACTGCCTGGAGCCATGGCCAGAGCCGTAATTGCTGGCTGGTCCCCTTTAGGACCAGGAAGAGCTCTAAGCAGCAGCCGAGGAAGACTGACCCTGCTAAGGCCCCCCTACCTGAGCTCTAGGTGGGCATGGTGGACAACAGGGGGTGGGGGGGAGGGGGCGTTTGAAGAACCTGCCCAGACAGAAAAGGAGGTCTGGGCCTGTGTGGTGGATGGGACTTACAGTCTGGCTCTTCAAAAAGAAGATTCTTCCGGGAACTTCCTTAGGCACAAGCCAGGCCCAGGGAAGGAAGTCAGTGCAGCACCAGAGCGCACGGGGAAGTCTGCAGAGGCCTGCGGGCTTACTGCCTTCTCCAGAGCGAGCTTGGCAGACACGGAAACATGGCCGTCAGTCCCCCACGACTCTAGCAGGGCTGGCTAGGCAAGAGGATGCCACCCAGGAAGCGGGAGAGCAGTCAACCGTGCAGAAGAAAGGGAAGACGGGACAACGTGCACTGGCTATGATGGGCACTGACAAGGGTGCCCACATGGTAGCAGGATGACGGCCCGCAAAGACACCCACGTCCTAATCCCCGCAACTGTGCCCACATGAGGCTCATGTCAGAGAATTAAGGTTGCAGAGGGTTAATTAAGCAGCCAGCTGTTAGACAGGGAGGTGGTCCTGGATTATCCACGTGGGCCCAGTGAGATCGCACGGTCCTAGGGAGAGGGAGGCAGAAGAGTCAGAGGTCAAAAGGAGAGGTGAGGACAGAGGCGAGATCAGAGTGACTCTGTGAGAAGGCCCCCCGCCCACCATTGCTGGAGGAAGATGGCGGAAGGGGTCCCGGAGCTGAGAAAGGCAGGCAGCCTCTTGAAGCTATAAAGATAAGGTCTTGGATACTCCCCCAGAGCCTCCAGAGGGAATCAGCATCTGGACTTTAGTCCGGTGAGACCTGTGTCAGGCTTCTGACCTGAGGAATCATAGATGAGGAATTCCCGCTTTTGACCGACTAACTTAGGGCAAAATTTGTTTCAGCAGCCAGGGAAAATTACTCCAGCCAAGGGGATGGGAATGACGGTCATGGGCCTAGACACATCTTTATGACGTCACCAACATGACACTCGGGAAGCCCCTGCCGGTGTCTCTTGGATGAGGACCCATAAAGCCCCTCCCAGAGAGAAGTGGGTCTGCCAGCGAGTCTACATGGATTGGGCCTCACTCACCATATCCCTCTGAAAGGAAGCCAAGGAAGGTGCCAGAGACCTCAAAGCTCAGCACGAGAATGCCTAGCAGAATGCCTACATCCCAGCATGACATGAGGGGCAGGCTGACCACCCAGAAGAGACCAATATAAAATGATCAAGGCCATCAGGCAGACGCCAACACGCTCACTGTGTTTTACTTTCATTTGATTTCATTGTCTCATTGTTCTATTATGAACACCAATAATCTTTACCTTGGGTAATCTTAACCTTGTCTTCCTAAAACACTCTTGTGCTTATTGAAACTAAAAGGAATACTGCCTCACATACACATTCCTCTTTCCTGCCTCTTCCCTAAATTGTCATCTTTCCACTTTATGACAGATGTGTCCCACTATATAACCAGTAACTCAAATCTTTTACTTCCAGTAAAAGAGAATACTTCGAACAGAGAAGACTGCTGCTCACCCAGTTCTTTTATGCATTTACTCAATACATGATCTTCCCTTTGAGCACGCACTTTAAAACAATATATAATGTTTTTTACTTGACAAATTAGTGTTTCTTCTAGTATCCAGAAAACACATTTTCACTTACAGTTAAGACAGACTTTGCCAACTGAATCTCAGGCACAACATTATGATTTAAATATCGTTTTGGTGTTACCATTTTCTAACTTTAAATCCTCATCAAACTCATGTTCTAGTAAACGCGACCCATTCTTTTACATCAACTGACCAAGTGTCTTGAAAGGTAGTTTGTCAGGAGTCTGTACAAAACGAGTCTCAAGAAATTGTTGGTATAAATCTTAGGACCAACATTTCAAAGCAGAGTTTCTCACTCTCTTCAGTGATACTTAAGCATACCTCAGCATATAAACGACTTCATTTTTTAAAAAAATGATTGTCTCGAATATTGAAAAATATAGGCAGCCGCTAAGTAGTGTTTACACGTATATTGTAGCAATTTCAGAAAAAGCCAGTAAGATGTTAAATGGAAAAAAAAATAAGAAAAAAAAAAGGTATCTAGCTGAACAGAACAGAATGGGAGCTCTCTCTCAGGACTTAACAAACCACGGTGAGTGAAAAAAGACTAGAAGGAACAGGTAGAATTCTGAACGATTCTGTTCTGTCTTGCGAGCTTTCCTGTTCCATCCATATTTTATATAATGAACATGTATGGCCTTTTCCTTTTCTCCCTGTTTTAATTGATTCATGCTCACTGTAGCGATGCATTTCTTTTATAATTGGGGGGGGAGGTTCAGGAAAATGCTGAAAATGGAAAGGTCAGTGAGAGTCTGCTCTCAAGGAATTCACTAGCTTAAGAAACGATGTGGCTGAAAATATCAACAGCCTCAAGAGAAGCTGAGATGGATTCGCAGCTGGGTCAGGGGACAGAGAGGGAATTCGTGTTTACTGAACGCCTCACGGGCCTTCTGCAGACAGTTTATACATGTCTCATCTCATTTAATCCCCATGATAATCTCATGAGGTAGGTACTGTGGTTGGTCCCTTTTAACAGATATGGGAACAGAAGCTCAGAGCAGGGCTGGGGACAGTCCCATCTTGCACATGACGCAAGACAAATTTGAACCCAGTTTCTTGGGCTGTAGCAACCAAGCTCTTCTCCCTGCATGGTGCTGCCTCGAAGGCAAAGTGGAGACAGGATCACCTCAATCCCACATCCACTGGGGGTTCACTGGGAGCTGGCCCAGCCCATGACGTAGACTGAACCTCAGTGAGCCTCTGCCCTCCATCTGTGGCCACTCTGCACCAAGAAGTTCTTTCCTTTCCCACCCAAACTGTATCTACCAGCCGCGTCCTGCCGCAATGACCATCCAGGCACAGGAGAGAGAGAAGACAGTCACCAACCAGGACCACACCACAAGATGGACAGCAGCCCAGAGCACAGAAGGAAGGACAGGCAAAGAGCTGAGTGCCTGCCCAGCTGGCAAGGGTCAAGGAGCCTCTGAGCACTGCTCCACACTCCCTGAGGCCCTTGAGGGGCTGGCTCTTCCTGTCCCTTGTCAACACCCAAGGGCTGTGCAAGGTCATGGGATAACAATGTGGATTTCTGCCCACATGGCTTATCAGTTGAAAGCACATACCAGCTTTAACCAGCACACAGTCTCTGGGCACCAGGCATCCCAATAGCCTTGGCTGGTATCCTTCTACCCAGATGTCATCAGATGCCCCTCAGTCACAAGGATCCAACTCCCTACTTCTGGACAGCTACACACGCTCCCCTCACAGTCCCTCTGAGACTGTAAGCCTGAGTCCCTGGAGCCTGAGACATTCTTCCAGTCATAAAAATAGAGAAACTAAGATCCAGAAAAGCAAGACCCTGGGTCTGCAGGACAAAGGTGCCCTGGGGTTTGAAGGTTGAACGGCCCATGGATGTTTTATTTGGCTTGCTGTTTAAATTGTTTGATTTGTTGACAACAGTTAGAAATCAGATTTTATAATTAAAGTCCACATTTGGGGCTCCTCTTACAAAAAAAAAAAAAAAAAACCGGCACATCTACTGTACCAGGATTTTCATTCCCAAATGGCAAAATCAGCTAAAGGTGTGTAACAGCTGCTCCTTTTAACAGAGATGACCTCTCTAGACCCCACACACCAGGCCCTGTAGGGTCCAGCTGCCTGGTTCGCCTATGTGTGTCACCTGCCTAAGACTGTAACCCTGGGGAGAACATCATCTTCACTCACTGGAGACCTGCTGTTGGGGTGGGGAAGGGGGGAGGGTGATAGGCATCATTCAGGAACAAAATGAATGAACCCGGAATACTCCAAAGAGCAAAGGGGAAGCAAAATATGTCAACAGAGAATGTGGAAGAGCCAAAACGGCCTGTGGAACGCAGGAAGCACCGCCACCACATTGTGAGCCCCTGGGTGCAAGAAACGAGTATGTCCGCCTGTGTCCTCAGCTCCCAAGCACAAAGAATGACTGTCCACAGAGACAAATGTGTAGAAATAGTGTCAAGGGAGCAAGAAGCACCGTAAAACTCATGGCATGTGACTGGATAAGTCTGTGTCACCCCAGATCCCCCACCCCAGTTAGGGTCATTCCTGATGAAGGATGCCCCACCCTCCCTGGCCAGAGCCCACACCAGGCATTTTTCAAGCAGGTGTAAGGACAGCACACAGAGAGGAAGTCCAGGGGCGGGCCATGTGAAGGCAGGGGCTGCAGGGAGGCCACTCAGACACCAAAGGATGGGGCTACCCCCTCCCGCACCTCAGTGGACATCAGACAATGGACATCTGCCAAGGCTGGAAGCAGCAGTCCCCACGATAGGCAACACCAGCTTGACCCTGCTGGCCACCACTCCAAAAACACACTCAAAACTCCAGGCCTGTACACCCACTTTAAGGCATCCTTGGGCCTTCAGGACTCACAGCTGGGCCTTCCCCTTCTCTGCTGCACCCAAGAATAGGACACTCCCAAAGGCCTCCTTCTAGCATAAAGCTCTGACCTGGGCACAGATCAGAGCCTTCACTGAATCACCCTACCTGTGCAGGTACCCAGGACCCCAGCAGCCTACATAGCCCAAGGCAGCAGGAGGGCTCTAGGCCCGACCACTGGAGGGAGGGGGTAGGGGATGGAAGAGTTGGCCTGGAACACTCAGCCCTCCCACCTCTTCGCTATGCTCGCTGTCCTGTCAGTCCCTCCTGGGACGAATCCTGGCATCCTGTGCCACCAGCTGTATCCCATATCCTCATACTCCAGGGCAGGAGTCTCAGAGTCAACCCATGGATACAGGGAGCAAGGTAGAGCACAGAAAAAGGTACCTGGGCTAAGCAGATGCCAGAGGTGGAAAGAGGGCCCTAGGCTCTGACCAGGAAGGTGGCTGGTGGCATGGGAGAGGAATTCGGATTCCAGAGCCCAGCATCGAGAAGGGTGAGAAGTAAAGGAAAGAGAGACGAGGGGGAAACTGATGGTGCCGCTGACGCTAACGCCCCCGCCACGCACCTGTGACCCCCGCTGGCGGCCCGAACCGAGGCAGCGGCGGCAGGCCACAGTGGCCGCACAGGCAAGGGCTAGGATTCCCCGCAGCCCGGCCTGCCCAACTCCGCTCCGTTCCTGGTCAAACAGCGCCCACATCCGGCCCAGGCGCCGGCGCCTCCGCCCGCGGCAGGGACTGCGAGACAGAAACCGGCTCCTCCAAACCCGGAGGAGGAGCTCGGCACAGACTCGCTGGGCCGAGGCACTGAGTGGGCGCGGGGCGCAAAATGCCGCGCGTACTAGATTGTGCTGCGGTGAGGGGGGTCGACGGACTCCAGGCGCTCCTCGCTTCCAGACGAGGAAGACCCCTGCCCATGCAGGTCAAGGGCGGTGCACCGACACAGGTACCCAGCACGCAGACACGCCCACCCACAAACACTCAAGAAACAAAGACGGCCCTGAGCTACGTACGCCTGCGCGGCCAGCGCTGGGCGCACAGGCGCGCGCGCCCAGCTGTAAAAGAACCGCACAATCCCGCAACACGCCCCGCAAGGAGCCCCGCTCGCTGTGCTCACAAGCTCCTGGCTCCAGCTCCCCGGCGCAAAGCACTCGCCGCGCCACCATTTGGTGGGCTGGCGAGGGCGCGCGCAACGTGCTTGGCACCGCGCGGCTGCCCAGGCGCACAGGGGGCTTTGGGCGGCCAAGACCGTCGCAACCCCGCGGGTCTCCGCTGCTGCGCCGCCTGCAGGCCGCGGCCCTGTTAGCCCTGGGTGCCGCGGCCACTCACCTTCCTGCACGGCCTGGAACGGGTTGTTAGCCTCGATGACCTTGATGGAGTAGGTGATCTTCTCGCTCTGCAGGATGTCATCGTTGAGACTCAGGTCTGATACGGCTAACTGGAACACCCTGTCGTCCTTGGCCGCGTTCTCCTCGAAGATGGCACCTGGAGGAGACGAGGGGTCAAGACCCGGCCTAGAGAGGAGCTCTCCCTCCTCACCCCACCCCCACCCTAGCCTTGGCCCTCAGGTCGTGATCCTGGCAGGTGGGCTGATTGCCTGCTGGGTAGTTTCTCAGACTGGGGTTTCAGCTTGACAGGACAGTTGAAGGCTCTCCTCGCTCAACCAGCACGGGAATACGTCCCCCACACACTGAGTACATGTGCACACAGTTGACATGAGTTACATATACACATCGAACATGCTGCCACCAGGTCACACACGTGTCTCACCTCATGTCCCGGCCATGCCCCACGGACTGAGGCAAGCTGGAGTGGTCTCAGGCAGCACCCAAATGCCTTGATATGGCCCCATGAATCCCATCGCAGGGGCCAGAAAGTTCCCCTGCAGAGCAATGTCCCAGACCCCAATCCCAAATGGAATGATGACTTCCTTCTGCCCTGAGATCCCCCTTTGAGTGAAGCTGAGTACGCAGGTCCAGCTGAATTTGCTGCACCTGGGGGCTTCTTTTCGCAGGGGCCTGGGTGACCAACGGGTCAGTCCCAGCCTGGCTCCCTGGGCTCCACCTCCTGCTCTCCATCCCTCCTGCTTCTTCTTGCGTGTGTGTGGGAGGACAGGGGGCTGTACCCTAGACCCCTTCCCTTCAGACCCAGGAGAGCTGAGGAGCTCATAAGGTACCGCTCTTGAAAGGGCTTTCTAGAACCGCGAACATCTCCAGGGCAGCCTCGGGCTGGCCCTTTGCGCGCTTAGCACAGCCTTAGCGGACTCTGCGCTTCCAGCGGAGATCTGTTGGATTCGCCAGAGCTTGGCCCTGCAGCCTGGACAACTCTGGAGTCTTCCCTGCACGCCAGGCCCCGCGGGTCCCCACAGTCTCAGGACTGGGCCCGATGATCCCGCGAGCTGGGGACTGGGCGGGAGGAGGGAGGCCCCGGTTCCACGTTACACCCAGAGCCGCAATGCTGACCGCGAGACCCGAGGCCCCCCTCCCCCAGGGCGGGAAGCAGGTTTGGCACCGGGCCCCTGCGGGGGGCGTTGCAGCTCACCCAGTCGAGGCCTAGTCCCTCACCACTCCTCCCCACCCCCCATCCCACGCCCTGACTGTCCCATCATCCCTGCCTTCTCACACCTCCCCACCCCCAGTGTCTCTGTGCTCGCTGGTCATTCCCAACTTCCGGAAAGGCGACTGCAGAGGGGCTCCCCCAAAGCAACCGCTCTCAGCCCCCCAACCTGGCCTAACTTCCTGGGATTCCTCCCCTGTCGACACCAACTCCCACACACTCCCCTTCCGCGCACCCCCTCCTCTTCTCTATCTCATCTTCTCTCCTGGTTCTCTCCCTCTATCCATCTCTTCCCGCTCAGCGCACACACACACTCCTCCCCACCCCCCGCCGCCCACGCTTCTTCCCCCCGGCTCCCACCACCTGGACCGTCTGCCAGCCCCCAAGACTTGGACCACGGCAAACTCTGGAACTGTCCAGGATTGGGCTGCAGTCTCCACAACCAGATACACAAACACCCACACATATACCGCGAGATACACAGACACACACCGGGGAAACAGGCAGACACTGTGTCCACTCTAACAGGCTGACAGTCGTGCACGCACCAACACTGGCTCAGATGGACCCACACATCCCAACGCCCTCTCGCAGTGACACCAACACGGTGCCAGGCGCACACACAGCGATGCACGCTGACAACACCCACCCACCCACATTCACACACGGTTCCGGTCGGGCCCCTTTGATCCTGCCCTGCCAACTTGGCCAGACCCGGGGCCGTGCCCGCCCTCTGCTCCCGGCTGCTCCGAGCCCGCCGACGGCCCAGCCAGCGGCGCGGGTCTGGACGCGCGTCCAGACCTGGGTTCCCCGCAGCCGCGGCCCTAAGTGTCGGCAGAGGCCGCAGGGATTGGAGCCCCAGGGAGCGGCGAAGAGCCCGCGGGAGCGCGGCGCGGCCCATGCACAGCTCCTCCGCGGGGCGGCGCGGCGCGGCCCTTCGGGGGAGCACCGCCCGCCGAGCCCCTCAGCCCAGGGAACCGCCAAGTTTGGACGCCGCGCACCCCCCACGCCGCTGGGGCCCCCGCCCAGCCTCGACCCGGCTGCCCGCCGCGCTCACCGATGTGGATGATGGAGTCGGCCCGCACCGACACGCACTGGCATATCCAGGGGAGAAGCCACAGCGTCAGCGCTTCCATGTCCCCCGGGCGCGCGGCTCATCCGCCCGGGCCCGGGGCGAGGCCGAGGGCAGCGCGGAGCGGGGAGGCGCCGGTCCGGGTGCAGTCCCGGGCCGCTCCCCGGGAGAGCCGAGCCCGCCCGTGCGTCTTCTCCCGCGCGCCCGCCCCTGCGCCCTGCGCCCGCCCCAGCCCAGCCCAGCCCAGCCCAGCGCGGTCGGGCTCCCGCTCCGGCTCCGGTGGCGGCTGCGGCGGCGCTGGCAGCCCGAGCCGAGGCCGGCGAGGCGGGGGCGGCCCGCGGCGGCGGCGGCGGCGCTTCCCGCGGCTCCGGCGGCTTCGGAGGCGGCGGAGGCGGCGGCCGGGCCGGCGCGGCGGCTCCGGGCTCGCTGTGTGTCTGAGCCCCGGCGAGGAGCGAACTGCGGAGGACGCCCCCTCCCCTCCCCCTCCCCCTCGGCTCCGCTCCCCCTCCCCTCCCTGCCCGCCTCCCTCCCCTCCGCCCTCCTCTCGGCCACGTGACTGCGGAGCCTCAGCCTCGCCGCGCGGCGCTCGCCCGCTCGCGCCTCGGAGGGGGCGCCCGGTGCTCCGCGCTCCTGGTCCGGGGGACACTCGGGGGCCGGCATGGCAGCGGGGACCGGCCGAGTCCGCGGCGCGCAGAGGCTTGGCTGCCCTGGGTCTTGTGCACACCTTCGCTGGGGGCAGGAGGATGGAGAAGGGTCGACCACCGCCTGCCCTCGGGGGATCCCGGAGCGCCCGCCGACCTCAGCCTCCGAGCGTCTCGGACCCTCCCCCCGCCCCGGACAGAGAGCCCTAGCGGAGCCGCACCAGGGATAGCCGAGAGAAAGACGGGGTGGGTCTCTGAGCCAGGCACCGGGATGCAAGGGGAGCCAAAGGGGACCCGACGCGGCGGAGCGTCGCGGAGCAGAGTCAGCGCCGAGGCTCGAACCCTAACTAGCGGCGCAGACTTCGGCCGGCGCCCATCCCCCGCCCCGCGGCCCGGCGCTCAGCCGGGAGTCGAGCAGAAGGCTCGGACTCTGAAGCCTAATTCATGGCCGGAAACCGGCGCAGCCGTGACCGCGGCGCCTGGACGTGAGGAGCCTTCCAAGCGGCCGGCGTACTCAGACTCCCACTCTGCACGGAGCCTTCACGCGCGAGCCCGGGCGGAGAGCCCGCTCCTGGCGGCCAGCGCCGAACCAGCTCGCTCTGCCGCCTGGTGAATGCCTACGGCGGGTCATCACCAGATGCAGGGTTAACCAGTGTGGGCTCAAGCCTGGGAAGAGATGGCAAGCCTGACGCGCAGCTCCCCCACCCCCAAGTCCCAGACGGACTGGGCTCCACGTGGCAGGCCCAAGATTTCGGGGAGATAGCTGAGACTTCCGGAAGGACCCCAATTCCGCGGAAGCTCGGTCTGGGCTCGTCTGGCAGAACCTAGTGTAAGGGACCGCTGGGGAAAACCCAGGAGCGCCCCATGGCCCTGTACTCTCAGCCGGAAGGCACCTGCCATGCCCCGCGATAGACGCAAGGGACCTGGAGGGGCTTAGCAACAGACCTTGCCTGGAACTCCCCGCGCAGTGGGAGAGGCGGACACCTAAACAGATCATTAAAAGATGTGTCGAGGACCTTGAAAGAGCCATGTATGCATATGGCCAAGCATGCGAGGAAGAGCCAGGGATGGCTTCCTGGAGGAGGTGACAGTGCTAAAAGCTGAGTGGGGGTTATCAAGGGAGAAGGAAGAGAGGCCTCCAGGCATTGAACACTGATTATTCAGCCAAGTTAGGAAGATAAAGAATTTAGTGTGTGTGTGTGTGTGTGTGTGTGTGTGTGTGCGCGCGCGCGCGCGCATGGGTGTGTGTCTCTCAAGCTGCCAACCACGGAAGAGTCATTGACAAATGTTACTTTAGAAAGGTGGGGGAGGTGGCTGTGCAGAGAGGGCCAAGTACAAGCCTGGAGAGCAATGAGGCAGCCCTTGCAGTGGCTGCTGGGGCTGACTCAGCCCGGTGGGGGCAGCCTGGTGGAGAGTCAAAGCTGGGTTGGAGAAATAGCGGGGAACCACATGAGCAGGCAAGGTGGCTTCCAGGATGAGGAGCCAATGGGCAAGAAGAGAGGAATGACAGAGCCTGAAGGAGGTTGGGCTTTGGGGGGCTGGGTGTGGTGCCCGCACATATGCACTTCCTTAAGAAACCTGTCTTTGGGGCCCAGCCAGCCTCTCCAGACACCTACTCGTTCATGCCTCCATTCTCATTCTCTCAAAATTCCACCATTCGCTGGCCAAAAAGTTATAGACAGTAGAGAAATAAAGGATGGACTTTATTATATAACCATTTGGTTCCTATGGGGCTGCCCACCGTGGAAAGATAGCGGGTATGGTCATCCAGTAGGGGCTCAAACCTGAGGCCAAGAGCCACAGAGTGAGGAATCCCCAAATTCAACTTCTTTGGGCCTCTGCAGTGTGTTAATAAAGTATGTGATACTTCTAACCCAGTTGGAAGTTTCCTTGGTGTACATAGCACTAAGTAGCGATAGCATGATTACAGCAGGCCAGTCCTCAAGACCTCCCTTCTAAGTATTAAGAACACAACCTATCAACACACACTGTTTTGAGGAGACTTCTGTCCATTTCTAGTCTGGATGATGAGGTCCTTCTGGTTTGGGGCATGAGGGTTGTCACTCAGGTTAGAATCCCCTCAGAAGCTGTTGGCCTGGGGCAACCTCCCTTCTTGCCCTAAGTAGCCCCTCCCCCTCTACCTCCCACAGGGTGGGGTCCACCGCCATCAGCAGATGCTCATCTGCTAGTGCTCATACTCCTACATCCCAAGCCAGGCCAGCTTTCCCTGACAGGCTGGGATGGCCTGGGTTCCACTTGCCTGGCCTCAAGGGGAACTCTGCACAGGTCACATTTCTCCTGGAGCTGGGAGGCAGGCCCAAGGGTCACTTGTCCCTATGCACACTCACCTCTAGGCAAGACTGTTAATCCTCTGCCACCTGAGGTTGGGACTACCAAATTTCAAGGACATTGGCTATTATTAAGGGCTTTATCAGGCTCATCAAACCCTTAATTATTTATTGATCCCAGCCAGTCTAGTCCCTTTAAGCCCTAATAACCCCCTGAGACCGCAAAAGCTGCCTCCCAAAACCAGGCTCCTAGGGAAGCAATTCTACATGACAAGCAAGATCACCCTGTAATAACTTGGCTGAAGAAGATAGATTAGCAAACTCTGGATCATATATTACCTACCCATTTCACAGAAAGGAAAACTGAAGCTCAGATAAAGAAGTGAGTGACTGACTCGAGGCATGAGGTCAGCTGCTGGCCGAGCCAGGACTCAGTCTTCTTGATTTGCTCCTAACTACACAAGATGTATTCACAGAAATTAAAACTGAGCCAATAAATCCTTCTTTTGCACAGAGTTCAGCCAATACAGGTGATTACTTTTACTAAAGACTTATTCAGTTACACTGATTCTAACTACATGTATTTAGCATTTACCACATGGTGGGCACTGTGCCCAGTACCCTACATCTTACCTGTCGAGGTGGCATTCCCATTTTTGCATACAAGGAAATAAAGAAGGATGTAAAAAGATCGATTGCTGCATCAGGAATCTCAACTGGAAGGGTATTGAATGTCAGTAGTTTACCGCCGAAGCTACAGACAAATTGGCAAGGCAAAGTGAGAGCCCATGGTGGTCAGCGAGGAAGCCATAATCATTGTAACTTAGAGCTCTATCATTCCAGAAATGCAGACCTCTCCTTTCTCAACCCAGCCAGTAACTACTGAGGAAGGGCCAGCTGGAATCCTGTCTCTCCCAGGTGCCTGTCGCCCCAGCACAGTCCCTGCTCTGTGTAGATCCACCACCGCCCAACCCCTGCAGAGGTTCCCCTCCCTGATCATGTTTCCTCCCAGAGAGCCCCCCAAATAAGATCTGAAAAACTGCCTTCCACTTCCCTCCCCAGCATAGACCCCACCAGGGATTTCTAAGACAATTCAGCCCAGGCCCTACATGAAGGTTACTGCTAGCAAGAAAGACCAAAGCCCAGCCTGGAGGAATTCTCTGCAGGCTTTGACAGAGACACCAAGGTCAGTAGGAGGAGACCAGCCTGAGCCCTGAGGTCAGCCAGCAACTTAGAAGGAGCCAAGCTTGGAGCCCTGCAGCCTGAGCCCAGGCTAGACCCATGGGCTCCAGAAGACCCACCCTCTGCCAGGATTCTGAGCTCAGAAAACTTCACTGCCACTTGCCCCTCTTAACCCACTGGGTTTTTCTTTAAAACAAGCAAATCTGTATTTATCACTCATTTACCCCTTTGGCTCTCCGATTGTATGTAAATGGCCCTTTACATACAAGGGCCCTTTATACACAAAGTAAATCTCTACTCTGTCTTCCTTACCCCTTCTTGCCAACATCTTTCATCTCATTTTCACAGTTTCTCAGTTAATATTTATTTTATTTGATCTTCTTTTATATTACCATATTTTTTATTTTATTTTACTCTTGGTTAGCCTCATGGGCTTTTGCTTTCAATTTCCCAAGCCAGCAATCTTTTGCATTGTTCACTCTACTATTTGAGCCTTCTATTCACTTGGCCTTTGGTTTTCCTGAGGTGGAGGATGGGGGAGTGGAGCCACCTGGGCAGGACCCACTTGTATGCCCCCACCCCCTGCCCACACTCAGCTTCTGCACCTTCTCGGGGTACCCCCTCTACCGCACTGCCAATAGCACAGTACAGGCGCCCATGGCTGGCACTCCAGGTAGAGGAGGGCTTCTGCTTGCTGGAATCATTCCCAGCGAGGAGGAAGAAAACCATACCCAGGGTGCCCTCCCTAGATATAGCACCTTATCTTTGCAGGGTAGAGACCCCTTCTTTATACCCATTATACTGTCAGGAAACTGGGGCCCAGGACAGGATACTCAGTCTGCTAAAAACCAAGGTAGTCCAAACAGTTACCTGCGTGAAATGTTGCTTCCTTCGAAAAGCGAAAAGTTTCACTCCTGGGTGAAAAGCTGGACCACATACATCTGGTCCCTGGACCCATGCTTTCCAGGCAGGGTGGGTGGTAGAACCAAACACCAGCTCCGGCCCATCTGAGGCTCTCGTACTGACATCCAGGGGTTCCCCCTGGCCTCCTGAGAGTCCAGCAAGCTCCATCCTTGCCATAAGCTCGTCTGAAGATCAGACAAGGCAGGCCAAAGTTTGCACAAAAGCATTATGGCATGCCAAGGGAGAGCGATAGGAAGGGAGGGAGGCTCCCAGGAAGGATCCCTATGACCTGTCATCTTAATCCTGGGCCTCCTGGGGCAGTCTGAGTCCCAACCTCATCCAAAGCAGTGGTCCTCCAGGTGTGTGCTCCCCAGCCTGGATCTAGGAGGTTCTTCAGAGGAGGCTCAGGGCCTTTGGGGCTCTAGATCCACCCCACTTCCTGCATCTTGCAAGGGGGTGTTCTGGATCCATTGCATGTGAGGAAAGTATTCCACAGATGAGAGTCTAAAGTGTAGAAACCACAGCCCCAAGAAGTCTCTCCCTGAGCACATAACCCTTCCCGGTTGCCTGCTGGAGTCCTGCTTCCCAGTTGCAAGGCCTGAGGAGGCTCTTCCCTCTTTCCTCAGCCCCTGAGCCTTGGCTTTTTTGCATCTGGAGGAGCTCCCAATTCCCCAAGTAGGACCAAGTAGCAGGAAACTGACCCTTGGCTTGTCTGTCCTTCCCTACAGCCAAACTCAGGGCTCCACACCTTCATCAGGCACTGTCCAGGGCTCCAGATCCAGGACACAGAGCTCCGCAGATGCCCCCGCCCCTCCCACCAACGCCCAGGGCCCCTCCTGCCCCTGCCTACACTGGCTCCATGCAGGTTGAGCTGAGACTGTGAACTATGGAAAAAAGTACACATTTCAAGCAGAGAGAACAGCAAGAGGGAAAGAGTGGTGATAGAAGCACGTAAAGAAATGAAGAGGGAAGAGAATGTGAGGGAGGAGTTCGTGGAATGCCCTGGGTGGAAGTTGCCAGAATAGCCCAGGTAAGAGATGCTGAGGCTAGATTCACCGGTCCCCATACATAGAGCAGCGCCCTGGGGTATCTCCTCAGCCAGAAATGTGTCAACTGTGTGTCCTGAGTGGGTGTCCTAGGGGAGCCAGAAGGCCACTGATCTGCAATGGAGAGTCACAATAGAGGATAGGCCATTGTCCCCCCACCACCAGGGACCTCACAAAAGACTCCAGCCCTAGCTCTGCAAAGGACACTCTGTGCCAGTCATATGTCCTCTGCCCTCCACGGGGATGGGGCTGCGGGTGTTCACAGGTGAGGTGAGGGTCACTAGACCCCTGTCCTGGCCTGCTCCACATCTGCAATGGGATGCCCAAGTATCAACTCGCACACCGGACTGGGAGCTACACGGTGGAGACCAAAGCGACTTTGTTAACTGAATGTGAGAGGCCCACCACCTCCCACCTCATCCCATCCTAAGCCAGGTGCAGCCCAGCAGCTCGCACCAACCTGGACCTGCAGTCTCCCAGAGCTTAGCCCCCCATTTTCCCAGGGGAGCAGGGATTAGGGAAGCTACATCTGCCTGGAGCCCTGGTTCATCTGGCAGATAACCCCTTCCCCAAACCCAGGCATCCTACTAGAAACAACCCCTAACAGATCAGATCACCCTGCTCATGGACACACCTATTTCCATAAGGAGGTTTTCTGGCCTGTAAACCTTTTCTTTTATCTGGAGATGAAATGAAATTGTGATTGATTTTTTCCAGTCTGGTTGTCATGACGCATTTAGCACCCTGTAAACCCAAAGGATGAACGTTCTACCTCCCAGGGATGTTCCGAGGTGTTTGGCTTGGAGCAGGGGCTGCCCAGTGCAGCCTCAGATGAGGTGGGGAGATGACACGGACTCTGGAGACACTGCTAACACGCTGTGCAACCTTGGGCAAGGTCCCTAACTTCCCAGAGACTCTGGAAAACAGAGAGCCCCAGGGAAAACAGAGGTGGTAGGAGGGGCAGAAGCCCCAGCAGGGGGGCCCCAGGGGAGGAAGGGAGCCTGCCTGTGTCTGACCCTTGCCACATTCCATGCCTGGGCACAGCGGCACCATACACACCTCACTGAGGGGGGCGCCCATGACACAAGAAGGAGACGCGGTGGAGATGGGGACAAGGGTCTGCAGACTGGTGGCCCTCACGTATGTCTCCTAGCTCCTCTTAACTGTCTCTGGGATCAGAACAGGTCAACGATAAAAGAGAGGGAGGGAGAGGCTGACCTAGGGGATGAGAACAGCCCTCGGAGATCAGAGGGGAGAGGAGGGCCAGGGCTCAACCATAGAGAGGCCCAGACCTTCTGCTTATATGGTTGGTGATCATCACAAGACGCTGTGAAAATGGGCTTCTCATCCCCAATCTGCAGATGAGATCATTGAGGCTCAAAGCAGGGAAGTCGCTGGACAGTTAATGGGTATGATCTGCTGAAAGGTGCCCCCCCCCAAAATATCCACATCCTAATATTCACAACCTGTAAATGTGACCTTATTCGAGGGGGGGGAAATGTCTTTGCAGTTGTAACTAAGGTAGATGAGGACTGTCCTAGATTGCCTGGATTGACACCAAATGCCATCACAAGCATCTTTATAAGAGAGAGACAGAGGTAGACACACAGACAGAAGGTGATGTGACCACTGAGGCAGGGATTGGAGAGATGCAGCCACAAGCCAAGGGACTGTCAACAACCACCAGGACCTGGAAGAGCCAAGGACAGACTCTCGCCCCAGAGCCTCTGGAAGGAGCATGGCCCCACCAGATTTCAGACCTCTGGCCTCCAGAACTATGACAGAATAAACTGTTCTAAGGCACCCAGTTTCTGATAATTTGATACAGCAACCACAGGACACAAAAAGGAAGCCAGGATGCGGAGCCATGTGGCCCTGTCATGAGCCACCGGGGCCTGTGCAGGGGAGACAAAGTCCAGCATGTTCGCAGAGAAAGGCCCAAGGGCCAGTGGGCCTCGCTCTGCATCAGCGCACATCCACCCCTACTGCAGGCCAGCGAGTAGAAAGAGGAGGGCAGGCCAGCCAGGCCACCAGCAGAGGGAGCAGCCCTCCCTGGGGCAGCCATGGGCTTGCACTTCACTGCGTGTTCTCAGAGCAGCACTAGCCTGAGGCGCCCACGAACCAAAAGGGACTGGAATCTTCTGGAGAGATCCGCAGGGGTCCAGCTGCCACAGGCTTCGCTCTGCTCTTGTGTCCCATGTAGCCATCCACCCTTGCCCTTTTTCTTTTAAACCATATAAATCCCTTTCCTTCTCTATGCAAAAGCTTGTTTTAGGGTCTGGCTTGGTTTAGAAAATGCCAGAAAACGTGGAGAAGAAAATGACATTCACTCATCACACCACCTCCGTGCTCTTCCACACCTTTCTTCAGCTAGAAGCAGCCACGTGACACTTTCTAACCAATCAGACATTGGCTGAAGCTCTGCTCCTGGGTAATAAAAAAGCAGTGCCTCGAAGGGGAAAGAGTTTGCTCTTCCCGGTTCTTGTCTCCAACCTAGAGTGTGGATGAGAGATCCAGAAGAGAGGCTGCCATCTGTGACTTTGAGAAGCCAAGCGTGGGACTGACAGCTCTAGCCCAGGATGGCAGAGCCGCCGGATGAAAATGGTAGGCTTTTTCAGCTTTGGACACAGAGAACAGTTAAGCCTTTGACTATTTAAGGTACTGCAGTAAAGTTTTTGGTTATTTGTAATACAAATCCTAACTGATATCACCAACCAGACACAGCCACTGTTGACATTATGAGTGTTTTCTCTGTGCTTTTTTTCAATTCAGATATTTTTTTAAATAGAAGCAGACAAAAGCACCATTATCTGAAATTATTTAATTTTTGCTTGTTTATTGTCTGTCTCCTCCCTATAGAAGATAAGCCTCATGAGAAGAATAGTATCTACCTTGTTTATAATTATATTCTCTGTATCTAGGACAATGTCTGGCATGTCTAGATGTTCAATAAATGTTAGTTAGATCAATGAATTAATTAATGAGTGAATGAGCATTCTAATATGAGCACTTCCCCCTGCCACAAAATTGTTTTCTGAAAACTTGATTTTTAATGGCTGATTGTGGTTCTATTCCACAGATCTATCCTACTTTATTTAACCAGTCACTTGCTGTGAGACAGTTTTTTACCCACTTTTACCGTTATAAACAATGCCACTGTAAAAGTACTTACTCAGGCATGCTCAGCTTTTATGCAATTATTTTTCTTAGGATAAATGCCTAGGAAGGCTATGCATAATTTAGATCCTTTAATACATATTTCCAAAATTCCCCTCAAATCTGTTTTTTAAAACCAATTTACAAATCCATGAAGGATTCCTGAAAATGTTTCTCTGTACCTCCACAACACTAGGCATTGTTAATTTCTCATGTGTTGTTCATTTTGGTAAGTGCAAAGTTGGGCCTCAAAGTTGTTTTAATGTGCATTCCCTGATTGCTGGGGCCACTGAGTGCTCTTTCTTTGACTGGTCTTTTCCTGTCCCAGGTTCCTAAAAAGGGTGAACTGCATTTGCCATCATCTGCCGGGGTGTGTCACCACAGACGGTGAAAGTAGTAGGGTCCCTTTGGCCAATGTTCAAGCCCCTCCAGGAACTATGGGGTAGAGCAGCCAGGGGCTGAGTCCTTGAGACCCCAGGACAGGGATCATGGACCTGAGACCTTCCTTTACTCATGCCAGGCCACTCCCGTGGTCCACTGCTAAGGGCCATGGTGGAACAGAGTCCTGAGGCGAGGCCCAGAGCCTGGCACAGGCGGGGCCAGGACTGCTGTTGGGGGCTGGCAAGGGCCAAGGGAAGCTGATGCCATGCCCTGGGGGAGCTAGGAGGCTGTTAAAAACTTCTGAGGACCATAAAGTGGGTTAGAAGAACAAACGGGAGCATTCAAGGAAGGACAAGCAAAGGCGCTGAGCAGGTTCAAGAATGGCATGTGCTCATGCCCAGATCAGCCCTGTCTTCAGGACCAGCCACAGACTGGACCAGAAGCCAGTGTGTACACCTTCATGGCCACGCTTTCCCTCAATTGGTCACACTTGCCCAGATAACCCCCGGCCTGATGCCGGCCCGGCCCAGCCTTCTCCCTAGGGAAAGACGTGGTGGAGGTCAAAACATTTCCTGCCCATCACTCTGCACCCGGCCTGAGCCACGCCCTGCGACACTGTGCCATTACTCCCATTTCACAGATGAGGAGATAGTGCACGGGAGGCAGGGCACGCTGGAGCGCCTCCAGGCTGCACAGAGGCAGAGAAAGAAGGAGGTGGAGGCGCGACGCCAGGCCAGGAGAGGAGTCGGGTGTCGAGCAGAGACCGCGTTCTCCAAGCTCCCTTGCTCACAGCGCCGCCGGGACAGCGAGAAAAGCGCGAGGGACGCAGCTCCCAGCTTCCGAGGCTGAACCTACTGCGCCGCCCAAAGGCAGCCGTGGTGCAATGCTGCCCCCTGCTGGCGGCCGGAGGCGCAGGCCCGGCTGCGACCCGCAAGGGGCCATTAGGAGGGAAAGGCGCCTTGACCTGGCCAGGGAGAGCTGAGGGCAATTGGGCTATTGGTCGGAAGCCAGACAGCCCTGGTCTCAATGAAAATAACAGTAATCGCCAACGTTTACTATGGTCCAGGTCTTGTTGTAATACTTTACACGCAGTAACTCATTTAATCTTCACCCAGTCCTTAATTAGGGAGGTGCACTAATTATTCCCATTTTGCAGAGAAGGAAACTGCCCAGCTAGAGCAGGGTTTGAACCCAGGCAGTCTGGCTCTACAGCCCTTTGAACCATTTGCTAGTCAGAAAGAGTTTGCCTTGATACGTCCCAACTCTGCGAGGTCTAGGCCCAACCCCCAAGGCCAGGCCACCGCTGCAGAACAGCAGACAAGTGTCCTACAGCACCAATTATAAACCCACTCCCTGCTTGGGCCAAGTGGAGGGACTGAAACCCTGGATTTCCTACGGGCCTGGGACTACTCCAACCTTTCCTGGGAGCTTCCAAAGGCTTGGATCTGAGCAGGCCCCAGAATCCAAGGCAATGACCTGGGTCACTCTCATCCTAGGCCACCCAAGATCCAGAGCAGGAAGGGGGCGCAGGTGGGCCTTCCTGAAGAGCACTGTGTGCAGCGTTCTTCCTCCCGCAGCTGGCGGCTCTGGCTTTCGTCATATCTCAACCTCCCTACTGCAAAAGTTTCAAGCTCTGGTCTTTCCACACCATAGATCAAATTACGACATCCTGCTTAAAACCCTTTCCTAAAATTCAACAACAACAAAAAGCAAACAACCCAGTTTAAAAAAACGGGAAAAGGAGTTAAATAGACATTTCTCCAAAGAAGATATGTAAATGGATAATCAGCATGTGAAATATGCTCAACACCTTAGCCATGAGGGAAATGCAAATCAAAACCCGCAGTGAGATAGCACGTCACACCCATAGAATAAAAAAAAAAATCAATCAATAACACATGTTGGCAAGGATGTGAAGTAATTGGAACTTTGGGCACTGTTGGAGGGAATGTAAAAAAGTGCAGCGCTCTGGAAAATAGTGTGGCAGTTCCTCAAAAATTAAAAATAGAATTACCACACACAAAAAAGAACTTTGTAATTATGTGTGATGATGGATGTTAACTAGACTTATTGTGATCATTTTGAGTCATTAAGTTGTACACCTGAAACTAATATATTATATGTCAGTTATATCTCAATTTTAAAAAATCTTAGCCGAATACAGACTAAAAAAAAAAAAAAAAGATTACCGTGTGATCCAGCAATTCCATTTCTGGGTATATACTCAAAAGAATTGAAAGCAGGATCTCAAAAGGATGTTTGTATGCCAGTGTTCATAGCATTCACAATAGCCAAGAGGACACAGGTGCCTGGGTGGCTCAGTCAGTTAAGCAGCCGACTTCAGCTCAGGTCCTGATCTCACACTCTGTGAGTTTGAGCCCCGTGACAGGCTCTGTGCTGACAGCTCAGAGCCTGGAGTCTGCTTTGGATTTGTGTCTCCTCTCTGTCTGCCTCTTCCCAGCTTGTGCACTCTCTCTCTCTCTAAAATTAACATTAAAAAAAAGTTTCACATATCCAAAAGGAGGAAGCAACCCAAATGTCCACTGGTTGATACATGGATAAACTAAATGTGTTATGTATATATATTGAATATGTAATATATATGCTGAATATTGGAATATTATTCAGTCTTAAAATGAAAGGAAATTCTGATTTTTTTTTCAGAATTGTGGATGATGTTCATTATGCTAAGTGAATAAGCCAATCACGAAAAAACAAACACTATATAATACCACTCAAAAGAGCTTCCTAGACTAGTCAAATTCATAGGGACGGAAAATAGACTGGTCATTGCCAAGAGCTGGGAGGAGGGTGTAGGGCAAATTGTCCAATGGGTAAAGAGTTTCCACTTGGGAAGATCAAGAAGTTCCTGATAAATGTTCAACTCTGTAGTTTTGTGATGGCGGTTTTACTCAAAATAGATCTGAAAATTAATGTTGTTGAATTTTTTCTATTTAATCATACAAAATGCTGTTCAATGCGTAGAAATATGAAATACATAACTGTAGTGTCTAAATAATATTTCAATCCAGTATATTTAGGTAACATGACTGCTGTGAATGATAAAGCATGCTAAAATGAGTTATATTTCTTACTACTAATAAACATAATAGCTACATTTTTTAAAAAGCTCCATTTGTTTTGTTTTTTTATATTCCTCATATGAGTGAAATCATATGGTATTTGTCTTTCTCTGGCTCATTTCACTTAGCACTATGCTCTCTAGCTGTACTCATGTTGTTGCAAACGGCAAAATTTCATTCTGTTTTATGGCTGAATAATACTCCGTTGTGTATATTTACCACAGCTTTATCCATTCATCTATCAGTGGACACTTGGGCTGCTTCCATAATTTGGCTATTGCAAATAATGCTGCAATAAACATAAAGGTGCATGTATCCCTTTGAGTTAATGCTTTTGTATGGCGGGGGTGGGATGTGTAAATACCCAGTAGTGCAATTACTGGATCATGGAGTAGTTCTATGACTTTTTGAGGAAACTCCTTATTTCCACCAATTTGGCTGCACCAGTTTGCATTCCCACCAACAGTGCAAGAGAGTTCCTTTTCTCCACATCTTTCCCAACATTTGGTTCGTGTATGTGTGTGCGTGCGTGTGTGTGTGTGTGTGTATTTTAGCCATTCTGACAGGCGTGAGGTGATATCTCATTGTAGTTTTGACTTGCATTTCCCTGATAATGAGTGATGTTTTCATATGTCTATTGGCTATCTGTGTGTCTTCTTTGGAGAAATGTCTGTTCATGTCTTCTGCCCATTTTTAATTGGATTATATAGGTTTTTGGGTGTTGAGTTTTGTAAGTTCTTTATATATTTTGGATACTAACCCTTTATCAGATATACCATTTGTAAATATCTCTTCCCATTCACTAGGGTGCCTTTTCATTTTGCTAATGGTTTCCATTGCTGTGCAGAAGCTTCTTTTTTTTTTTTTTAATGTTTTATTTATTTCTAGGAGAGAGAGAGAGAGAGAGACAGCGTGAGCAGGGAAGGGTCAGAGAGAGAGGGAGTCACAGACTGAAACAGACTCCAGGCTCCGTGCTGGCAGTCAGCACAGAGCCCAACGCGGGGCTCGAACCCACGAGCCGCGAGATCATGACCTAAGCGAAAGTCAGACGCTTAACCGACTAAGCCACCGAGGCGCCCCTGTGCAGAAGCTTCTTATTTTGATGTAGTGTCAACAGATTATTTTTGCTTTTGCTTCCCTTGCCTCAGGAGACATATCTAGAAAAATCCTGCTGCCATCGATGTCAAAGAATCAACTAGTGCCTGTGTGCTTTTCTAGGATTTTATGGGTTCAGGTCTCACATTTAGGTCTTTAACCAATTTTGAATTTATTATTGTGTATGGTGTAAGAAAGTGGTCCCATTTCATTCTTTTGCATGTGGCCGTCTGGTGTTCCCAACACCATTTGTTAAAGAGACAGTCTTTTTCCCATTGAATGTTCTTGCCTCCTTTGTTGAAGATTAATTGACCATGTAATCATGGCTTTGTTTCTGAGCTTTCTATCCTGTTCTATTGATCTATCTATTTTTGTGCCAGTATCATACTGTTTTGATTACTACAGCTTTGTAGTATAATTTGAAATCTGGAATTGTTTAACCGACTGAGCCACCCAGGCACAAGAAATCTGGAATTGTGATACCTTCATTTTTGTTTTTCTTCTTCAAGGTTGTTTTTCCTATTGGGGTCTTCTGTGGTTCCATGCAGATTTTAGGTTTATTTTTTTCTAGTTCTGTGAAAAATGCTGTTGGTGTTTTGAAAGGAATTGCATTAAATCTGTAATGGCTTTGGGTAGGATGAACATTTTAGCAATATTTATTCCTCTAACCCATTAGCATGGAAGATCTTTCCATTTGTTTGGGTCATCTTCAATTTTTTTCATCAGTGTTTTATAGTTTTCAGAGTACAGGTCTTTCACCTCCTTGGTTACATTCCTAGGTAGTTTATTACTTTTAGTGCAATTGTAAATGGGATTCTTTTCCTAATTTCTCTTCCTGTGGATTCATTATTAGTGTATACAAATGCAACAGATTTTGGTACACTGATTTTGTATCTTGTGACTTTAATGGATTCATTTATCAGTTCTAACAGTTTTTTGCTGGAGTCTTTAGGGTTTTCTATATAGAGTATCATGTCATCTGCAAATACTGAAAGTTTTACTTTCTCTTTCAAGTAGTGACAGTGAACATCCTTGTCTAGTCCCTGATCTAAGGGAAAAACTCTGTTTTGTCCCATTAAAGATGATGTTAGCTGTGGGATTTTTATATATGGCCTTTATTATATTGAGGTATTTTCCCTCTAAACATACTTTGTGGAGGGTTTTTATCATGAATGGATGTTGTACTTTGTCAAACACTTTTTCTGCATTTATTGAAAATATCCTATAGTTCTTATCCTTTTTCTTATTGATGTGATATATCACATTGATTGATTTGTGAATATTGAACCATCCTTGCATCCCAGGAATAAATACCATTTGATTGTGGTAAATGATTTTTAATGTATTGTTGGGTTCTGGTTGCTAATATTTTGTTGAGGATTTCTGCATCTATGTTCACCAGAGATATTCACCTATGAAGCTCTTTTTTGTAACATCTTATTCTGATTTTGGCATCAGAATAATTCAGACCTCATAAAATGACTTTGGAAGTTATCATCCTCTTTTGTTTTTTTTGGAATAGTTTGAGAAGAGTAGTTACTAACTCTCCTTTAAATATTTGGTATAATTCACCTGGGAAGCAATCTGGTCCTGGCCTTTGGTGTGTTCAGAGTGTTTGGATTATTGATTCAATTCCATTGCTGGTAATTGGTCTGTTCAAATTTTCTACTTTTTCCTGATTAAATTCTAGGAAATTTATCCATTTCTAGGAATTTATCCATTTCTTCTATGTTGTTCAATTTGTTGGCATATAATTTTTCATAAATTATCTTAAAATACTTCGTATTTCTGTGGTGTCAGTTGTTACTTCTCTTCTATCATTTCTGATTTTGTTTATTTGAGTTCTCTATCTCTCTTTCTCTCTCTTTCTTTCTCTCTTTTTAAAATGAGTCTGACTTAGGTTTTGTCAATTTTACAGATATTTTCAAAGAACCTGCTCCTGATTTCATTGACTTGTTCTATTGTTTTTTACTTTTTATTTCATTTATTTCTGCTCTGATCTTTATTATTTCCTTCCTTCTACTGGTTTTCAATTTTGTTTGTTCTTTTTCTAGATCCTTTAGGTATAAGATTAGATTGAAATTTTTCTTGTTTCTTTAGGTAGCTTGTATTGCTATAAACTTCCCTCTGAGACCAGCTTTTACTGCATCTCAAAGATTTTGGACTGTTGTATTTTCATTTTCATTTGCTTCCATATAATTTTTTTTATTCCTTCTTTGATTTCTCCATTGATCTGCTCATTGTTTAGCAGCATGGTGTTTAACTTCCATGTGTTTGTGCTCTCCCCAGAGTTTTTCTTGTGGTGGACTTCTACTTTCATAGCATTGTGGTCAGAAAAGATTCATGGTATGACTTCTATTGTTTTAAATTTGTTGAGACTTATTTTGTGGGCTAATACATGATCTATTCTAGAGAATGTACTGTGTGCACTTGAAAATAATGTGTCTTCTGATGTTTTAAGATGGAATGTTTTGAATATACCTATTAAATCCATCTGGTCCAATGTGTCATTCAAAGCTACTATCTCCTAGTTGATTTTCTGTCTGGGTGATCTGTCCATTGATGTAAGTCATGTGTTAAAGTCCCCTACTATTACTGTATTACTATCAATTACTTCCTTTATGCTTGTTATTAACTGCTGGAAGTATCTGGGTGCTCCCATGTTTGTTGCATAAATATTTACAATTGTTATCTCTTCTTGTCGGATTGTCCTCTTAATCGTTATATAGTATCCTTCTTTGTCTCTTGTTACAGTTTTGTGTTAAAGTCTATTTTGTCCAATATAAGTATCGCTACTTTAGCTTTCTTTTCACAATCATTTGCATAATAAATTTTTCTCAATTCCTTCACTTTCAATCTGCATATGTCTTTAGATCTGAAATGAGCCTCTTGTAGGTAAAATATAGATGGGTCTTGGTTTTTTCTCTTTTCTGTCATCCTAGAGACATAACAATTTAAAATTTATATGTACTTAATTATAGAGTCTCAAAATATTAAAAAATACCTAACATTATAAATCTACAAAAAGAAATAGACAAATCCAAAATCATAATGAAAGAATTTAACACAAGTCTCTCAGTAATAAATTTTTAAAAAGCAGTTAAAATTCATTGAAGAGGGGCGCCTGGGTGGCTTAGTCGGTTAAACCACCGACTTTCCGACTTTCACTTAGGTCATGATCTCGCCGTTTGTGGGTTCGAGCCCTGCGTCGGGCTCTGTGCTGACTGCCAGCTCGGAGCTTGGAGCCTGTTTCAGTCTGTGACTCCCTCTCTCTCTGACCCTCCCCTGTTCACGCTGTCTCTCTCTCTCCTAGAAATAAATAAAACATTTAAAAAAATTTCAGTGAAGAAATAGGCAATTTGAATAATATTATTATTAACACATTTGATCTAATGGACACATACAGAACTCTGCACCCAATGAGAGCAGATTACACATTCTTTTCAAACATACTTAAAACATTTACAAAAAAGTCATGCTTACTTGAAATAGTATTAAACATAATTTCTGAAAATAATGTAATTAACTTGGTAACTGATAATAAAAAGGTAATTTGAAAACCTCCATGTATTTGAAAATTAAGAAACCTATTCCTAAACAACCCAGTTCACAAAAAGGGAATGACAAATGGAAATTAGAAATACTTAGAACAGAATAACAACAAAAATCCTACATATCAAAATTTGTACTTCTGTCAAAAAAGTCCTTAGGGTACTTAGAAAAAGAGTTATAAGGTTTTGAATGGAGAAAGGCAGAAAATTAATTGAAATATTAATTAATAGAAAGCATCCATTTCAAATATTAGGAAAAAAAAGTAAAATAACCCAAAAAAAGTAAAGAAAATAATATAGAGTATAAATTAATAATATGTAAAGCAAGCATATAGTACATACAATAGAGAGATTTTTTTTTTTCAGAAAAAAAAAAGCCGAAAGTTGGTTCTCTGAAATTATTAGTAGAGTTGAAAATCTCTGGTAAGACTGATCAAAAGAGAGAGAGAGAACACACACACACACACACACAAAGACTAAGAAAAAAAGAGAAACTTAGGATCCTATAGATAATAAAAATTATGATGAAATATTATGACTACATATTTGAAAATTCAGATGAAATGGATAAATTTCATTAAAAATACAAATTACCAATATTTGTACCAAAAGAAATGGAAAATCTGAATAGTCCTATAATTATTAAGAAATGCAGGGGTGCCTGGGTGGTGCAGCTGGTTGAGCAGTTGACTTTTTTTTTAATTTTTTTTAATGTTTTATTTATTTCTAGGAGAGAGAGAGAGACAGCGTGAGCAGAGGAGGGTCAGAGAGAGAGGGAGATACAGACGGAAACAGGCTCCAGGCTCTGAGCTGGCAGTCAGCACAGAGCCCGACGCGGGGCTCGAACCCACGAACCGCGAGATCACGACCCAATCGAAAGTCGGATGCTTAACCGACTAAGCCACCCAGGCGCCCCAAGCAGTTGACTCTTGATCTCAACTCAGATTTGATCTCGCAGTCTGTGGGTTCAAGCCCTACGTCAGGCTCTGTGCTAATGATGTGGAGCCTGCTTAGGATTCTGTCTCTCCTTCTCTCTCCCCTTCCTAGCTTGTGTGCTCGCTTGCACTCTCTCTCTCTCTCTCTCTCTCTCTCTCTCTCTCTCTCTCTCTCTCTCTCTCTCTCTCTTTTCTCTCTCAAGTAAATAAGCTTTAAAAAAAAAGAAAGAAGAAAGAAAGAAAAGGAAATGTAAATCTTCCAGGCCCAAATGGCTTCATTGGTGAATTCTGCCAAACATTTAAGGAAGAAACAGTGTCAGTATTACAAAAATTCTTCCCTAGAATAAAAAAGAAAAGAAAAGAAAACACAGCCCAGCTTGTGTATGAAGGCAGTCTAACTTTAATACTAGAACTTCACAAAGAGAGAGAAATAAAAATTACAAGCCAATCACTTTCATGAAAGTAAACACAAAAATTCTAAACAAAATATTAGCCAACCAAACCCAACAATATATAAAGAGGATAATGCATTATGATCAAATCTGGTCTATTCTAGGAAAGACAGTTGGTTTAACATTAGAAAATCAATCAGTGATAGGGGCGCCTGGGTGGCTTACTCGGTTGAGCGTCCGACTTTCGCTTAGGTCATGATCTCGCGGTACGTGGGTTCGAGCCCCGCGTCGGGCTCTGTGCTGACTGCCAGCTCAGAGTCTGGAGCCTGTTTCAGTCTGTGACTCTCTCTCTCTCTCTGACCCTCTCCTGCTCACGCTGTCTCTCTCTCTCTCCTAGAAATAAATAAAACGTTTAAAAAAGAAAAAAGAAAAAATCAATCAGTGATATTCACCACATTGTAATGAATTGAAAGAGAAAAAAGAAATAACAGTTATAGTCATACCAAAAGCCATGAAAAACTTATGTATTAAATGGGACAAAAAGTGGGGTGCCTAGGTGTCTCAGTTGGTTGAACATCTGACTTTGGTTTAGGTCATGATCTCATGGTTTGTGAGTTCGAGCCCTGTGCTGGGCTCTGTGCTGACAGCTCAGAGCCTAGAGCCTGCTTCAGATTCTGTGTCTCCCTCTCTCTCAGCCCCTCCTGAGCTCATGCTCTGTCTCTGTCTCCCAAAAGTGAATAAATATTTTTTTTAAAAAAGACAAAGAGTGGGCAAGTAAAAATCTATAAATAAGGATAAAGGAACTCCTAAATAATGGCAAAAACATGATTAACTCCTAAATAATGGCAAAAACATGATTAATAAATATTGGAAGATTAAGTATGGGATAGGTGTCAATGCCAATCTAAATCCCAACATATATTTCGGTGGAGCTTGTCAAGTGATTCTAAAATTTGTGGGACGTGTACAGAGACAAGACATCCAGGTCACACTTTTTTTTTACATTCTTTTTTTTTTAATAGTTTATTGTCATGTAGGTTTCCATACAACACCCAGTGCTCATCCCCACAACTGCCCTCCTCCATGTCCATCACCCCCTTCCCCCCTCCCCACATCCATCAGCCCTCAGTTTGTTCTCAACATTCAAGAGTCTCTCACGGTTTGCCTCCCTTCCTCTCCTCCCCCTGTTTCCCCCTTCTTCTCCCTTCTTCTCCATGGTCCTCCATTAAGTTCCTCCTAATCCTCCTATACGTGCAAACATATGATATTTGTCCTTCTCTGCCTGACTTATTTCGCTCAGCATAACACCCTCAAGGTCCATCCATGTTGCTACACATGGCCAGATTTCATTCTTTCTCATTGCCATGTAGTATTCCATGGTATAGATAAACCACATCTTCTTGATCCATTCATCAGTTGATGGACACTTAGGCTCTTTCCATGTTGTGGCTATTGTTGAGAGTGCTGCTATGAACATTGGGGTACATGTGCCCCTATGCATCAGCACTCCTGTATCCCTTGGGTAAATTCCTAGCAGTGCTATTGCTGGGTCATAGGGGAGTTCCATTGTTAATTTTTTGAGGAACCTCCACACTGTTTTCCAGAAGGGCTGCACCAACAGCGTAGGAGGGCGCCCATTTCTCCACATCCTCACCAGCATCTAGAGTCCTCTGATTTGCTCATTTTAGCCACTCTGACCGGTGTGAGGTGGTATTTCAGTGTGGTTTTGATTTGTATTTCCCTGATGAGGAGGGATGCTGAGCATGATTTTATGTGTCTGTTGGCCATCTGGACGTCCTTTTTGGAGAAGTGTCTGTTCATATCTTCTGCCCATTTCTTCACTGCATTGTTTGTTTTTTGGGTGTGGAGTTTGATGAGTTCCTTATATATTTTGGATACTAGCCCTTTATCTGATATGTCATTTGCAACTACATTTTCCCATTCTGCCGGTTGCCTATTAGTTTTATGGATTGTTTCCTTTGCCGTGCAGAAGCTTTTAATCTTGATGAGGTCCCAATAGTTCATTTTTGCTCTTGATTCCCTTGCCTTTGGGGATGTGTCAAGTAAGAAATTGCTGTGGGTGAGGTCACGGAGGTTGTTTCCTGCTTTCTCCTCTAGGGTTTTGATGGTTTCCTGTCTCACGTTCAGGTCCTTTATCCATTTTGATTTTATTTTTTGTGCATGGTGTGAGAAAACGATCTAGTTCCATTCTTCTGCATGTTGCTGTTCAGTTCTCTCAGCACCATCTGTTAAAGAGGCTGTCTTTTTTCCATTGGATACTCTTTCCTGCTTTGTCAAGATTAGTTGGCTGCATACCTTTGGGTCCAGCTCTGAGTTCTCTATTCTATTCCATTGGTCTATGTGTCTGTTTTTGTGCCAATACCATACGGTCTTGATGATGACAGCTTTGTAGTAGAGGCTAAAGTCTGGAATGGTGATGCCTTCCCTTTTGGTTTTCTTCTTCAATATTGCTTTGGCTATTCGGGATCTTTTGTGGTTCCATACAAATTTTAGGATAGTTTGTTCTAGTTTTGAGAAGTATGCTGGTGCAATTTTGATTGGGATTGCATTGAATGTGTAGATTGCTTTGGGTAGTAATGACATTTTAACTATATTTATTCTTCCAATCCATGAGCATGAAATGTTTTTCCATTTCTTTGTGTCTTCTTCGATTTTCTTCATAAGTTTTCTATAGTTTTCATCATACAGATCTCATATCCTTGGTTAGGTTTATTCCTAGGTATTTTATGGTTTTTTGTGCAATTGTGAATGGGATCAGTTTCTTGATGTCTCTTTCTGTTGCTTCATTGTTGGTGTAGAAAAATGCAACCGATTTCTGTACGTTGATTTTGTACCCTGCAACTTTGCTGAATTCTTGAATCAGTTCCAGTAGGCTTCTGGTGGAGTCTGTTGGGTTTTCTATGTAGAGTATCATGTCATCTGCAAAAAGTGAAAGTTTGACTTCTTTGCCAGTTCTGATGCCTTTGATTTCCTTTTGTTGCCTGATGGCTGATGCTAGGACTTCCAGCACTATGTTAAACAACAGTGGTGAGAGTGGGCATCCCTGCCGTGTTCCTGATCTCAGGGGGAAAGCTCTCAGTTTTTCCCCCTTGAGGATGATGTTAGTTGAAGGCTTCTCATAGATGGCTTTTATGATGTTTAAATAAGTTCCTTCTATCCGGACTTTCTCGAAGATCTTTATTAAGAAGCGATGCTGTATTTTGTCAAATGCTTTTTCTGCATCTAATGACAGGATCATATGATTTTTATCTTTTCTTTTGTTGATGTGATGTATCACATTGATTGATTTGCGAATATGGAACCAGCCCTGTAACCCAGGAATGAATCCCACTTGATCTTGGTGGATAATTCTTTTTATGTACTGTTGAATTCGATTTGCAATATCTTGTTGAGGAATTTGCATCTGTATTCATCAAGGATATTGGCCTGTAGTTCTCCTTTTTTGCTGGGTTTCTGTCTGTCTTGGGAATCAATGTGATGCTGGCTTCATAAAATGAGTCCAGAAGTTTTCTTTCGATTTCTATTTTTTGGAATAGTTTGAGAAGAATGGGTATTACTTCTGTTTTAAATGTCTGGTAGAATTCCCTAGGGAAGCCATCTGGCCCAGGGCTCTTATTTGTTGGGAGATTTTTGATAACTGATTCGATTTCCTCACTTGTTATGGGTCTGTTCAGGTTTTCTATCTCTTCCTGTGTGAATTTTGGTAGTGAGTGTGTGTTTAGGAATTTGTCCATCTCTTCTAAGTTGTCCAGCTTGTTGGCATATAGTTTTTCATAGTATTCCCTGATAATTGCTTGTACTTCTGAGGGGTTGGTTGTAATCAGTCCATTTTCATTCATGATTTTGTCTATTTGAGTGCTCTCTCTTTTCTTTTTGAGAAGCCTGGCTAGAGGTTTGTCAATTTTGTTTATTTTTTCAAAAAACCAACTCTTGGTTTCATTGATCTGTTCAACTATTTCTTCGGTTTCTATATTGTTTACTTCTGCATTGATTTTTATTATTTCTTTTCTTCTGCTGGGTTTGGGGTGCTCTTGTTGCTCTCTCTCTAGTTGCTTTAGGTGCGCTGTTAGATTTTGCACTTGCACTTTTTCTAATTTCTTGAAATAGGCCTGGAGTGCAATGTACTTTCCTCTTAGGACTGCTTTCACTGCATCCCATAGGGTTTGGATTGTTGAATTCTCATTTTCATTTGTTTCCGTATATTTTTTAATTTCTTCTCTAATTGCCTGATTGGCCCATTCGTTCTTTAGCAAGATGTTCTTTAACCTCCATGTTTTGAGGGTTTTCCAGACTGCTTCCTGTGGTTGATTTCGAGTTTCATAGCATTGTAATATGAAACTGTGCATGGTGTGATCTCAGTTATTTTATATTTATTGAGGGCTGCTTTATGTTCCAGTATGTGATCTATCTTGGAGAATGTGCCATGCACATTTGAAAAGAAAGTGAATTCCATAGCCTCCGGATGTAGAGTTCTAAATATATCTGTCAAATCCATCTGGTCCAATATGTCATTTAAGCCCATTGTGTCTTTATTAATTTTTGGTCTAGTTGATCTGTCCATTGCTGTAAGTGCAGTATTAAAGTCTCCTTGCTATTAGCACGTCCTTATCAATAAGACTGTTTCTGTTTGTGATTGTTTTATGTATTTAGGTGCTCCCATATTTGGTGCGTAGACATTTATAATTGTTAGCTCTTCCTGATGGATAGACCCTTTAATTATTATATAATGCCCTTCTTCATCCCTTGTTACTGTCTTTACTTTAAAGTCCAGTTTGTCTGATATAAGTATAGCTACTCCAGCATTTTTCTGACTTCCAGTAGCATGATAGATATTTCTCCACCCCCTTACTTTCTTTATTTTTTTTTAACATTTTAATGTTTTATTTATTTCTGAGAGAGAGAGAGAGACAGCGTGAGCAGAGGAGGGTCAGAGAGAGAGGGAGATACAGACTCTGAAACAGGCTCCAGGCTCTGAGCTGGCAGTCAGTACAGAGTCCGACATGGGGCTGGAACCCACGAACCGTGAGATCATGACCTGAGCCGAAGTAGGACGCTTAACTGACTGAGCCACCCAGCCGCCCCTCCATCCCCTTACTTTCAATATGAAGGTGTCCTCCAGTCTAAAATGAGTTTCTTGTAGACAGCAAATAGATGGATTTTGGGTTTGTTTGTTTTTTTTATCCACTCTGCTACCCTATGTCTTTTGATTGGGTCATTTAGTCCATTTACATTCAGTGTTATTATTGAAATATATGGGTTTAGAGTCATTGTGTCATTTGTGGGATTCATGCTTGTGGTGGTGTCTCTAGCATCTTGTGTTCCTTGCAACATTTCCCTCAGGATTTCTTGTAGGGCTGCTTTAGTGGTGACAAATTCTTTCATTTTTTGTTTATTTGGAAAGACTTTTATCTCTCCTTCTATTCTGAATGACAGGCTTGCTGGATAGAGGATTCTTGGCTGCATATTTTTTCTGTTCATCACATTGAAGATCTCCTGCCATTCCTTTCTGGCCTGCCAAGTTTCAGTAGATAGGTCTGTCACCACTCTGATACATTTCCTTTTGTATGTTAGGGTCCTTTTCTCCATAGCTGCTTTCAAAATTCTCTCTTTGTCCTTATATTTTGCCAGTTTCACTATGATATGTCATGCAGAAGATTCATTCAAGTTACATCTGAGGGGAGTTCTCTGTGTCTCTTGAATTTCAACATATATTTCCTTCCCCAAGTTGGGGAAGTTCTCTGCTATAATTTGCTCCAGGACTCCTTCAGTACCTTTCCCTCTCTCTTCCTCTTCTGGAATTCCTATGATACGGATATTGTTCCATTTGATTGTATCGCTGAGCTCTCGAACTCTTCTTTTATGTTCCTGGATCAGTTTGTGTCTTTTTTCTCGGTTTCTTCTTTTTCTATAATTGTGTCTTCTATATCACTTATTCTCCTTTCTGCCTCCTCAGTCTGTGCATTGGTTGTCTCCAGTTTATTATGTATCTCATTTATCACATTTTTTAATTCATCATAACTATTTTTAAGCTCCATAGTGTTTGTAGCCATAGTTTTTCTGATGTCCTCCATGCTTTTCTTTCAAGCCCAGTGATTAATTTTATGATTATTGTTCTAAATTCTTGTTCAGTTATTTTGCTTATATCTGTTTTGAGCAGTTCTTTAGCTGTCAATTCTTCCTGGAATTTCTTTTGAGGAGAGCTCTTTTGTTTCATCATTTTGGTTAACTTTCTATCTCTTGTTGGTTTTAAAAGCTTGTTATGCACTCTGCACCTGTGAGCGCTGCTGTACCAAAGAAGCCTCTTTGACTGATCAGGGCCTGTGCATTCAGAAAGTGTTCTTTGAATGGTATCTCTTATTCTCTCTTGTTGAGACCTTGGTTATTTGATTTTCCTCCTCGTAGTGGTATTTGGGAGTCTCCACCATGTGTATTTTGGCTTGTTTCTTGAGGTAGCCCTCTGTTAACAAACTGATGCTTAGCCTTCTAGATATTTCATTCCAAAAGTCATTTCTTTTGACAACTTCTTTTCAAATGTAAAGGCAAATAATAAAATGTATGAAATGTTGATATTTCTTAGTGCATTCGTCTGCTCAGGCTCCCACACCAAAATCCTAGAGACTGAGTGCCTTAAATGACAGAGGTCTATTTGCTTTCAGTTTGGGAGGCTGGAAGGTGCCAGATCCAGGGCTGGCAGGGCAGGTTTCAGTCCAGAGCTCTCGTGGCTGATGACTGGCTCCAGCTGTGTCCTCATAGGGCAGACAGTGAGCTTGGTTCTGGGATGTCTTCTTACAAGGACACTAATCCTAAAGAATGTGAGCCCCACCCTTATGGCCTCATTTATCCATAAGCACTTCCTGAGAGGGCCCACATTCAAGTGCAGTTACATAGGGCCTGGGGCTGCGACATATTGTTGGAGGAGGTCATGCAGAGGACGCAATCTCCAGATCACTCTTAAAGAACAAGATGGGAAAACTTACTCTACCAGATAGTAAGACCTATTAACAATGCAAAAGAAGTTCATTGGTACTCATGAGCTAAGGACAGACAAATAGAATGGAACAGAATGGAGGGCCCAGAAAGGACACATACATAAACAAACAGTTGATATCTGGTTTAAGTGGCACCACAGAGCGGTGGAGAAACTTTATTCTTAATAGATGCTACTTAAATAAAAATATGGGAAAAAAACTACTACTTCACCACCACACACTAAAGTAAATTCTCAGTGAATTAAATACTTAAATAAGCAAGACAAAATTAGAACGCTTGTAGAAGTTTAAAAAGTTTTTTTTTTGTTTTGTGTTTTTTTTTTGTTTTTTTTTTTGAGAGAGAGAGAGACACACACACACACAAAATCTGAAGCAGGCTCCAAGCTCTGAGTTGTCAGTACAGAGCCCATGTGGGGCTCAGACTCATGAACCATGGGATCATGACTTGAGCCAAAGTCAGCCGCTTAACGTACTGAGTCACCCAGGCACCCCAGAAAGTTAGAATGTTTTTAAGAGAATATTTGCATGACTCAGAGTGAGAGAAAAACTTCCTAAACACGATTCAAAAAGTATTAGCCACAAAGAGGGGGAAAGACATAAAAAGAGTAAAAAGAAAGCCATAATGGAAGAGCTCAACCCCAAACATGTAACTGACACTAGACTAACACAGAATATACACAAAACTCCTGCTAATCAATAAGAAAAGCTATTTAACTTCAGGAGATGGAAATGATTATAAATTTTTCCTTTTCCTCTCATTGCAAGGTGGAATCCAATTCCCCTTCCCTTGAATCTGGGCTGGCCTTAGTGACTCGTTTGACAAGTATTAAGTAAACTCTACACCCAAAATGGGGCTTGAACTCATAACACCAACATCAAGAGCCACACACTCTACCAACTGAGCCTGACAGGCACCCCACATTTGACAAATAGAACACAGCTGGGACATGCAAGACTAGATCAAAGGAAGCCTTGCATTTTCCACCTACACCTCTTGCAGCGTTTGCTGTGGGGGCAACTGGCCACAATTTAAGAAGTCTAATTACCTTGAGACTTTGATGCTGTGAGGGAGCTATTCTCCAGCTGGTCCAGGTAGCAGCCATTGAATCATCCCCGCTGAGGCCGAGCCCTGTTCCATGAGCAAAGTAAATTATTGTTGCTGTTTAAACCATTAAGTTTTGGGGTGGTTTTTTATGGACCAATAAAGAACTACAATAGCAACCCAATAGAAAAATGGGCAAAAGATTTGAACAGGCACTTTTCTTTTCTTTTTTTTAAATATTTTTTAAATTTATTCCTAGGAGAGAGAGAGAGACAGCGTGAGCAGGGGAGGGTCGGAGAGAGAGGGAGATACAGACTCTTAAATTGGCTCCAGGCTCTGAGCTGGCAGTCAGCACAAAGCCTGACGCGGGGCTCGAACCCACGAACCGCGAGATCATGACCTAAGCGAAAGTCGGACACTTAAGCGACTAAGCCACCCAGGCGCCCCGAACGGGCACTTTTCAAAAAAGAAAATCCGTCAGTGATGAGGGAAATGCAAATTAAAACTAAGAGGAGAAACCATTAGACATCCATCAAACAAAACTATCAGAGTGTAAATTCAACATCCACTCTGGAAACAGTTTGCTACCATTTATTCAAGCTGGGATACGCCAGCGATTCCACTATACCCTAGAGACACTTCCATACATGTGCACAAAAGACAGACACGTAGAGAAGCTAAAACTCTAGAAAATATGAATGCTTAGAGAGCAGGATGTCCACCTTATGAGCAGGTACCTCTGTTTCATGCACAAAGAACAATTTAAAAACAGATGATGTTGGGGCGCCTGGGTGGCTTAGTCGGTTAAGCGTCCGACTTTCGCTTAGGTCATGATCTCGCGGTTCGTGGGTTCGAGCCCCGCGTCGGGCTCTGTGCTGACTGCCAGCTCAGAGCCTGGAGCCTGTTTCAGTCTGTGACTCCCTCTCTCTCTGACCCTCCCCTGTTCATGCTGTCTCTCTCTCTCCTAGAAATAAATAAAACATAAAAAAAAAAACAAACAAACAAACAAAAAACAGATGATGTTGAAAAGGACAAGAAGATTTTTGTTCAGAAGTGTGCCCAGGGCCATACCATGGAAAAGGGAAGCAACAAGACTGAGCCAACTTTCCATGGTTTATTTGGACAAAAAGCAGACCAGACCTCTGGGGTTTTTTAACTTTTTTTTTTTAATGTTTTGTTTATTTCTGAGAGAGAGAGAGACAGCGTGAGCAGGGGAGGGTCAGAGAGAGAGGGAGACACAGAATCCGAAGACAAGCTCCAGGCTCTGAGCTGTCAGCACAGACCCTGATGTGGGGCTCGAACCCACGAACCGTGAGATCATGACCAAAGCTGCAGTCGGACGCTTAACCAACTGAGCCACCCAGGCACCCTGGGTTTTTTTTACTTTTGAGAGAGAGAGAGAAAGCATGCAAGTCAGGGAGAGGGGCAGAGGGTGATAGAGATTCTTAAGCAGGCTCCACACTCAGCACAGAGCCCAACATGGGACTCAATCCCAGGACTGTGAGATCATGACCTGAGCTGAAATCAAGACTCAGATACTCAAAAAAAAAAAAAAAAAAAGACTCAGATACTCAATTGACTGAGCCAGACAGGTGCCCCCAGGCCCCTGGATTTTCTTACCTGGATGCCAACAAAAGCAAAGGCATCACCTTGGAAGAAGAGACACTGATGGAATATTTGGAGAATCCCAAGAAGTACATTCCTGGGACAAAAATGATCTTCACTGGCATTAAGAAGAGAGGAGAGAGGGCAGATTTGATAGCTTATCTCAAAAAAGCTGCTAAAGAGTAATAGTTGGCCACTGCCTTATTTATTACAAAACAAAAATGTCTCATGATTTCTTATGTGTACCATATTTAAATTGATCTCATACACCAGAATTCAGATCATGAATGATAAAATATTTCTTTTGGACAGTCCTGATGTAGATAAGTTTGGCTTATGGTTAAATGCATATGATCGATCAGCTTTTAGAAGTTTGATAGTTGGGGCGCCTGGGTGGCTTAGTCGGCTAAGCGTCCGACTTTCGCTCAGGTCATGATCTCGCGGTTCGTGGGTTCGAGCCCCATGTCGGGCTCTGTGCTGACTGCCAGCTCAGAGCCTGGAGCCTGTTCCAGTCTGTGACTCCCTGTCTCTCTGACCCTCCCCTGCTCACGCTGTCTCTCTCTCTCTCTCTCTCCTAGAAATAAATAAAACATTTAAAAAAATTAAAAAAAAAAAAAGAAGTTTGATAGTAATTCTGGTTCAGCAAGTGCTGTCACTGGTTTCCCCTTCTAGAGATATGATTGGAAGGGTGCCTGGCTGGCTCAGTCGGTGGGGCCTGTGACTCTTGACTCAGGTTGTAAGTTCGAGTCCCACACTGGGTGCAGAGATTACTTAAAAATAAAATCTTAAAAAAAATAATAAAAGGATTGAAATTGATCAGTAATGTTCATCCTTTCATAGAGATGGTAAATGTCACCTCTAAACCTGTAGGAGATTGGTTTTATATTTAGATTTATATAACTGGTCATATTAATATATTTAAATACTGAGGAAATCCCTTCACTGTCTCATAGAACAGCAAGATTTAGCTGTGTCTCAGGTTGTGTTCCTCAGCCTATTAAAAGTAAGGGCTGAAGATAAGCTGGCAATGTCCACTTTACCTTTTTGATCTTAGCTGTGCCAATTTAATTAAAATTCCCTGCATCTAGGAACACCTGGGTGGCTCAGTTGGTTAAGTGTCCAACTTCCTCTCAGGTCATGATCTCATGGCTTGTGGGTTTGAGCCCCGCATCGGGCTCTGTGCTGATGGCTTGGAACCTGGAACCTGCTTCAGATACTGTAGCTCCCTCTCTCTCTGCCCCTCCCCCACTTGTGTTCCCTCTCTCTCTCTCTTTCTCTCAAAAATAAATAAACATTAAGAAATGTTTTTGAATAAATAAAATAAAATAAAATTCCCTGCATCTTAAATGTTGCCTTTTGCTTAATGAAAGGCATTTTAGTATGGTTTGTGTATAATATTAAATAAAGAATACTTAATGCTTCTCACATTTTACAGATGATTTATAAGCTCAGATGCTTTTAAAATTCGGTGTGACAAGTTATAGTAGCACACTTGGCTTGTGAATTCTTACTAAGTCAGAGTAAGTTACAATTGAGGATTGTCTTCTAAACAGCTGTTCAGGAACACAACTGCAGAATTACCGCATACGGATGATTGGTAACGGTGCTTTTGCCAGCTCATTAGTAGGATTAAAGTAGAAGAGATACAACATCAGCACAAATTTGTAAATTACACGGTAAAGCTTAAGATAATTAAAAACAAGATCACAGATCATGAAAAAGAGAAGATATGAATGATGTTCACAAACATAACGTTGAACAAAGGATGGAAACAAAACAAAACAGACTATAGGTAGTAGGATTCCATTCAAATGAACTGAAAATAAGGAGCACCTGGGTGGCTCAGGCAGTTACGTGCCCAGCTAGATCTCGACTCAGGTCATGACCTCACCGTTTGTGAGTTCAAGCCCCACATCAGGCTTTGCGCTGACGCTGACACTGACGCTCACGGTGCAGAGCCTGCTGGGAATTCTGTCTCCCTTTCTCTCTACCTCTCCCCCGCTTGCCCACTCTCTCTCTTTCTCTCTCTCTCAAAGTAAATAAAGATAAACTTTAAAAATGACGTTAAATAAACCAGAGAAAGACAAATAGCTCATGGTTTCACTTCTACGTGGAATTAAAAAAAAAATAAGAAGAAGAAGTTGAAATCCTAGAAACAAAGAGTAGAAAATTGGTTGCCAGGAAGGGGCCGGCCATGGGGGAAATAGAGGTGATAAAAGGGCACGAACTTTTAGTTATATGATAAATAAGATCTGGGGCTGTAACGTGTGACATGGTGACTGTACTTGATCACACTGCAGCATGTAATTAAATTTTGATAAAAGAGAAATTCAATGTTCTCACATGCAAAAAAAGTAAATACGGGGCACTTGAGTGGTTCAGTCAGTTAAGCATCTGACTCTTGATCTCAGTTCAGGTCTCAATTTCAGGCTCAAGTTCAAGCTCCACATTGGGCTCCACACTAGGTGTGGACCCTACTTAAAATAAAATAAATACATTCATACATACTTATGGGTGGTGATGGATGTGTTAATTAACTCAAAGGGAAATATTTCACAATGTACACATGTATCAAATCATAACACTGTACACTTTAAATATCTCATGTGATGAGCACCTAGTACTGTATAGAATGACTAAATCACTGTGCTGTAAACCTGAAACTAATATAACATTGTATGTCTATCGTACTTCAGTAAATACATCAATAGATAAATGAATAAATATCTTACAGTTTTATTTGTGAACTATATGTCAATAAAGCTAGGAGGGAATTAAGTTTTTAAAAACCAAGTGATGTTAAATAACAGCCAAAAATTATTTAGAAATCCATTTAGGTGGTAAAATTAATTTTTAAACTGTTATCAGTGAGGCCAAATGGTTACATCTAGGAAAGAGTTCTGATTGCAGAGGATCACTGGGAAGATTTTTTTAGGGTGTTAATAAAGTGCTTTTTATTTTGCCTTAGATGATGGTTACATAAGTACTTTATTCATAAAAGGGTACACATGGGGGCACCTGAGTGGTTCAGTCGGTTAAGCGTCCGACTTCGACTCAGGTCATGATCTCACAGTTCGTGGGTTCGAGCCACATGTCAGGCTCTGTGCTGGCAGCCAGCTTAGAGCCTGGAGCCTGTTTCAGATTCTGTATCTCCCTCTCTCTCAGACCCTCCCCTGCTCACACTGTCTCTCTCTCTCTCAGAAATAAATAAAACACTAAAAAAAATTTTTTTAAAGGTACACATGTGTTTTGAGTGCCTTTCTGTAAATACACTTCACAAGTTAAAAGAAAAAACCCATGGTGGGGGGTGCAGGGAGAACTTCCACAAGCTCCTACCCAGCTGCATCTCTGCACACGTCTGTTCTTTCTCTTGTTGCTATGAGTAAAGTGTTCTCACTACTGGAAAATCAAGTGCTCTGCCATAGGTCATTGTTCCAAGAACTCTCTCCTCTCTTGCATCAATGTTTATCTCTCTCTTGGAATTGGCTGCCTTCCATCCCCTTTATTTATGACCCCCATCTCTCTCCTTCCCTTTAAAGCAAACACGGGCAGGAGCACCTGGGTGGCTCAGTCGGTGAAGTGTCTGACTCTGGCTCAGGTCATGATCTCACGGTTCGTGAGTTCGAGCCTGGGTGTCGGGCTCTGTGCTGACAGCTCGGAGCCTGGAGCCTGCTTCGGATTCTGTGTGTCTTTCTCTCCCTCCCTCTCCCCTGCTCATGCTCTGTCTGTCTCTGTCTCAAAATTAAACATTAAAAAAAAAAAAGTAAAGCAAACACTGTCAGAGGTTTGTCTAGACTCACCTCCAACTACTCTCCTGGCTCTCTCTAGAGCCCACTTCAATTAGGCTTTACCTCCACCATTCACCCAAACTGCTCTGCCAAGGTCACTAGTGGCTTCCATGTTGCTAAGTCCAGTGGTCACTTTGCAGTGTTCGTATTGTGCCGTCAGCATTTGCTACAGCTGACCGTCTCCTCTATGAAACTCTGTGAAACTTGGCTCTTGGGCTCCCCTTGCTGGTTTTTCTCTCACCACCCCAACTATCTCTGCCCAGTCTCCTCTGCTCCCCCTCCACCCCCACACACATGCCTTTGCTCTTTTCTTTCCACACTGACTCTCTGGATGATGTTATCCAGTTCTAAGGCTTTAAATACCGTCTGTACATCATGACTCCCAAATCCTGATTTCCAGCCTTGCCCTCCCATACATTCCTGTCTCTTTTAATCAATCAGCATCTAACCAGTATCGCCATTAGAAGGTCAAAATTCAGCTCTAACTGGACATGTCCAAGGTGAGCTCCTCATCTCCCCTGTCTCCAAACCTGCTTCTCCTACAGCCTTCCCCACCCCAGATAATTGTATCCTTCCTTTTTTTTTTTTTTAATGTTTTATTTATTTCTAGGAGAGAGAGACAGACAGCGTGAGCAGGGGAGGGTCAGAGAGAGAGGGAGTCACAGACTGAAACAGGCTCCAGGCTCTGAGCGGGCAGTCAGCACAGAGCCCGACACGGGCTCAAACCCACTAACCAGAGATCATGACCTAAGTGAAAGTCGGACGCTTAACCGACTAAGCCACCCAGAAATTTACGACCTTCCCTCAAACCTCACATCCAGTCCAACAGCAAATCCTATCCTCTCTAGCTTCAACTTAGATCTGGAGCCCAGCCACTCCTCACCCTCCACCACTACCACCAGCCTGCCCCGCCACTTATCTCTTGGGCCCTGCAGTCTGTTCTCAACAGCAGCAGCCACAGAGATTCAGTTATTGTGTGTCAATACTGTTCCTCCTGCATAGAGAGCTCTCCCCCTCCTCCTTCCTTCCTCCTTTTTAAAGAAAAAGCCTTCCTCCTCATGAGGGTTTCCTCCCTGGTCTCATCCCAGGTGCCCTTCCCACCCCCTGCCTCTAGCACCTTGGCCTGTTTGAATCCCCTGAACACACCTATGCACTTACTGTTTGCTCCACCCGGAATGTTCTGCCCCCAGATATCTACCTCTTCAAGATTTTTTAAACATTTATTTATTGTTGAGAGACAGAAAGAGACAGAGCATGAGCATGGGAAGAGCAGAGAGAGAGGGGAGACACCGAATCTAAAGCAGGCTCCAGCCTCTGAGCTGTCAGCACAGAGCCCATTGCGATACTTGAACTCAAATGGTGAGATCATGACCTGAGCCGAAGTCAGATGCTCAACCGACTGAGCCACCCAGATGTTCCCCTACCTCTTCAAGTTTTAATCACTTGCTCCCTGTCAGAGAAGCCTTCCCAAATCACCCTACTTAAATTTGCAACCCTTGGACACCTGGGTGGCTCTGTCAGTTGTAAGTCTGACTTGAGCCCAGGTCATGATCTCATGGTTCATGAGTTCAAGACCCACGTCAGGCTCTGTGCTGACAGCTCAGAGCCTGGAGCCTGCTTCAGATTCTGTGTCTCCCTCTCTCTCTGTCCCTCCCCACTCATGTTCTGTCTCTCAAAAATAAATAAACATTAAGAAAGTTTTTTAAAAATTGCAACCCTCTTTCCCAAAGTCCCTATCCTCCTTTCCTATTTCATTTTCCCCCAAGGACTTATTAATATACCAGGCTTTTTTAAAGCCTTTTTATTTTATTATCAGTCTCTCCACTAGACTGTAAGCTCCAAGAGGCAGGTTTTTTGTTCACTGCAGCATTCCTAGTGCCTGGCACATAGAAAGGATCATCGACCATTTATCAAAAGAAAAAAGGTGATTTACATAAACCGCATCGTAAAGCTGCAGGAGTGAGGGTTTACATCCATCACTGATTTGGTGAAGACCTACCTAGTTAACCATCTAGGAAACTGAAGGGGCGGGGCCTGAGATGGGAGGGATCCATATCGGGAAGCCCTGCTTCCAGCTCAGACCTTGCTTTTTCCGGGTTCGGTACTATGGGATTCTCTAAATTCCTCGTGGAAGCCAGCTAGGTGCCAGGGCCAGAGGAACAAGGGGGCGCCTCATTTCCTGGGGTGGCGGTCGGCGCCAGGCCTCGCAGGGCCGGTGGGCAGGACCAGCGTCTAGATCCACTGCTGCCGCCAGGGGGCGACAGAGTCCGCTGGGAGCACCTGGGTGCACGTGGGCGCACCTGGGCGCAGGGGGCAAAAGGAGCCACAGGGCTCCGCGCCTGAGTTTGCCTAGAGCCGCAACCTCCCGCCCCTTCCTCATCCGAACGTCCTCGTTCTTCTCAGGCCGAGAAGGCGGAACTGACTGCCGTCGATCGAGACATGGGGGAGGAACTGCGAGCCTCAAGCGGAGGGACTCCGGCACTGGAGCTTAAACCTCCAGGTAAAGAATGAAACGGTGTTGGAGTCTGGGACATTTGAAACTGGGGACTGGGCCGTTCAAGGAAGAACAGTCAAGGCCAGTGTGGCTGGACTGAGGGGAGCAAGGCAAGGAGGGCTGCCAGGCGGAGGAGAGACTTGAAGTCTGGCTGAGGATTTGGGCTTTTTCCCAGAGAGCCATGAATAATTTTACTGTTAGCAGAATGACAGGCTCAAATTTGTCTTTTAAACTCCCAGATACACCTGACAATCTCATTACTGCTCCCTTTATATTTCTGTCCATAAGTGCCTCTCCCAAAAACTGAGGCTGGCTGTAAGACCAGATGTTTCTGGTGACGGCAGCTTGTCATCTGCCTGCCTGCCCCTGTGCCACACTGTGCCCGAAGAAGCCGACCTTGCCATCCTCCGTGCCCAGTAAAGGCAGCAGCCTCCCTGCCCTCAGCGCTGTGCTTATGAGTGTGGACTCTGTGATGTCAGCTCCTGCTACTTACGTGGCCTCCAGCAAGTTTTCGTGTCTCAGTTTCCTTGTCTGTAAAATGGGAATTCTATCCGTGTCATGTGATTGTGGGGAGGCACTCAAACCAGTGCCCCGTATATTGTGAAGGGTTTGCTATTTAATTAGGAAGAACCGTGACGGGGAAAGGGGGAAGGGAGCGAATCCCTTGGACCTACCCTAACTGCAACCACAGATTTCTCTCATAAACTCACCAGACTTTACAAGTTAACAGTTTCTTTGCATCCCACCGTACGTCCTGAGAAAGCCGCCAGGGGGAGCTCTCACATTAGTGGCCTGAGCTCCGCAGAGGGGTCTGGTGCGGAGGGAAAGCGGGCGTCAGAACCACCCGCGAGCTTTGATTACATACCCGCGACCCCGCCCCTCCCCTGCTGGCTCCGACGCAAACGGCCCGGGCACGGGCCTCTGCCGAGCTTCCCAGGTGGTTGTAGTGCGCCGCCAGGGCTGAGGAGCTCTGGCGGAGAGAGAGATCTGGCAGGGAGAGAAGGGGCGGTGGAGGAGGGCGGGGTGCTGTGTGAGCGGCGGGCTCAGGAGGAGGAGCGACGGGGACCCCGGCCCTAGGGTGGCCGCAAGTCTCGGAGCGTGCCGCCCCGCGGAGACCGGGGAAGAGGCAGGTGCGCGGGCCGCGGAAGTCGGGCAGCAGGGCTTGGACTTGGCCCCCAGAGGTCACGCGGGACCATGGCAGACAGGACTCTGGGTGCAGATCGAGGCCAAAACCGGAAAGCAGGGGCACAGAGGGAGATAGGCAGAGGAGGGTGTGAGTAGCAGGGCGAGTGTAGACAATTCCTCTCAGAAGCCTGTAGGTGTAAAAAGAAAGGGAGGCAGCAGACGGTAGCTGGAGGGACCTGTGGAGTCCAGGGACGTTAGACCTGTTTTCTTACTAGGGTGGGGCCTGCTGGGCATGTCGGGGTGCAGGGAGAAGCCTCCATGAGAAAGAGGAAGGAAGGCGGGGGCGTGGGAGCAGGTCCCTGCCGGCGGAGAGGGCGAGGCTGAGCACTGCGGGCCCTTCTGGGAAGAGGAGGCAGGTGCTGTGAGAAGGCCCCGTTGCTTTGGTAGGTAGTACCGGTTACTGGGTTAAGTACTGTGCTCTAAGCCCTAGTTGACTTTTCTACGCTTTGTTATATGTCTGTTTCCGTTAATGATGTATATTTCAGTTTCAGTGTGTTTTTTACGTAAATTATTATAGTGATATGCATATGGTGTTGCAACTTGCTCTTTCCTTGCATGAGTGGTTGTTGTTGGGGTTTTTGTTTTGTTTTGATTTGATATTTAAAGGTGTTGCAGGTGGAGTTCTTTCTCTCTGGCTTTGCTGCTTTACAGCGATTCCAGAGTTCACTTATGCATTCCCCTACCAAGGTGGAGTTGAGTCATTTCCTTCCACGTTTCTAGGATGATCGCCAGTGACTCAGTAAACATCTTGGCGCATGTGTCCTAATGAAGATGGGAAAAGGCTTCTCTAGAGCAAACATTTTCAAATGTCTCCATCGTTCAGTTAGCAGAGACCCAAGTAGAACTGCCAAGTTGATATATTCTGACAAGGAAAGTGTGAGGCTTCCTGATTCTATCAGTCTCACCAGCTCAGTGTATCATCAGGCTTCTTAATTTTTTGCAAAATTTATGGATATGTAAAAGTATATATCTCCTTTTTAAAATTAGCATTTCCCTGTTATTAGTAAGGTGGCGATTCTTCATAGCCAATCATATTTTCTCCTTAGGGAAATGCCTGTTCTTATCCTTCATTTATTTTTGATTGGGTTGCTCATCTTTCTCTTACTATTTTGAAGGAATTTGTCATATGTAGGCCAACTGTCAGTTATAGACACTGGAAATACCTTCTAGTCTGTAGTTTGCCTTTTCTCTTTATTATTTCTTTATAAATTTAATATCAAATTTATCATTTTATGTTTTAGTTTTTGCTTCTTATAGCCTGCTCTTCCTTACCTCTGATGCCATAAGAAAATTTCTGTATTTTCTTATAAAACATTTTACAATTTCATGGTTAGATTTTTAATCCATCTGGAAATTTCCCTGCAAACACTAGCTAATGCCACAAGTTTTGATATGCAGTGTTTTCGATATAGTTTAGTTTTTAATGTTTTTCTAATATCTATTAGTATTTCTTTTTTTGACCCCCTAGATTATCTAGGACTCTTTTTTAAAAACATATTTATTTGGGGGAGACCACAAGCGGGGAATGACAGGGAGAAGGGGACAGAGGATCTGAAGCCAGCTTTGCGCTGACAGGCTGACAGCAAGCCCAGTGTGGGGCTCGAACTCATGAACCGCTCATGAACTGGGAGTTTATGACCTGAGCTGAAGTCCGACGCTCAACTGACTGAGCCACTAGGTACTCAAAGGGTTGCACTCTTGATCTCTCAGTTTGTGAGTTCAAGCCCTGTGTCGGGCTCTGCCCTAAGCATGGGGCCTGCTTGGATTTTCTGTCTCTCCCTTTCTCTCTGCCCCTTCCTCTATCTCTCTCAAAATAAATAAACTTAATAAAATAAATATTATAAGTATGCTTGACATACAATGTTCTATGCCTTTCAAATGTACAACTAGTGAGTCAGCAATTGTCTTATTCAGTGCTCATCACCATAAGTGTTGTCACCATCTGTCACCACACAGCATATATCATTGATGATATACTGCACTTTTCATCCCTGTAAATTATTTAATTTATAAATCGAAGTTTGTATCTCTTAAGCCCCTTCAACTGTTTCACCATCCCTCCCCTTCCCCCAACTGTCTCCCCTCCCCCACCTGTCTCCCCTTGGGCAACTACCAGTTTCACTCTCTATTTATGAGTTTATTTGGGGGCTTGGGGGGAAGGGAAGTTATTTTGTTTAGTTTAGGTGGGGTTTTGTTGTTGTTCATTTGATCTGTTTTTTTTTTCTATTTCACATATAAGTGAAAACATGGTAGTTCTCTTTCTCTGACTCACTTCACTTGCCTCTAGGCACATCCATACTGTTGCCAGTGATAGGCTCTCAAACTTTATTACAGCGAACATTCCATTGTATGTATATACACCATATCTTCTTTATCCATTCATCCATCAAGGGACAATTAGATTACTTCCATATCTTGTCTATAGTGAATAATGTTGTAATAAACATAAGGGTGCATATATCTTTTCAAATTAGTGTTTTCATTGTCTTTGGATAAACACTCAGGGGTGTAATTACTGGATTCAGTGATATTTCTAATTCTTTGAGGAGCTACCATGTTGTTTTCCACTGTAGTTTCACTACCCACAGCAGCTCTTTTTCTCTGCATACTTGCCAGCTTGTTTTTCATGGTCTTTCCGATCCTAGCCAGTCTGCTGATGTGAGGTGATATTGTGGTTTTGACATACATTTTCCTAATCATGAGTGATGTTGAGCAACTTTTCATGTATCTGTTGGCCATCTACATGTCTTCTTTGGGAAAATGTCTATTCAGGCCCTCTGCCCATTTTTAATCAGATTCTTTGTTTTGTGTATATGTATATGGTGGGTGGGGAGTTGGTGTTGAGTTGTATATATTCTTTATATATTTTGAATATTAACCCCTTATCAGATGTATTATTGGCAAATGTCTTCTCTCATTCAGTAGGTACCCTTTTCATTTGTCAGTGGTTTCCATTGCTTTACAAAAGCTTTTATTTTGTTGTAGTCCCAGTTGTTTCTTTTTGCTTCTGTTTCCTTTGCCCAAGGAGACCTATCCTGAAAGATGTGGCTAGGGCCAATGTCACAAGTCTGCTGCCTTTACTTTCTTTTAGGAGTTTTATGGTTTCAGGTCTCACATTTAGGCCTTTACTTGTAGTTGTTTTTTGTGTCTAATGTAGGACAGTCGTCCAGTTTTGTTATTTTGCACCAAGCTGTCTGGTTTTCCCTGTACCATTTATTGGAGAGGCCATCTTTTTCCCTTGTATGTTCTCACCTCCTTGGTCATACATTAAGTGACCATATAAGCATGTGCTTTCTTTTCTGTTCCATTGATCTATGTGTCTGTTTTTGTGTCAGTATCATACTGTTTAGATTACTGTAACTTTGTAGTTTATCTTAAAATCTGGCATTGAGATACCTCCAGCTTTGTTCTTCTTTCTCAAGATTGCTTTGGCTATCTGGAGTCTTTGGTAGTTCCATGCAAACGTTAGGATGACATGTTCTAGTCCGTGAAAAATACCGTCAGTATTTTCGGGGTTGCATTGAATTTGTAGATTGCTTCTGATAGTATTTTAACTATTTTAACTATTCTTCCAGTCCATGAGCTGCTATGCTTTTCTATTTATGTAGCCTTCAATTTCTTCCATCAATATCTTCTGGTTTTCAGAGTACAAGTCTTTCACTTCCCTACTTAACTTTGTTCATAGATGTTTTATTATTCTTTGTACAATTATAAATGGCATTGTTTTCTTAATTTTGCTTTTCACTCCTTTGCTATAAGTTCATAAAAATGATTCATTTTTCTATATATTACTTTTGTGTATACTTTACTGCAACTTTACTGAAATCATTTATCACTTTTAATAGGTTTGGGGGTAGGGGAAGCATGTGGGTGGCTCAGTTGCTTTAGCATTCAACTTCAGCTCAGGTCATGATCTTGTGGTCCATGGGCTCGAGATAGCTCAGAGCCTGGAGTCTGCTTTGGATTCCATGTCACCCTCTCTCTCTCAAAAATAAACGTTAAAAAAGAACAAAAACTCTCTTTGCCTTTGGTGGAGTCTTTAGGACTTTCCATATGTAATATCATCTGCAAATAGTGACAGTTTAACTTCTTTCTTACCAATTTGGATGTCTTCTTTTCTTCTTGTCTGACTTCTGTGGAAAGGACTTTTAGTACTATGTTGACTAAAAGTGGTGAGAGTAGACATCTTGGTCTTGTTCCTGATCTTAGGGGAAAGCTCTTTGTTTTTCCCCAATGAGTATGATATTACTGTGCATTCATCATGTATGGCCTGTTTTGTGTTGAGGCACATCCCATCTAAACCCACTGCTATGGAGAAGTTTTGTCATAAATAGATGTTGAATCTTATCAAATGCTATTTCTGCATCTATTGAGATCATATTGCTTTTATCCTTTGTTTTGTTAATGTGATGTATCATGCTGATAGATTTGTAGATATCAAACCATCCTTGTATCCGTAGAATAAATCCCACTTGACCTTGGTGAATGATCCTTTTAATGTATTGATTCATAATGTAATGTATTGTAATGTATTATATATAATGTAATGTATTATATTCAATTTGCTAATATTTTGTTAAGGATTTTTGCAACTATGTTCATGAGGGATGTTGGCCTATAGTTTTCTTGTAGTATTTTCCTCTGGTTCCAGTATCAAGATAATGGTGGTCTTAAAGAATGAATTTGGAAATTTTTCTTCCTTCTATTTTTTGGAATAGTTTTAAAGAACAGTGAATGCCTATACTTCTCAATGCTTGGTAGACTTCACCTGTGAAGCTATCTGGTCTTGGACTTTTGTTGGGAATTTTTTGATTACCAATGCAATTTCCTTGCTAAGATTTGATGTTTGTATTTCCTGTTTCTTCCTGATTCTGCTTCTTTTTGTTGTTGTTGCTTTTTTAAAAAAAATTTTTAACGTTTATTTATTTTTGAGAGCGAGAGAGAGAGAGCGAGAGAGAGCGAGCACGATCAGGGGAGGAAAGGGCAGAGAAGAGGAAGACACAGACTCTGACACAGGCTCCAGGCTCTGAGCTATCAGCATAGAGCCTGACATGGGGCTCAAACCCACGAACTGTGAGATCATGACCTGAACCGAAGTCAGACGCTCAACCGATTGAGCCACCCAAGCGCCCCTCTGATTCCACTTTAGAAGATTCTATGTTTCTAGGAAATTATTCACTGCTTCTTTGTTATTCAATTTTTGGGATCTAATTTTTCATAGTACTTTAATGCTTCGAATTTCTGTGGTGTCAGTCACTTCTCTTTAATTTCTGATTTGAGTCTTCTCTCCTTTTTTTTTTTTTTCCCTTGGAGCTTGGCCAGAGGTTTTATCAATTTTGTTTAAGTTTTCAAAGAACCAGCTCTTGGTATCATTGATCCTTCCTAATGGTGTTTTGTTTTGTTTTGTTTTCTAGTCTTCATTTATTTCCTCTCTGATCTTTGGTACTTTCTTCCTTCTACTAACTTTGGGCTCTGTTTGTTCATTTGTTTTTTCTAGTTTCTTGATGTGTAAGACTGTTTATTTGAGATTTTTCTTGTTTCTTGAGATAAGCCCATATCACTATAAACTTCTTAAAACTGCTATTGGTGCATCTTGAGGATTTTGAGCCATTGTGTTCCCATTTTCATTCATCTCCCATTTTGTTTGTTTTGTTTTGAAACTAATTCTAGTTTCATACTTCTGTGGTTGGGAAAGATGATTGATATGTTTTCATTCTTCTCAAATTTTTGGAGAATTGTTTTGCAGCCCGTATGATCTATCCTGGAGAATATTTCAGATGTACTTCAAAAAAAAAGAGAGTATATTCTGCTATTTTTGGATTGAGTGTTCTGTGTGTATCAGTTAAGTCCATGTGGTCTAATGTGTCATTCAAACCCACTGTTTTCTTTTTTTTTTTTTTTAATTTTTTTTTTTAATGTTTTATTTATTTTTAAGAGAGAGAGAGACAGCGCGAGCAGGGGAGGGTCAGAGAGAGAGGGAGTCACAGACTCTGAAACAGGCTCCAGGCTCTGAGCTGGCAGTCAGCACAGAGCCCGACGCGGCTCGAACCCACAAACCGCGAGATCATGACCCAAGCGAAAGTCGGACGCTTAACCGACCAAGCCACCCAGGCGCCCCTAAACCCACTGTTTTCTTATTAATTTTATGTCTGGATGGTTCTAGCCATTGATGGAATTGGGGTGTTAAAGTTCCCTAGTATTATTGTGTTATTGTCAGTTTCTTCCTTTATGTCTGTTAACATTTGCTTTTATGTATTTTTGTGCTCCTATGTTGGATGCATAGATAATTGCAATTGCTATAGCCTCCCGTTGAAGTGATTCCTCTTTATCATTATGTAATCCCCCTCTTTGTTTCTTGCTACAGTCTTTGTTTTAAAGTCTGTTTTGTCTGATGTAAGTATTGGTACCCCATGTTTTCTTTCATTTCCATTTAAGTGGGATATCTTTTTCTATTCCTTCACTTTTGGTCTGTATGTCTTTAGGTTTGAAATGAGACTTTTGTAGGCAGCATGTAGATGAGTCTTCCTCTTTAATCCACTTAATAACCCTTTGTCTTTCGATTGAAGCATTTAGTCCATTTACGTTTAAAGTAATTATTGGTACGTATGTACTTGTTGCCATGTTGTTCATCCTTTTCTGGTTGTTTTGCAGTTCTTCAGTGTTCTTTTCTCCTTCCTCTCTTCCTTTGTGATTTAATGACTTTCTTTGTGTTGGATTTTTTTCTTTGTATTTTGTGTGTGTGTGTGTGTGTGTGTGTGTGTGTATGATGGGTTTTTAGATTGTGGTGACTGTGAAGTTCATATATAACACTATGTATATAGTGGTTCTGCTTCAGTTGATGGTCATGTAGGTTCAAACACATTCTTTTTTTTTTTTTTTAATGTTTTTTATTTATTTCTAGGAGAGAGAGAGACGGCGTGAGCAGGGGAGGGTCAGAGAGAGAGGGAGTCACAGACTCCAAAATAAGCTCCAGGCTCTGAACTGGCAGTCAGCACAGAGCCCGACGCGGGGCTCGAACCCACGAACTGCGAGATCATGACCCAAGCGAAAGTCGGACGCTTAAACGACTAAGCCACCCAGGCGCCCCTCCTAACTAAATTTTAGACATAATTGCATATACTACGTTTGTCTTTTGACCTTCATACCAGATTTATAAGTGATTACTCTATTTCCTTTATTTTGTTTGCTTTGCTCATAACATTTTTTCCTTTCATAATTTTCTTCTAGTTATGGCCTTTTCCGCTTAAAGACCCTTTAACATTTCTAGTAAAGTTAGTTTAGTGATGATTAACTCATTTAACTTTTGTCTTGGAATCTCTATCTTCTTCAGTTTTGAATAATAACATGATGTATAGATAATCTTGGTTGTAGGTTTTTTCTTTCCACCCTTTTCACCTGCAAAGTTTCTGCTGAAAAAAAAAATCAACTGAGAGCTTTATGAGAGTCCCCTTGTACACAGCTAGTTGCTTTTCACTTGCTGCTTTTAATATTATTTCATTATCTTTAATTTTTGATGTTTAAATTTTTACTTGTCTTGGTTGGACCTTTTTGGGTGCATCTTGTTTGAGGCCTTTTGTGCTTTCTGGACCTGGATGTCTGATTCCTTTTCCAGGGCAGTGAATTTTTCAGCTATTATTTCTCCAAATATGTTTCTTTCCTTTCTTTTTTCTCTTTCTGTGTCTCAAGCAAATGTCATTACACTTGATGTTGTCCTGGAAGTCTCTTAACCTATCATCTTTTTAAATTCTTTTTTTCTTTTTTTTTTTCTTTTTTCAGCTTAAGTGCTTTCCATTACCTTGTCTTTCAGATTGCTTGTTTCTTCTTGCATCTTCTATGCTACTTTTGTTTTCCTCCAGTGTATTTCTCATTCGGTTGTTGTGTTCATCAGCTCTGATCGGTACTTCATAGTTTCTCTCTTTTTTAAATTCTCAGAGTTCTTCTCTTCTCTCAGTTATGGTGAGTTTTTATGACAAATACATTGAACATTTCTTCTGGTGGAGTCCTTACCTCTGTTTCATTTAGTTCTTTCTTGAGGTTTTATCTTGTTCTTTCATTTTTTGTATATTCCTTTTATCTCATGTTGGGATTTTTTTTGTGTGTGTTTCATTATGTGTTTCATAATTTCTATGAATTAGAACAGCTAGTCTCCTACTTTTGAAAGAATGGCCTTGTGTAGGCACTTCCCTTGTGTAGACTATATGTACCTAGCTTCTTTGGCTGGCTGGAACTGTAGCAAGTGCAGGCTGGGGGCACAGGGCACTCTGCATGGGGGTCACCCTGTTTAGGTGGCTGGAGCTAAAACAAGCACTGGCCACTGGGTCCAGGGTGCTTTGTGAAGAAGGCATCCTGGCAGGATAGCTGTAGCTAAAGCAGTTGTGGAGTGGGCAGTTCTAGGGGCCCCCTTACAGAGGGCATCCTAGTGGGTCACCAGAACTGAAATGGGTGCCGGCCAGGGAGGGGAGAGTCCCAGGGTGCTGTCTGTAGGGGGTGCCCTGGTGGGGTGTCTGGTCCAGTGCGTGCATGGGTGCACCCACGTAGGAGGCACCCCGGTGAGATGGATACACACACGCGCACGTGCGCGCCCACACACACAAACACACACATCTTCTTTATCCATTCACCTATCAATAGACACATTGCTTCAATAATTTAGCTATTGGAAATGATGCTGCAAAACATAGGGATGCATGTATTGTTTCAGGTTAGTGTTTTTAAATTCTGTAGGTGAATATCCACCAATGGAATTAAAGGATAATAATATTTTTAATTTCTTGAGGAACCTTCATTCTGTTTTTCACAGTGGCTATAAGAGTTTTCATTCCCACCAACATTGCAAGAGGGGTATTTTTCCTCCACATCCTTGCCAACACTTATGGTTTCTTGTGTTTTTTATTTTAGCTGTTCTGACAGTTGTGAGTTGATATCTCATTGCAGTTTTGATTTGCATTTCTCTGATGATGAGTGATATTGAATATCTTTTCATATGTCTGTTAGCCATCTCTATATCTTCCTTAGAAGAATGTTCATGTCTTCTCATTTTTAATTGGATTATTTATATTTTGAGTGTTGTATAAGTTCTTTATATATTTTGAATACTAACCCTTTATGAGATATGTCATTTGTGAATATCTTCTCCCATTCAATAGGTTGCCTTTTCATCTTATTAATGGTTTCTGTTGCTGTGCAGAAGCTTTTTATTTTGATGTATTGCCAACAGATTATTTTTGCTTTTGTTTCCCTTTTCCCCTCAGTAGACGCATCTAGAAAAATGTCGCTATGACTGATGTCAGAGACATTACTGCCTATGCTCTTTTCTAGGATTTTTATGGTTTCAGGTCTCACATTTAGGTCTTTAATCCATTTTGAATTTATTTTTGTGTATGGCGTAAAAAAGTGGTCCAATTTCATTCCTTTGCATGTAGCTGCCAAGCACCATTTATTTAAAAGACTTTTTCTTTCTTCTTTTTTTCCTTCCTTCCTTCCTTCCTCCCTCCCTCCCTCCCTCCCTCCCTCCCTCCCTCCCTCCCTCCCTCCCTCTCCTCCCTCCCTCCCTCCCTCTCTCTCTCTCTCTCTCTCTCTCTCTCTTTCTTTCTTTCTTTCTTTCTTTCTTGTTTTTGTTTTGTTTTTTGGAACAGACTATCTTTTTCCCGTTGCATATCCTTGCGTCCTTTGTCAAAGATTAATTCACCATAAAATCATGGGTTTATTTCTGAGCTCCATTGATCTAGATGTCACTTTGATTACTACAGGTTGGTAGTATAGCTTGAAATCTTGGATTGTGAAATCTTAGTTATGTTCTTTTTCTTCACTTTTTTTTTTTTTAGAGAGCAGATAAGTTGGGGGGAGGCACAGAGAGAGAGAGAGAGAGAGAGAGAGAGAGAGAGGAGAGAGAGGATACCAAGCAGGCTCCTTGCCCAGCTTGGAGCTCAATCTCATGATCTGGGGATCATGACTTGAGCTAATATCAAGAGTCAGACACTCAACTGAGCCCCCAGGCACCCTATTGTTTTTCTGTCTCAAGGTTGCTTTGGCTATTTGGGGTCTTTTTGTGGTTCCATGCAAATTTTAGGATTATTTGCTCTAGTTCTATGAAAATGCTGATGGTATTTTGATAAGGATTGCATGAAATCTGTAGATTGTTTTGGGTAATATAGACATTTTAAGAATATTTGTTCTTCCAACCATGAGCATAGAATATCTTTCCATTTATTTGTGTGTCATCTTCAATTTTTTTCATCAGTGTTTTAAAGTTTTCAGAGTACAGATCTTTCACCTCCTTGATTAAGTTTATTCTGAGGTATTTTATTTTTCTTGGTATAATTGCAAATGGGATTGTTTTCCTAATTTCCCTTTCTGCTACTTATTGGTGTATAAATGTAATGAATTTCTATACATTTATTTTGTATCCTGGGACCTTACAGAAGTCATTTATCAGTTCTAGTAGTTTTTTGCTAATCTTTAGGGTTTTCTATAGAGAGTATCATATCATCTGCAAATGAAAGTTTTACTTCTTCCTTACCAATTTAGATTCTTTTATCCCTTTTTCTTGTCTGATTGCTGTGGCTAGGACCTCCAGTACTATGTTGGATAAAACAAGACAAATCCTTGTCTTGTTCCTGATCTTAAGAGAAAAATCTGTTTTTCATCATCATATATGATGTTAGCTGTGGGATTTTCATATATGACCTTTATTATGTTGAGAATATGTTCCCTCCAAATCTACTTTGTTGAGAGCTTTTATCATGAATGGATGTTGTACTTTTTTAAAATGCCTTTTCTGCATTTACTGAAATGATCATATGGTTTTTATCTGTTCTTTTGTTTTTGTTTTTTTTAATGTTTATTTTTGAGAGAGTGTGTGTAGAGTGCGAATGGAAGACAGCCAGAGAGAGGGACACAGAATCTGAAGCAGGCTCCAGGCTCTGAGCTGTCAGCACAGCTGACATGGGGCTCAAATTCACAAGCCACAAGATCATAACCTGCGCCAACGTCAGATATTTAACCAACTGAGCGACCCAGTACCCTGTATCCGTTTTTTGTTGTTGATGTGATATATTACGTTGACTGATTTGTGAATATTGAACCACCCCTGCATCCCAAAAACAAATTCTACTTGATTGTGGTGAGTGATTATTTAAATGTATTGTTGAGTCCTATTTGCTAAAATTTTGTTGAGGACTTTTGCATCTATGTTCATCAGAGATATTGGCCTATAGTGAACTTTTTTTGTAGTGTTTTTATCTTATTTTGGAATCCAGGTAATGTAGGCCTCATAAAAATGAATTTGGAAACTTACCTTCTTCTTGTATTTTGGGGGATAAATTGAGAAGTATAGGTATTAATTTTTCTTTAAATGTTTGGTAGAAGTTGCCTGTGAAATTATCTGGTCTGGTTGGGAGTTTTTGGATTAGTTTTTCAATTTCTTTGCTGGTAATTAGTCTGTTCAAATTTTCTATTTTTGCCTAATTCAGTTTTGGGAGGTTATATGTTTCTAGGAATTTATCCATTTTTCTTCTAGGTTGTCCAAATTGTTGGCATAAGTTTAAGTTTATTTCTTTATTTTGAGAGAGTGTGAGCAGGGGAGGGGCAGAGAAAGAGGGAGAGAGAGAATCCCAAGCAGGCTCTGCACTGTCAGCAGAGAGCCCGATGTGGGGCCCAAACTCACAAAACACAAGATCATGAACTGAGCCAAAATCAAGAGACACTTAACCAGCTGAGCCAACCAGGCACTGCTCTTATAGTCCTTCATATTTCTGTGGTATGTTGTTTTTTCTCCACCTTCATTTCTGATTTTGTTTATTTGAGTTCTCTCTTATTTATTTATTTTATTTTTTGACGAGTCTGCCTCAATTTTGTTGATCTTTTCAAAGAACCAATTCCTGGTTGCGTTGATCTATTGGGTTTTTTTAGTTTCTATTTTGTTTATTTCTGCTCTAATCTTTTTTAAAAAATTCTTTTAAGTTTGTTTATTTTGAGAGAGAGAGAGAGAGAGAGCACATGCCAGTGGGTGAGAGCAGAGAGAGAGGGAGGCAGAGAATCCCAAGCAGCTCCACACTGTCAGCACAGAGCCTGATGTGGGGCTTGAACCTATGAACCATGAGATCATGACCTGAGCCAAGATCAAGAGTAGATGCTTAACATACTGAGCTACCCAAGCACCCCTTTCGGATCTAATCTTTATAATTTCCTTCCTTCTACTGTTTTATTTGTTCTTTTTCTAGCTCCCTTAAATATAAGGTTAAGATGTTTGAGATTTTTCTTAGGCCTCTATTGCTATAAACTTCCCTCTTAGAACAGCTTTTGTTACTTCCCGAAGATCTTTTAACCATTGTGTCTTCATTTCTATTTGTCTCCATGTATTTTTTTTAACTGATTTCTTCTTTGATTTCTTGGTTGACCCATTCATTGTTTGGTAGCATGTTATTTAACCTCCATGTATTTGTATCCTTTCACATTTTTTCTCGTGGTGATTTCTAGTTTCATAGCATTGTCAGAAAAGATGCATGATATAACTTTGATCTTTGTTGAATTTGTTGAGGCTTATCTTGTGGCCTAATATGTGATCTGTTTTGGAGAATGTTCCATGTGCACCTGAAAAGAGTGTGTATACTGTTTTAGAATATAATGTTCTGAATACATCTGTTAGATCCTTCTGGTCCAAAATATAATCCAAAGCCATAGTTTCCTTATTGATTTTCTGTTTGGATGATCTATCCATTGATATAAGTGGGGTGGTAAAGTCCCCTACAACTATTGGATTACTATCAATTACTTCCTTTATGTTTGTTATTAGCTGCTTTATATACTTGTGTGCTTTTGTGGTGGGTGCATAAATATTTATAAATACTCTCTTCTTGTATTGTTTCCTTTATGATTACGTAGTATACTTCTTTGTCTTTTGTTACACTCTTTGTTTTAAAGTTCATTTTATCCAATATATCTATTGCTACCCCAGCTTTTGTTTCACTTCCATTTGCATAATAAATGGGTTTTTCTCTTCACTTTCAATCTGCATGTGTCTTTAGGTTGAAATGAGCCTCTTGTACATAGAATATAGATGGATCTTGCTTTTTTCTGTTCCATCACCCTATGTCTTTTGTTTGGAGTGTTTAGTCCATTTATATTCAACGTAATTATTGATAGGTAAGTAGTTGTTGCCATTTTGTTATTTGTTTTATGATCATTTTTGTAATTCTTCTCTGTTCCTTTCTTCTGTCATGGTTTGCTGGCTTTCTTTAGGATAGGCTCAGTTTCTTTCTCTATTTTTTGCATATACCAGTTTTTGATTTGTGGTTACCATTAGATTTATATATAACATCTTCTGCATATAGCAATCTACATTAAGTTGATGGTCACTTAAGTTTGTTACTAAAAGCACTAAATTGTTACTCCTCTCTCCCTCCACATTTTAGATATATGGTGTCATACTCTACATCCTTCTATTTTGTGAAACCCTTGACTGATTTTTATAGATATACTTGATTTTATTGCTTTATGCTTTATGCCTTTCTTACTCCTACTTAGGCTCTTTCCTTTCCACTCAGTCTCCTTTAATATTTCTTATAAGGCTGGTTTAGTGGTCATGAATTCTTTTAACTTTTGTCTGTGTGGAATCTCTATATTTCTCCTTCTATTCTGAATGACAGTCTTGCTGGCTAGAGTATTCTTCATTGCACCTTTTTTTCTTTCAGTACTTTGAATATATCCTTCTACTCCCTTCTGGCTTGCAAAGTTTCTAATGAAAAATCAGCTGATAGTTTTATGGGGTTTCCCTTGTATGAAACTATTTTTTTCCTCTTCCTGCTTTTAAAATTTTCTTTCTTGGGGCACCTGGGTGGCTCAGTTGGTTAAACATCCAACTTCAGTTCAGGTCATGATTTCACGCTTCATGGGTTCAAACCCCGCATCAGGCTTTGTGCTGACAGCTAGCTCAGAGCCTGGAGCCTGCTTTAGATTCTGTGTCTCCCTCTCTCTCTGACCCTCCCCTGCTCACGCTGTCTCTCTCTCTCTCTCTCTCTCTCTCTCTCTCTCTCAGAAATAAATAAACCATTAAAAAAATTTTTTTCTCTTTCTTCTTGCTGCGTTTAAAATTCTCACTACTTTTTTTGCCATTTTAATTAGTGTGTCTTGGTGTGGACCTCCTTGAGTTGATTTTGTTGGAGAATCTCTGTACATTGTGGATCTGGATTTCTGTTTCCTTCCCCAGATTCAGGAAGTTTTTAGCTATTATTTCTCTCCCCTTTTTGCTCTCTTCTCCTTCAGGGATTCCTGTAATGCAAATGTTACTATGTTCAATAATGTCGCTGAGTTCCGTAATTTATTCTCATTTTTTGTTATTTTTATTTTCTCCTGTTCAGCTTGATTGCTTTCAGTTACTCTGTTTTCTAGGTCACAGATCTGGTATCTAATTGATCCAATGGTATGGACATTTCCACAGCTTTTTTTGGTGGGGAGGCAGGGGAGAGGAGGGTTGTAGAAATTTTTACATATTATTTTATTTTTCTATTTTCTCATTGTTTATTCATATTACCTAATTCACTTATGGTTTCAATGCAGTCTTTTAGGTCTTTAACCTAATTTTATATTTATATTTTATAACCTTGTATAATTTTTAAAAATTTTTTAAATGTTTAATTTATTTCGAAGAGACACAGCGTGAGCAGGGGAGGGTCAAAGAGAGAGGGAGATACAGAGTCTGAAGCAGGCTCCAGGCTCTGAGCCAGCTGTCAGCACAGAGCCCGATGCAGGGCTCAAACCCACAAACCCTGAGATCATGACCTGAGCTGAAGTCGGACCCTTAACCAACTGAGCCACCCAGGCGCCCCATTTTGTTGTATAGTTTTATCAGATTATTCTATTTCCTGAATTTTCCCAAAATTCTGGAGGTTCTAATCCCCCTGATTGCCACTTTATTAAATGGGTTTCAATCAGAAAAGAATATTGAATTTTCTCAAATGCATTTTTAAGCCCCAGGGAGATGAACATATAGTATTTTTCTTACATATCATTTCCTTTATGTTCCTCCTAGACAAAGACTTCACTTAAAATAAAGTTATTAAAATAAAATGTTCACACCTCCTTCCTCTGTTTTATTTATATCCATAACACTTATCAGACACTAGCTGTCCGAATCACAGTCTTATTCCTTTGGGGCTGCTGTAACACACTGCCACTGACTGGCATATTAACAGAAATTCATTTCTCAGTTTTAGAGGCTTGGAAATCCAAGATCAAGAGGCCTGCAGATGTGGTGTCTGGTGAAGGCTTATTTTCTGGTTCATAGACAGCATCTTTTCACTGTGCATTCACATGGTGGAAGGGGCAAAGAGGCTTTCTCAGGCCTCTTTAAGGGCACTTATCCTACTCTTGAGGCCAAAGCCTTCCCAAAGGCCCCTCATTCTAATATCATCACCATAGGGGTTAGGATTCCAACATATGAATGGGGAGGGAGGGGAATAAACACTCAGGCTTGGGAATTTTTTCCCCCTCATGGGAGTCTTTTCCTTCACCAGAGCCCAGACAATAAAGCTTCCTTGATGACTAAAATGTCTTCTTTTTTTAAAACATGTTTTATTATTTATTTTTGAGAGAGAGAGCATAAGTGGGGAAGTGCAGAGAGAGAGGGGGACAGAAGATCTGTAGCAGGCTCCGCAGTGACAGGTGAGTGCCCAATGTAGGGGTCCAACTCACAAAGCAGGAGATACGACCTGAGCCAAAGTCATACACTCAATTGACTGAGCTACCCAGGCATTCCAAGTAGAATGTTTTCAAGTCAACCTTCGATTAGGGGCACAAACCTCCCAGCGACCTGGCCTAGTATACGTGTATCTCCATCCCTAATCCCTGTCTCCTCTCCCATCACAAGGCAATGAAACTTAGTCACCGGGCAATGTGGACCCATAGCGGGACCCCCACCCTGGCAGCTGATATACTGAGTCATAATCCCATACTCAGGATTTTCCCTTCTTCATTCAAGGGGACTTTGCATTTCTTCTGAGCTTGTCTAGGCCATCACATGTCTACGTGTTTGTAGCACAAGGGGGTTTGGACTATCTTGCCTAGACCAGGACCATTATATCCCTAGCAGTTGCAATGTCCCTTGTTAACAATGAGAACAGACCTAGGCCTTGCATAGAGAACAGTCTCTGGGTTTTATGTATTTTTTGAATGCTTTGTGTACATGAAAAAAGAAATTCTGGCTCTCCCTTGTTGTCTTTTAAAGCATCCTTTTAAAAATAAAAGCATTCTGGGAAGATGGCAGTGGTAGTGGAAACCTAATTTTGTGCCTTCCAAAATCTGCTCACAAACACAAACAGAGCAGTAAGATATTCAAACCAAAATCCATGGACAGTCTTTACAGGACTAGGTGACAAGGTATCCCCATCACCACAAAAACATAAGTGAGTGGGCCACAGCCATGAGACCTGTACTACATCATGATGAGTATTAGGGAAAGCAGAAGGAAGCAGTAGGGTCGCTAGTGGCCTGAGGGCCCTGCACACTCTCAGTACAAGAGCAGAATGAGCCCCCACTCACTCCTGGCAGGAGAGCCTCTCCCAAGCATGATATAGGAGCAGAGCGAGGACCCACAGCTGAGACTGGGAAGGTGTGGCTCACCCCACCTGTGAGTGGTGGGCTGTACAGTAAGGTCTGAAGGTCTATGAATTCTCACACTGAGCTGACTGAGCTCCCTTGGCAGTGGACCCCACAACAGATAGCAACTGATAGGAGTGGAATCAAAATTAAGTAGGATGAGAACAGTAGAGACCAATGAAAAGCTTCAACTTAGGGCTGGAACCAGAGAGAAGCCAGAAAGGCACTATCCTCGGGCACAAAATTTTAGGGAGCGTCAAACAACTCCATAATCAAGGTAAATGAGATTTTAATGCAATAATTTTTTAAAAAGCAAATTTAATGCCAAAAAATCTTCCATGAGCAAAATCTCAAGCTTTTAAATGAAGAGAGAATCATTAACAGTTCTGTGCTGAGCCAGACCGGAGCTTGAGTCAAAGGGAAAAATCAGTAATACTGACCCTGCCTTCATTATCCTGTTATAGAAGAGTACTCCACCAGCCCCCCTGAGGAATGTGCTTAAGAACCAGCTTCCAAACCAGAATAACTAAAGAGATATTGCACTAAGAGTTGGTGATGAGCAGTTAATATGTAGAGTTACTCGTAGAATTAAGATTCTGTGAGAGTTAAAAAGAGATTATAGTATGTAACAGCGTTATGTTCTGAGAATGTAATTTGGTACAAACAAAAAAAAATGAAGGGTGGAATTTAAATATTATGCAAAAAGAGTTTTAACTGTTTTTAGAAGTCTAGTTCTGTTATTTTTTCTAGGATACTGTAGTTTTTTAATTGAGGTATAATTGACATATTAGTTTCAGGTGTACAACATAATGATTTGATATTTGTATATACTGCAAATGATCACTACAGTAAGTCTAGTTAACATCCATTACCATACAGTTAAAAAAATGTTTTTATCTTGTGATAAGAACTTTTAATACCTACTCTTACCATCTTTCAAATATGCAATACAGTGTTAATACTGTCTGTAGTCACCATGCCGTACATTCTATGCCCATGACTTATTTAGCTTATCAATGGGAGTTTGTACCTCTTGACCACTTTCATCCATTTCTTCCCTGCCCCCACCTGTGGCACCACTAGTCTGTTCTCTGTATCTACGAGCTTGGTGTTTTGTTTTGTTTAATTCCACATATAAGTGAGATGGTCTAGTATTTGTCTTTCTCTGACTTATTTCACTTAGTATAATGCCATCAAGGTCCATCTGTGTTATAGCAAATGGCAAGATTTCAGTCCTTTTTATGGCTGAATAATATTCCATTGTGGATATATACCACCATTTTTGTAATCCATTCATCCGCCTGTGGACACTCTGGTATCTATATCTTGGCTATTGTAAATAAAGCTGCAATGAACACGGGGGTGCAGATATCATTCTGAATCAGTGTTTTCATTTTCTTCAGAATAAATACCCAGAAGTAGAATCATTGGATCATATGACACTTCTATTTTTAAGTTTTTGAGGAACCTCCATACTGTTTTCCACTGTGGCTGCACCAATTCACATTCCCAGCAACTGCACACAAGGGTTCCCTTTCCTCCACATCCCAACCCCGGTTATTTCTTGTCTTTTGGATACTAGGTATTCTAACAGGTATGAGGTGACAGCTCATCGTGGCTTTCACTTGCATTTCCCTGATGGCGAGTGATGTTGAGCATCTTTTCATATGTCTGTTGGACATCTGTATGTCTTCTTTGGGAAAATGTCTATTCAGATCTTCTTCCTGTTAATTGATTATTATTTTTTTTTCTTTTTTTTGCTATCGAGTTGTGTGAATTCTTTATATACTCTGGATATTAACCACTTAATCAGATACATCATTTGCAAGTATTTTTTCCTACTCAGCAAGTTGCATTTTCATTTTGTCATTGGTTCTGTTGTGCCGAAGCTTTTTAGTTTGATGTAGTCTCGCTGGTTTGTTTTTGCCTTTATTTATTTTGCTTTTGGAGTCTGGTCCAAAAAATTCTTCACCCAAGACTGATGTCATGGAGCTAACTGCCTATATTTCTTTCTCAGAGTTTCATGGTTTCAGGTCTTACATTTAAGTCTTTAATCTGTTTGAGTTAAATTTAGTGTATAGTATAAGATAGGGACCCAGTTTCATTTTTTTCTGTGTGGTTATTCAGTTTTCAGCATCATTTATTTTGAGAGAGAAAGTGCAAGTAGGGGATGGGCAGAGAGAGAGAGAGGGGAGAGAGAGAATCCCAAGCAGGCTCCGCACTATCAGCACAGAGCTCAGTCTCACAAATGATGAGATCACGACCTGAGCTAGATGCTTAACTGAGCCACCCAGGCGCCCCCCACAACATCATTTATTAAAGAGATTGTCCGTTCCATTGTATATTCTTGGCACCTTTGTTGTAAATTAGCTGACCAAAATATATACATGCATGGGTTTATTTCTAGGCCCTCTATTCTGTTCCACTAATCTAAGTGTCTCTTTTAATGCTAATAAATACTGCTATATGAGTATGGTATTTACTGCTAGAGCTTTGGAATATAGTTTGAAATTAGGGAGGGCGAGTTCCTCTTTCACAAGACTGCTTTGGCTATTCAGGGTCTTTTGTGATTCCATACAAATGTTAGGATTATTTGTTCTGTGGGAAAATACCGTTGGAGTTTTGATAGCGATCCCATGGGATCTGTAGATTTCTCTGGGTAGAATGAACATTTTAACAATATTCTTCCAACCCAAGAGTATGGAATAAATTTTCACTTATCTGTATCTTGAGTTTCTTTCATCAGTGTCTGATGTGGTATTATTAAAATTGTTATTCTGAACAATTTCAGTTGTTAGGAACAGTGTACCTAAATCGAGATAAAAACAAATTAGATATTCTAATAAAATCATTCACTGTGTCCTTGAGAACCGAGTTTCCCTGTGTGGAAGAAAGGAAATGTAGATGTAGCAGAAAAGGTTAAGTAAGAACCCAAGTCCTCAGTTGGAATTGGATAGAGCAGCATGAGTATTTTATAATATATGCGATTTCTAGGTTTCCCCCCTGAAAAGACCTTTCTGTGATCAGCCCAGCAGTGAGGGGATTACGAACATCCCAGTTGTGGTGTTCACTATTATTTCCCATTAAAAGAAACCAAGGCTTCTTGGGGAAATGGCCGATTCTAGTCTTGGGCAGGAAGTAATACAAGATGAGCTGGAAACCTCTGGCCAAACCAGAGAGCAAGGAAACACTCATCCTAATAGGGTCATGTAGGAAGGACTTACAAGTTAACCTGAAGAAGCTCCCACTGGCCAAAGAGGGGAGAGTTTGAACATAAGTAATAATAACTGCAGTGCACTGAAATCCATCAAATATGTTTAAATCCTTAACTTCCTCATGGTATTTTTAAAAACTAAGTTATCAAGGTGCCTAGGTGGCTCAGTTGGCCCAACTCTTAATTTCGGCTCAGGTCATGATCTCACAGTTCTGAGCTAGAGCCCTGTGTCAGGCTCATGCTGAACATTTAACCTGCCTGACGTTCTCCGCCCCCCCGCCCCCCACTGCCCAACACTCTCCCACCCCGATCGTGCACACATCCTCCCTCCCTCTCTCTTTCTCACTCTTTCTCTCAAAATAAATAAATATTTGAAAAATAAAAACTAATTTATCATCTTTGGAGGATGACAATGTAGCAATTCATTATCTTGAAAATGGGCAAATAAATGAAAAGAAGCAGCTACCCTGCCTTTCCTCTATGAGCTGTTTCACTGGGTAACCAAATAGTAGATGAAGGGAGGTGTCCTTAATAAATCAACCCATCTCCTAAATGAAAAAGAAATGATGGAATTAGAATTTCACCATTTTTCACAATGAATTAATGAATGTAAGCCTCGAAAAGCTGAGTATCCCTCTCTGCCAACATCTCGGAAAAAGAGACAAGCAGACACGTGCTTCCCAATGAAAGAGCACATCAACACCTAGAGTATCATCAAAAATCTTGATCCTGAGTCTGATCAAGCCTCTAGATCATGTGGTCAGTTTGCAGGAGCTCTGGAGACAGAGGGATGTGCTGAACTGCACCCCGAATACAATCTGCAGCATCCGGGCTGGAAACTCTGCAGGGGGGAATGGCTCACTTTCTTCCCTGGAGACATTGTCAGGAGAGGAGAGATGGAGAAGGAACCTGCAGATTAAAAGGTTTAAAAGACATGAGCAGGACTAACCTCTAGCATCTAGAGAGGCTCACCTGACTGATAAAAACTGTTAAGAACCTCAAGGAGAGTAACAACTATAAAAGTCAGGGCAGTGGGTACTTTTGGAAGGAGGCAGGTGGGTGACATTGGGATGGGACCCAGGGCCGGTATTCTGGAGAGGCTGGAAAAGTACGGTTTCTTAGTGATGGCAAGGTTCTTGGTTTTATCATAATTTCCTAAGCTTCACATTTGTTTTGTGTCGCTTCCTGTATACGGGACCTCGGATTCAAACTAAGAGCAAGTAACTCCGACGTCCGCCTCTACCGCACACAGGCGGAGAGAAGAGAGGAAGGGTCTGCGGGCCCCGCTCACTGCTGGGTTGGGGAATGCCTCGGGACTCCCTGCAGGGGGCGCTGCAGGCACGCTGGGACCAAGGCCCGGACTGCAGTTCTGGGACGGGGCCCAGGGACGCCCAGAGGCCTGTCTCTCTCTCCCTGCGGTCACAAGGCTCAGAAGCGGAACGAGGGAGGAAGAGAGGGCAGGCGGCGGGGAGCGCAGCCTGGAGGCCGGTGGGGATCTGGGTCGGGCGGGCCACTGGGACGCGCGTTGCGGCCGTCCGAGCCCCGGCCTGCAGGCGGCCCACCCGACCCTCCCGGGCCGCTCCTGACTCTGTTTCTGCCCAGAAACCTTCATGGACTTCCCCAGTGTGGCGCTTAGGGATCCCACACCCACGCCTTCCAGGCGGAGAGGGAGGGCGGCGGCCAGGGTGGTCGGGGCGGCGGTCGGGGACGGAGGAGGGCGGGACGGGGGGCTGATGACCCCCGCCCAGGGGACCGCGGTGGGAGGGGGGGGAGGTTGGGGGGGAAGAAGTGGGAGAGGTGGCTGGATTCCTCTGTGAGGGGATCCACTGCAGGGATTGGGAGCCGGAGGCCACGGGCGGTGACCGCACGGGGGGAGCCAGCGCCTCCAAAGTAGGTTGGGGGGCCGGTGCCTATGCCCACAGACCTCACGTCCTCAGATAACTCCCCCAAGCAGGGGACACCCGCAACCCCAGGCCCAGCGCCACCCCAGGGTGCTGGCAAGACGCTAGGACAGGACCCAGGAGCGGGATCTGAGGCCTTGGTCCGCACCCGCCAGCCCCTGCCAGCGTCCGCCAGCCTCTTCTCTGGGCAGCCCGGGGGCGGTGCGGCCCTCGGGGCCTCCAGTGCCACCGCGGGCACGCGAGCTAAGCCGGGCGTCTGGGCCCGCCGCGCTGTCCTCCGCTGCCCAGCCTGCGGAGAGCCGGGGACAGGCGCTGGACTCCGAGCCAACCTCGCCACAGCTGCTCCTTGACAGGTTTGAGCGGGGTGTGGGGACAGAAGACGGCCCAGCTAGGCCAGTCTCCGAGGAGGCTGGCGCTCAGGGTGGGCCGATGGCAGGGAAGGACGCATCAGTGGCCCTGCGCAGTGAGGTGCCCTAGAAAGAGAACCAACCGACCCGGTGCCGGTGCCCGGGGTTCTCCCCACCCCACCCCACCCCACCCCGGTCCTCCTTCAACCCCACATCCTTCCCTTCGTCCTCCGCTTGAGCCTCTGTCTTCAACTGTCTTCCGTGCCCTTCCTCAAAGGCCATCACGCACTCCCAGGACTGCGCCTTCCAGAGCTCTCCCCCACTGTCACTGCCCCAGACTCCTGGATCCGCCTTCGCCTCCTGAATCCGCTTTCCACGGGGCGTCTGGCGCTGTTCTGTGAGCTGGGGAGAGGCCCTGGGTGAGACCGGCTCGGTCCCTTCTCTGCGGTGGCCTCCAATCAGTGCAGGAGACGCAGACACTGGCCCGCGTACTTCTGTGTCAGCTAGTGACAGGTACCTTGAAGACAAGCTAACCGGGGGAGGGACGTAAAGAGGTGTCCTAGGTGGAGAAGACCTCTGCCAAGGGACAGGGGCGGCAGAGATTTTTTTTTTTGTTGCTTATCCTTTTCTGCCTGGTGAATGTTGGCCTATGTACATCTCTTTCTCTTCCAAATATTTGAAGGGAAAATACTTCAAAATAAGCAACAATAAACAAGACTGGGGGGGGTCATCAGCACATAAAATAGGGTATAATTTATATTTTTTAAAAAAGGCCAGAAGACATTCCCAATGTACCTCAGAGAAGAGAAACCAGATTAGGAGAGTGAGTCACTGGGACTCCAGCTTTATCACTGTGTTTTGGTTTTAACACTTTAAAAATTAAATTTAGGGACACCTGGGTGGCTCAGTGGGCTAAGTGCCAGACTTTGGCTCAGGTCATGGTCTGTGGTTCTTGAATTTGAGCCTTACTTGGAGCTCTGAGCTGACAAAGCAGAGTCTGATTCAGATTCTCTGTCCTATTTCTCTGCCCCTACCCTGCTCATGTCAGGGCTCGCTCTCTCTCATACACACACACACACACACACACACACACACACACACACACACACACACGCCTTAAAAAATAAATTTAAAATTTTTTTTAAAAATACAGTAAGCAGGGGCGCCTGGGTGGCCTAGTCGGTTAAGCGTCCGACTTTCGCTTAGGTCATGATCTCGCGGTTCGTGGGTTCGAGCCCCGCGTCGGGCTCTGTGCTGACTGCCAGCTCAGAGCCTGGAGCCTGTTTCAGTCTGTGACTCCCTCTCTCTCTGACCCTCCCCTGCTCACGCTGTCTCCCTCTCTCTCTCTCCTAGATATAAATAAAACATTGAAAAAAAAATACAGTAAGCATATTTATCTAGTAGTAAAACCTGAAGAAAAAGAGAAAGGCATTATCCTGGAAAGGAATCCCCAGGGACTCTGGGCATCTGTTGGGCCCACACGTGCTTCTAAGGAAGGGATGTAGGCAGAACCTTCCTAGTGAGTGACAGCTTTACTTGGGGAGCCAGGTGTTGGCAGTAGCCTCTGAAGTAGGGACAAAGGGGCTCGTAGATGGAGCAGGGGAGCCATAGCAGAGAACAGAAGTCATGAAAACAGCAGCACTGCAGACAGGGGACCAATGTATGTGTGCTCCTGAGGGCTGGTCACCACTGCTGAGACGCACCCTGACTTCCCAGAGTCTCCATCTCTAAGGGACCTGAGGGAGCGGTGGCTCTACGTAGCCTGCAGGTGAAGCAAGGGCTCCTGGGGAGCAGAATGTGACCACACAGATGCTCAAAGCAAACACGGTTTTGTCATAGTGTGGGTCGCTTGTCGCTGCGAGGTAAAATATTTTTGCAAGGCAATGAGAGCAACCGGTGTGAATCCTTGAATGCCAAGGTGAGGTGATCAGATTTCAGAAACACAGGACAGGCATGACCCATTGTTAGTTAGGTTCGGGCAGGGGCGGTTTCAGAGCTAGGCTGCAGGTTGATGCATCTGGAAGCCAGGGAAGGTGGCTGCCAAAAGGCGAGCATAGGGACCCACTTGCCACCAATGTGAGAGTTCACAGGGACATACATGAGAAGGACCTGAATGAGGTTCTAGGGATGGGAAAGCAGGGATCAATGTGACAGCTGCTGTGGAGGTCAGCATCACAGGAACTGATGTGGCAGGAGATCGGGGCCAGGCTTGTTTAATCATGTGGAGAAGCCCACTGAGACAACTAGTAAGGGGGAAAAGGGAATTTTCTGTAAGAGCAGAAGTGAGGCAGAGCCAGGCCTCATGGGGACAAGATTGGGATCTGAGAATCATTAAGATCAGACGAGGCAACTCTTTGCGTCTGTGTGGGGTCTACGTATCTCTGTGCCTCTACCCTATGCTCGATGGCTCCAGGTTTCTGCTCCCTGTGACTTCATCCTGCAGTGATCCAGGATTGCCATGACTGATTCTAACCCCTCATCTCTGTGGCTTAGAAGCTCCCAGCCTCCACACTATTGAACACAGGTTAGGGTCTTGACATTGAAATACCTGGCCAGCAACGGGCCACATGGACATTGGGTCATGTGTCTTAGCTGAGATCACCCAGGGCTGCCCCTTCCTGAGCTTTGGCAAAGCTGACTAGGTCAGAAGTTGAATAACATTGTCTCATAGAAACGCCAGAGGGAAAGCAAAGACAATAGCAGGGACAGTCCATTCTTACTAGAAAATGTTGCTATATTTTGCTGAAAGGAAAGCATGGGGAAGATCATTTGATGAAGTTCAACACCAGATCTCAATTTAAAAATGAGAATTTTTAAAGAATCTACACCAAACATTGTCATGAGAAAATGTTAAAATTCCTTTAAAACTAGAAAAATAGAATGACCACAATCACCACTTCTATCAATGCTATATTAGTGATGCTAGCCAGTGCAGTAAGAGAAGAAAATATGTATTAAAATGTATAACAAAAGGGTGAAATCAAACTTTCATTACACAGGTGATATTGTCTCATAGAAAACAAAACAGAACAAAAATCTATAGACAGACTATTACAGTAAGAGCTTATATTAAAAAAAAATCAATCACATTTCTACATAACAACAGCAGTTAGAAAACATAATCTTAAGGGACACCCAGGTGGTTCAGTTGGTTAAGCATCAGACTCTTTTTTTTTTTTTTAATTTATTTGTTTAAACTTACATCCAAAGTAGTTAGCATATAGTGCAACAATGATTTCAGGAGTAGATTCCTTAATGCCCCTTACCCATTTAGCCCATCCCCCCTCCCACAACCCCTCCAGCAACCCTCTGTTTGATCTCCATATTTAAGAGTCTCTTATGTTTTTGTCCCCCTCCCTGTTTTTATATTATTTTCGCTTCCCTTCCCTTATGTTTACCTGTGTTGTATCTTAAAGTCCTCATAAGAATGAAGTCCTATATTTGTCTTTCTCTAACTAATTTCACTTAGCATAATGCCCTCTAGTTCCATCCACGTAGTTGCAAATGGCAAGATTTCATTCTGTTTGCCGAGTAATACTCCATTATATGTATATATATATACACATATATATACATACACACACACACACACACACACACACACACACATCTTTATCCATTCATCCATCCATGGAGATTTAGGCTCTTTCCATACTTTGGCTACTGTTGATAGTGCAAACATCGGACTCTTGATTTGGACTCAGGTCATGATCCAAGGGTCGTGCAGTCCAGCCCTGTGTGGAGCTCTGTGCTGATAGTATGGAGCCTGCTTGGGAATCTCTGTCTCTTTCTGGTCCCACCTCCTGCACCCTCCCTCTTGCACTCTCAAAACAAATACATTTTAAAAAGTGGTCCATTTTCCCCAAATTGGCTAGAGTCAATGTAATTCTAAATAGAACTCCCAAAAGCATCTTTTTGAGGAACTTGACAAGCGGATCCTGAACTTTATCTGGAAACGCAAAAGCCTAAGAGGAGTCAAGTAGCCAAGACATAGGGAGAAGGTGAATGAAGGATCTGCTTTATCAGGTATCAATATTTGTTATAAAGCTACTGTAACTAAAAGAGTGTGATGTGGGCAGAAGGATCAATAACAGCTAATGGAACAGAAGCTCAGAAAGAGCCTCAGAAGAGTATGAAACCTTCACATATGAAAAAGGTGATGTTGAAGATGGTATTAGTTTCCTGTTGTTGCTGCAACAATTTGCCACATGCTTAGTGGCTTAAAGCAATGCTAATTCATTGTCAGTTTGGGAGGCTAGACTTCTAAATATGTTTCATAAGGCTGTGTTCCTTTTGGAGGCTCTAGGGCAGAATGTGTTTTTATGCCTTTTCTAGCTTCTAGAGGCTACCACATCCCAGTCCCGTGGCTCATGATCCCTTCTTCTTTCTTCATAGTGCCTCATCAATGTCCACTAAGTCTACTCCTCACTCTTATAAGGACCCTTCTGACTACATCAGGCTCCCCCACATAATCCAAGAAACCTCCCCTTCTCAAGATGCTTAATCATACGTGCCTATTTCCTTCATATAAAGTAACAGTCACCAGTTCCAAAGATTAGGAAGTGGGTATCTTTGAGGAACCATTATTCAGCCTATCACACAGACTGACAGAGGAGGGTCAGAAATGGTGCTGGGATAATTAGTTATTCACATGGGAAAAGTGAAATTGATATTTGTAACATACAATTAATTCCAAATAGATCACACATGTACGTGTGAAAAGGAAAGTAATATTTTTAGAAGACAATATAGAAGAATGATGTCTTTATCAACTTGGGTACAGAAGGATTTACAGACATACCTCGTCATATGGTATGCCTTGTTTTATTGCACTGTGCAGAAATTGTGGTGGTTTTTTTTTTTAAACGTTGTGGCACCCCTGCATCCAGCATGCCCATTGGAGCCATTTTCCCAACAGCATTGGCTCACTTTATGTCTCTGTGTCACATTTTGGTAATTCTCACCATATTTCAAATTTTCTCATTATTATATTGTGATGATCTGTGATCAGTGATCTTTGATGTTATTATAATCATTAGGGGGCGCTACAACTGTGTCCATCGAAGGCAGCAAACTTTAATGATAGATATGTGTTTTCTGACTGCTCCACTTACTATCTCCCCGCAGACTTCCCTATTCCTTGAGACACGGCAATATTGAAATTAGGCCAGTTAGGGGCACCTGGGTGGCTCTGTTGGTTGAGCATCCAACTCTTGATTTTGGCTCAGGTCATGATCCCAGGGTTGTTCAATCAAACCCTGAATCAGGCTCTGCATGGAGCCTGCTTAAGATTCTCTCTCTCTCTCTCTCTCTCTCTCTCTCTCACTCTCATTCTTTCCTCTAAAAATTAAAAAGAAAAAAAGAAGTTAAGCCAATTAATAACTCTACTATGGCCTCTAAGTGTCCAAATGAAAGGAAGAGTTGCCATCTCTCACTTTAAATCAAAAGCTAGGAATGATTCAGCTTATCAAAGAAGGCATGTCGAGATCGGCTGAAAGCTAGGCCTCTTGCACCAAATAGTTAGCCAGGTTGTGGATGCAAAGGGAAAACTTGTGAAGGAAATTATAAGTGCTTCTCCAGTGATCCCTAAATGAGAAGAAAGTGAAACAGCCTTATTTCCACTGTGGAGAAAGTTTTAGTGGTCTACGTAGAAGATCAAACCAGTCACAACATTCCCCTAAGCCAAAGCCTACTCCAGAGCAAGGCCCCAACTCCCCTCAACTCTGTGAGAGCTGAGAGAGGTAAAGAAGCTACAGAAGGGAAGTTGGAAGCTAGCCGGGAATTGGTTCAAGGAAAGAGGCCATCTGCATAACATAAAAGTGCAAGGTGAAGCAGCAAGTCCTGATGAAGGAGCTACAGCAAATTCTCCAGAGGATCTAGGTAAGATAATAAAGATGGCTACACTCAACAACAGGCTTTCAATGCAGAGGAAACAGCCTTATATTGGAAGAAGATACCTTCTAGGGCTTTCAGAGCCAGAGAGAAGTCAATACCTGGCTTCAAAGCCTCAAAGAACAGGTTGACTCTTTTCATAGCTACTAATGCCGCTGCTGACTTTGGGTTGAAGCCAATGCTCATTTACCTTTCTGAAAACCCTAGAGCCCTTAAGAAGTAGTTAAATCTACTCTACCTGTGCTCTGTAAATGGAACAACAAAGTCTGGTGACAGTACATCTGTTTACAAGAGACTTTACTGAATGTTTTAAGCTCATTGTTGAGACCTACTGCTCAGAAAAAAAGATTCCTTTCAAAAGATTCAAGATATTCCTTCAAAATATTACTGCTCACTGCCAATGCACCAGGTCACCCAAGGGCTCTGATGATGTATGGTGAGATTAATGTTTTCATGACTGCTAATACAGCATCCATTCTGCAGCCCATGGACAAAAGAGTAATTTCAACTTTCGTGTCTTATTATTTAAGAAATACATCTTATAAGGCTGTAGCTGACATCCATAGTGACTCCTCCAATAGATTTGGGCAAAGCAAATTGAAAACTTTCTGGAAACCTTTCACCATTTCAGACGCCATTATATTCATGACTCATGGGAAGTGGTCGAAATATCAACATTCACAGGACTTGGAAGACGTGTATTCCAACACTCATGGATGACTTTGAGGAGGTCAAGACTTCCGTGGAGGAAGTCACTGCAGAGGTGGTGGAAATAGCAAGAGAACTAGAATTAGAAGTGGAGCCTGAAGATGGGACCGAATGGCTACAACCTCATGACAGAACTTCAACAGATATGGAATTATTCCTCATGGATGAGCAGGGCAAGTGGTTTCTTGAGATGGAATTTACTCATGGGGAAGATGCTGTGAAGATTGTTGAAATGATGATAAAAGATTTAGAATATTCCATAAACCTAGTTGATAATGCAGCAGTGAGTTCTGAGAAAACTGACTCCAATTTTGAAAAGAGGACTGCTGTGGGTAAAATGCTAGCCAACAGGCATCACCTGCTACGGAGAAATTACGAAAGGAAGAGTCAATCAATGCAACAAATTTTTACTGTTGTCTTATTTTAAGAGATTGCCACAGTCGCCCAACCTTCAGCAACCAGCACCCTCATCAGTCAGCAGCCATCATCATGGAGATAGGACCCTCTACCAGCAAAAAAAAAAAAAAAAAAAAAAAGATAGGGTGAAAGCAAGTATAAAATATTAATTAAGGTATGTATGTTCTTAAGATATAATGTTATTGCATACTTAAGAGGCTATGGTATAGTACAAACAAACATATCTTTTACATGCATTGGGAACCCAAAAAACTCATTTGACCCACTTTATTGTGGCCTAGAACTGAACGTGCAATATCTCCAAAGTATGCCTGTATTAAACAATATAAAATAGTTCTAATCATAAGAAAAATTAATAAATGCAACTACATTAAAATTAAGAACTTCTATTTGTTAGAAACACTGTAAAGAAAGTGAAAAGTCCAGCCCCAAAGGGTCCATCACCAACCAACAAAGGAACAGTACTGAGGACAAATAAATAACACCACTAAGTAAAAGATAAACAACCCAATAAAAGTGTAGAGACGAGATCAGATATGCTCTCCTAGGTATGCTCCAGCTCATTAGTCATGATGAAAATGGAAGTTAAGATGAGAAGATTGTGGGGCACCTGGCTGGCTCAGTCAGTAGAGCATGTGACTCTTGATCTCAGGTTCTTGAGTTCAAGCCCTATGTGGAGCATAGAGCTTAGTTAAGAAAAAAATGTTTAAGTAAGTAAAACCAGAGAATTTTTTTAGAAAGATGATGAGATGGCATTTTATACCCACACAATTAGACAAACATTTAAAATCAGATCATTCAAAGTGTTGGGGAAAACATGGACAATAGGGGCAACTTTAACTGCAGGTGGAATTTGGTACCACCATTTTGGAAAACACTCAAAGACATTTGGACAAACACTCTGGAAAATTCGATATTTTGTAAAACCCAGCATGGGCCCATCCCATGACCAGGAGAGTCCACTCCTAGGGATACACCTACAGAACCTCTTGCATGGGTGAATGAGGAGATATTTGCAAGATGGATCACAATAGCATTCTTTGAAATTTAAAAAAGAACAACTGAGATCAAGCCTTATTTCCATGGATGCGCTAATGCACAATTGTGAAAACTCCATGTAATAGAATATTATCCTGCTGTGAGGACGGACCTGCCCCGTCTGCAGCAATAACGATGAATCCTAGAAGCGAAAAGTGAATGAAAAAAAGGAAGCCTCAGAAGGCAACAAACATGCTATTTTTATAAATCTCCAAAACAAGCAAAGCTGAGCAACATGTTGTTTGGAGATGGATTCAAACTAGGGACCGTTTTTTAAAGCATGAGAATGTAACAGGAATTCTCTCTAAGGGAGAGGCTCACTTAAGGAGATCATGCTACCCCAACGCAGGGCTCATGTTCTCCTTTGGGGCAAGTTTATAAGTATTCATTTTATTATTATTACAATGTATATATACATTATATATATATATATATTTTTGAGTCAGTTGAGTGACATTGTTTTCAGAGGGTTTTTTTTTTTTTTTTTTTTTTTGAGAGAGAGACAGAGCATGAGCAGGGGAGCAGCAGAGAGAGAAGGAGACACAGAATCCAAAGGAGGTTCCAGGCTCCAAGCTGTCAGCACAGAGCCGAAGGAGGGGCTCAAAATCACAAACCACGAGATCATGACCTGAGCCGAAGTCGGATGCTTAATGGACTGAGCCACCCAGGCACCCCTACATTATATATTCTTAAAACTCCTGGTTCATTAAAATTAAGTGCTTATGTGAAGCTAAAGATATCATGGATAGGCAAGTCAGCAACTGACAGAATAGATTCACCATGTATTTGTCTGACAAAAGAGCACTGACAGATCAACAAGAAGACAAACAACTCAGTTAGGAAATGGGTGAAGGACCAGAGGCACTTCTTAAAGAGGGTATCCAGATGGCCAACAATCACATGACAAAGTGCTCATCATCATCACTCGTGGGGGAAATGCAAATTCAATCCTCAGTGAGATACCATTACCCACCAGACTGGACAGCTAACATTTAAAGACTGACAATATTAAGTTCTAACACGGATATTACAGTACCCAGAAATAGTCTTTAATAAACTGCGGCAGGGAGGGGTGCCTGGGTGGCTCAGTCAGTTGAGCAGCTGACTCTAAATTTCAGCCCAGGTCACAATCTCACTGTTCATGGGATTGAGCCCCACATCGGACTCTGTGCTCACAGTGTGGAGACTGCTTGTGATTCTCTTTCTCCTTCCCTCTCTCTCTCTGTCCCTCCCCCACTTGTTCTCTCTTCTCTCCCTTTCAAAATAAATATATATATTTTTTTAAATAGAAGAACCATAAATTGGTTTACCCAGTTTAGAAAACTTTTGGACCTTCTCTACCTAAGTTAAACCAATGCCCAGCCTTATGATCCAGCAATTTCACTCCTAGATATTTACCCAAGAGAACTGAATGCATGATATTCACAAAAGGCCTGCATGAGAATATCCACGATTGCTTTATTCATAATAGCCCCCCACTGGAAACAACCTACACACTCATTAAAAAGGTAAATAAATTGCGGCACATTCATACAATAAAAAAGAAATTATCGATACTGCAATTGTGCATGAATCTGACATTATCTGGAGCAAAAGAAGTGAACACATACATGCTGTGTAATTCCATATATATGAAGTTCAAGACCAAATTTATCTGTGAAGGTAGAAGTCAGAACAGTGATTACCTGTGGTGTCTAGGAAAGTGCACAAGGGAACCTTCTGGGACAACGGCAATTTGATCTGAGGAGTAGTTACATGGTGTACACATAGGTAAGGAATTAAGATTTGTGTACTCCGTGTATAGGCAATCTCTTTTAAAAAAAAAAAAATCCTCTAGTACCTTCCAACCAGGTTTCTCCTGTCAGCTCGCTCTGTATTAGAATCCTGGAACACTAGACATTTTGCCTTAGGAAAGGGGCACAAATTAGCGTGCAAAATGAGTAAGAAACCAACTGACACCATTGAGAGGAATGTAGTTTGCTGATGGAATGGAGATAAGTAAAACAGAAGAGCTGACTGACTCCTAAATTCATTGGCTTATCCAACAAAGACTTCTTGAACTTCTAGCATGTATATACATCGTATACTTCCCCTCTGAGAACCAGGCCACCTTATTCACCCCTCAGCAACAGAGCTGGCTTGCCCTTCTGTCCCTCCCATGGTGACTCTGCCCCTCTGTGCCTGCCTCCACTCCCTCGCCTTTTCTTCCTCTTCCCTGTGCACCTTGTATATCTCATAAGTTTGCCTGACTTGAATTCAGCCTTGGCCGATGAATCTATGCATCTTCCCAGCTTAGGCCCTTCCTAATAAGTGTCTGTCTCAGCTATAGCCATGTAACAAAGTACATGAGAATTTGGTAGCTTCAAATCGTAGTCATTTTTCTCAGCCCTGATACTGTGGGTCAGGAATTTGAGCAGGACTGAGTGGGCATGGCTTCTCCTGTACATGGTGTCATCTGGGTGGCTCAGCTGGGGCTTCCCTCTTCTTAACAAGGCCAGGTCGTTAGGAATTACTTGGACACATCAGCTCCTGGCCCACTGAGCTCTTACAAAACTTGCAGATAGTGCCTGCCATAATCCCTAACGCAAACATACACAAATGTCAGATGTCCTCTGTGTTTCTAAGCAACCATGCTTAAGGAAACAGGGATAGTGTCCATTGCACAACTAGGAGACAAAGGCGGGTCTAAAAATATCTTTTTTTTTTTTTTTTTAAATTTTTAGGGGCACCTGGGTGGCTTAGACAGTTAAGCGGCCGACTTTGGCTCAGGTCATGATCTCACTGTTCCTGGGTTCGAACCTCACATCGGGTTCTGTGCTGACAGCTAGCTCAGGGCTTGGAGCCTGTTTCCAATTCTGTGTCTCCCTCTCCCTCTGAACCTCCCCTGCTCACGCTGTCTCTCTCTCTCTCTCTCTCAGAAATAAATTTTTAAAAAATTTTAATGTTTATTTTTGAGAGAGTGAGTGTGTGTGTGGCAGAGAGAGAGGAAGACAAGGATCCTAAGGGGCTCAGTCGGTTAAGCATCAGCTCAGGCCATGATCTCACAGTTCAAGAGTTTGAGCCCCGCATCAGTCTCTCAACTGTCAGCACAGAGTTCCAGTAGGATCCTCTGTCTCCCTCTCTCTCTGCCCTTCCCCCACACACATGTGCTCCTTTCTCTGTGAAAAATAAACATTTTTTAAGTTAAGAAGGAGGAGGAGGAGAAGGAGAAAAACAAGAAGAAACTTTATCTTGGGTAAACCCCATACTGAATAATTCAGTCACTCCCTTCCCTGGAAGGGAAGTGTTCCCCACTCTACCCAGCTTCTTCCTCAATTTCTCTTCAGATTAGATCTTCATAAAATCAAAGCATCAGTACAAATGGAGGTGGAGCAAAACAGAAGTAAATGTCAAAGCTGCCCAGATAAAATACATCCCTCAGCCTTCTGATCTAGCTGATTATTTCAGGAAACACCCACGGAGCTCAGACAGGAAGGCTGGCGGACTCAGGGAGCACCCGCTGTCACAGGACAGGCTTGGAGAACTGGGTCCCAGCCTGGAGTTTAGCCCTTCCCTACTAACTGTGAGCCTGGCCTTCTCAAGGCCAGTGTCCCCACACCATCGGTGTGACCGTGAATGAGGCGGGGCACATACAGCCCCTGGCACTGAACAGAGCACCTCAAATGTGTTCCGTAAATGTTGGCTTCTACCAGGACCACTGGAGCAGCCACGCCCCCAGCCCCCAGACAGCTGCCCGTGTTGCCCACTTTATCAACGGGGATAAAGCAGAACCAGGCCTCTGGCTCTCCCCCCTCGGCACTGCCTTCTGCAAAGGAGTGGCTCATTTTCCTACGACACAAGGCTGTACACGCCTGTGGCTCCCCACTGCCACCTGCAATATGTACGTCACTGTCAAGTCATTTTACCAGGTAGAAGATTTGATGAAAACAAACTGCATTAATTTGATGGGAAGAAGAGATGTGTATGTTACATCATAAATAACTCATTAACATCCAGGCTAAGTGCAAAGAAATTCTTTTTTCTTTTTAATATAAACTCTATGCTCACCGAGGAGTTTGAACTCACCACCACGAGATCAAGAGTAGCAGGCTCTACTCTAAACCAACCGGGCGCTGCCCGCCCCCCACCGCCCACCCTTCCTTTTTTCTCTTAACTTCGCATTGCCTTGAAAATCAGTTAAAAAAAAAAAAAAAAGAAAGGAAAATCAGTTAAAAGATAGCTTGTTCCCACTTCATGAACTCTGCCAGTATGGACCTGTGACCCCAGAACTGAAACAGCAGCTCCTTCTGGAAGTATCTAAAAATTGCCAGCTGGGCCAGGCACCTCCTAGAGGCTCCATAAACATGAGCAGTTTATATTAAAAATTCTCCTCCAAAACAGCACCCTGGGTTGGAAAGGAAGATGAGGTAGCAGTTGGAAAAATAACAGGTGCTTTAAATAGATGAGTTTCCTTTACTTTGGTTTCTCATGTATGTGATTTTGCTATGTCACTTACTCCTAAAACCCTAAAAATAAGTGTCGTATTTAATATTAGTCCTCTGAAGCTATTTCTGGATGGACACGCTAGATTGTGCAGTAACTCATGCTTACCAATTCAGAAGCTATTCAGTGATCCAAAGGTCAAAGGCAGGATGTGGTTTACAGGGGTCTGGCGTGTATATAGGGAACGTGCAGTACAGGTGGGCTGATTTTATGAAGATAGACTTGCATTTTCCCCTCAGAGCACAGCAGCGGAGAACAGGAAAACTTGGACACCACCATGTGCTTACGTAGCGTTCGCTTTGCATTATCTTATTTTCCGTGCAATGCTGCATAGCAAGAATACTGACGACGATAGTACTGGAGCCCTGAGCCTTTTTATTTTAAATTTCAGTTTAGTTACCAAAAACTATTTGATGTTTCCCGTGGCCAATCATGTGAGAATTCACGCTCAAGTACTTTAGAAACTGTTCCATGGTCTAAAGATTCAACTCAGGATGTGGTTTCCACCCCAAAGCCAGGCTCAGCTGCCACTCACTTTACTTTCATAGTTTAGGTTTTCTCTCTCCCCAAGTAACATGTGCATGTATCTTATAAAATCAAAAGTTTTACAATGAGGGGCGTCCGGCTGGCTCAGTCCATAGAGCAAGTGACTCTTGATCTCAGGATCGTGAGTTCAAGCCCCCCGTTGGGTGTAGAGATTGCTTAAAAATAAAGTCTTTAGGGGCGCCTGGGTGGCTTAGTCGGTTAAGCGTCCCACTTTCGCTTGGGTCATGATCTCGCGGTTCGTGGGTTCGAGCCCCGCGTCGGGCTCTGTGCTGACTGCCAGCTCAGAGCCTGGAGCCTGTTTCAGTCTGTGACTCCCTCTCTCTCTGACCCTCCCCTGCTCGCGCTGTCTCCCTCTCTCTCTCTCCTAGAAATAAATAAAAATACTTTTAAAATAAATAAATAAATAAAGTCTTTAGAAAAAAGTTTTATAGTGAAAAAGCTTCCAATGAAAACTAATAGTTCCCTGGGCTCTCCTCTAATACACCCTGAGCCTGTCCCCGAGAAGCATCCAGCACCACCTTTCCCAGCCATTTCTCCTGCCCATGTCACCTCTGTATTTTTAGAAGATATGCTTATACTGTATCTTGATTTTTCCATGGATTGGCTGACCTAGAAGAGTAGGATTTCTCTCTCTTATGTCCCCCACTTCCACATACTTACTGTCCCAAAATAGCTAGATCACAAGTTGAGGGGAAGTCAGTATTTAACATTCATGACTGCCACCATGTACATATGTATTACTCCCAGCTGAGCCATTTATATATATATTTATATATATATTCCATTTACATATATATATTCCATTTACATATATATATATTCCATTTACATATATATATATATATATTCCACGATTGCACTTCTTTGTACAACTTTTTCTGACCCCTGAATTAATAATTTACTTTGTTTTCTTGGTATCTCTGATTTCATCCCACATTGCCAGCTAATATGCAAATCATTCCTCAAACCATTCACACCAATGAGGTGAGGTTTCCTATCAGCCAATTTTTTTTTTTCCTTAACTGTTCCCTACCTGGAGTCCTGCTTCTAATTACTCTCATCCCTGGAACTTTAAATGGTTTCTTCCTTGCTGTAAGAAATCAGAATTTATTTTAGAAATTGGTGGAGATAAAAATAAAAGTTATTTTAAGCTACTTTCATTGGGACCCTGCGAATTCAAACATGAATAAATCCTGCTTCCTGCTCTCAACAAGCTCAGTCTGACGGGGAAAGCTGTGAAACAGTAAAATGCAGGGACACTTACAGACGCGGGGACATACAGTGAGAGGTTACCTCAGGGAGGACAGCATGGGGTACTGAGGCCCCTGCCTTTGGAACAAGGAAGATTTGGATTTCAGTCTTGATTCCGCCTCCTCTGAGGCCTCAGTTAACCACCTTACCTGCCAGAGCCTCGATTTATTTCTCTGTGAAATAGGTACCACTCCGCCTTCTAGGGTGTTGCAGAAGTGATGTCAGAGAAAAGACACATGAAAGCACATGGTACCAAATTCAACCTTCGAAATGGCCCTTCGACCTCAGCAGGCTCAGAAACACTCTCCAAATAGAATCCAAGCGTTACCCACCTTATGATTCGTGTCAATATTAATTGCATGCTGCAGTCATCCTCCCAAAACTCACCATAAAGTTTTTTTGTACTTTTTACAGTTTTGTAAAAAGGAAAGAAAAGCCAAATTTTACTGGAAGATAATGAACTCATTTCAGTTCACGCCCATTTCAGAGCTTGACTCAAGTTTTGTGTGTCAGAAATTTCTTGCAGTGGTTGTGAGGAAAATCCCTGCAGTGAAACTTCCAATGTTTCATATTCTAAGAGAAGTATGCACTTTTTAAAAGTTTTTTTAACTTTATTTATAAATTCTTTTAATTTTTATTTTTGAGAGAGAGACAGAGCATGAGTGGGGGAAGGGTAGAGAGAGGGAGACACAGAATCTGAAGTAGGCTACAGGCTACAAGCTGTTAGCACAGAGCTGGATGCGGGGCTCGAACCCACAAACTGCAATATCATGACCTGAGCCAAAGTTGGCCGCTCAACCAACTGAGCCACCCAGGCATCCCTAAAAAGTTTTTATTTTTAAGCAATCTTTACACACACTATGGGGCTTGAACCCATGACCCCAAGATCAGGAATTGCTTACTCTACTGACTGAGCCAGCCAGGAACCCCAAGAAGTATACGCTTTCAACCAACCATCCATTAGTATTACTTGAAACTAAAGGGATGGTGTTTAATAGTGTGATGATCCTATGCCACCTCACTCAGCTTGGCTCTGTCAGAGGATTAGGCTCCTGCTGTTCGTGCTCCTGCTTTTCCTCCCAAATTCTTGGTTGTTTGTTCCCAGATAGTTGTCATGGAATCATATCCTTGCATAGAGTTACTTTGAATTACATCCTTGCTCCTGATGTTTTTCAAACACTTTAAATACCTTCAACTATTTGGAAATGGACTCTGTTTTTAGTAGTATTTGCTCTTTTCCATGGTATTTTTTTTTTTTTTTTAATGTTTGCTTATTTTTGAGAGAGAGACAGAGTGTGAGTGGAGGAGGGTCAGGGAGAGAGGGACGCCTGGAATCTGAAGCAGGCTCCAGGCTCTGAGCTGTCAGCACAGAGCCCGATGAGGGGCTCAAACCCATGAAGCGTGAGATCATGACCTGAGCCAAAGTCAGACTTTAACTGACTGAGTCACTCAAGTGCCCCTTTCCAGGGTAGTTTCAAAGGATCAAGCCGTTCATAAAAAGAGTAAGAACTATTTCCAAACTTGCATTTATCTATTAACATTATGCTCATTGAAATATACACTGCATGCTAACCCCTCAAGAAATCTTACTTGCAGATAACATGTTAATATTTACTGCCTGCCAATGGCAAAACGTGATGATCTGGTCCCACACAAGTCAAGTTTCCACTGACTATTAGGATAGTTCTAACTAAATTAAGTGTGGTTTGCTGGGACATTCTTGAATGTAACCAGATCGTTTATGCCCTGTTCAGTACTTAGCACATTTTGCAGACAGCTACTAAGTAGCAATGCCAACAATACCAACTTTTTGTTCGTTTGATTTTCTGTCTTTCTAATTTTAATTTTCAATACATATGAATAAATATATTTTCATTAAAAGACATCAAAGCAATAAAGATTTTTTTTAATGTTTATTTTTGAAAGACAGAAACAGAGAAAGAGAAAACAGAGGGGCAGAGAGAGAGGGAGACAGAATCCCAAGCAGGTTCCATAATGTAAGTGCAGAGCCTGACAGGAAGCTGAAACTCACGAACCATGAGATCATGGCCTGAACTGAAATCAAGAGTCATGCTTACCTGACTGAGTCGCCCAGGTGACCCAAGTCAATAAAATTTAAACAAAGTTTGCCTTGACATCTCCCTCATCTCATCTTCCCCCAGAAATAATCACTGTAATCAGTTTGCTATATAGCCATCCAGAACTTTTCACAAGCATATAACACATTATATAAAAATATAACTGATTATTATATACTGTACATAGTATTGTGCAACTTAAATTTCCCCCCATAACAGTATGAGGTTGAGTCCTTGTCACTATAAGGACAGTGTATGATATTTCAGCAATTCCCCTACTAGGGGACATTCAGGTAGTTTTGCTCTTTCACTATTCCAGTGTTGTAAAGAACACACTCATATTCACTCTTTGTGTACAATGCAAGTGTTTTCTCCTGTGCATTGCTAGAAATAAAATTTCCAGGTCAAAGATCTACATCTGTAAATTTTCAATCAACCCTATTAAATTGACCTCTAAAAAACGTATACTCAGACCCACAATATGTGAATGTGGATCATGGCCCTCCATCCTTTCAGAATTGGTAATATCCATCTTTTAAGTTTTTGTGATGTGTGAGAAGTTACTATAGGTCAGTAATTGTAAAAATATTGATTGGATGCCTACTATGTGTCAGTTACTGTTCTGGGCACTAGAATTTAGCAGTAATGAAAAAGACAAAGCCCCACCTTCATGAAGCTTGCATGCTAGTAAGGGAGAGAGATGAGAAACAGATAAATAATAAAAATATATCTGGCAATGAGAAAAGGTGGTAAGAAATAGTTGGATTCCAGCTACATATGAAGATGGAGATGAGAAGATAATGGATAAATTCAATGGTAAAACCAGTGGGAAGGTCAAAATTATTCCAAGTTTGGAGCAAAGGAACTCAATGGAAGGCAAGAGACAAGAAAGTTGGATGCGTTAAGTACAGCTGGGGGTGAGGAGGGACCCAGAGTTCACTATAGACCTTAGGTGTGAGATATCCAGTGGGAGGGGTGAATAGGTACCTGGATATAAAAGTTCAGGGAAAAGATTGGATTGAAGGTCTCAATTTGGGAGTCATTAACACAGAGATGACACTTAAAGCTATGAATTTGTAGGCCACCAGAAGAGTGAGGGAGAATAGAGGGCCATGAATGGAGATCATGGGCACTAAGAAGCTTTTGTACGTGTACCCTGATCAGTATTTGTCCTACTATAAATTCAACTTGCTTGTGAGGCATTAACATTTTTATATTTTGCTAGAATCAACTCACTAATATTTTATTTAACATTTCACATCTAAACATGAAAGATTGGATTATAATTTTTCTTATAATGTCCTTGTCAGGTTTTGATATCATGGGCAGACAGTGGTTTGGTTGGAAGTGTTTCCTTTTTTCCCAATTCCCTTAAAGCATTTGTGTAAGACTGTTATTTTTTTCTTAAAATGGTGAAAAGTCAGGGTGCCTGGGTGGCTCAGTCAGTTAAGCATCTGACTCTTGACTTCAGTTCAGGTCATGATCTCATGGCTCATGGGTTGGAACCCCGCCTCCGATTCCATACAGATAGTGTGGAGCCTGCTTGGGATTTTCTTTCCTCTCTCTACCTCTCTCTCTCTCTCTCGCTCTCAAATAAGTAAACTTAAAAAAAATGGTGAAAAGTCACCAGTAAAGGTAAATGTGCATAGTGTTTTCTTTATAGGAAGACTTATTATTTTTTTAACAGATTCATTGAGGTATAATTGATATATAACAAACTACATTTATTTAAGACATATAATTTGATAAAAGTTGACATTGGTATAACCCATGAAACCATGACCACAATAAAAATAATGAGTATTCATATCACCCCCAGAAGTTTTTTCATGCTTCTTAGGAATCCCTCCTTTCTACTGTTCCCTTCCCTTATAAATCCATACAACCATTGATATGTGTATTGTATTTCCTTAAAGAGTTTATTGAAATCTCATGCCCAATGGTTATTGAGTTGTTTGTTTTCCTATTATTGAGTTTTGAGAGTTCTTTATATATTCTGGGTACAAGTCTTTTATCTGATAGGAGATTTGCAGATACTTTCTACTGGTCTGTAGCTTGTGGGTTGGCTCTCTGAGCAGTGGCCTTCTAAGAACAGAAGTTCTCAATTTTGATAAAATCCAAATTATCCATTTATCATTAGAATTTGGAAAATTGGAACACCTGGGTGACTCAGTCGGTTAAGCATCTGACTTCAGCTCAGGTCATGATCTTGCAGTTTGTGGGTTTGAGCCTCACGCTGTGCTGACAGCTCAGAGCCTGGAGCCTGCTTGGGATTCTGTGTCTCCCTCTCTCTCTGCCCCTCCCCCACTCATGCTCTGTCTCTGTCTCTCTCTCAAAAATAAATAAACATTAACAACAATTTTAAAGGAATTCTGAAAACTATTGCTTCATATATTTAAAGGTCATATTAGGTAAAAATAATTTTTTAATTTTTGTATCTTCCTTGTGAATTGACCATTTTGTCATAAGCAAATGATCATCTAATGTCTATGACTTGTAGTACTTTTTGCTTTGAAGTTTCACTATTATTTCTTCTGGACTAGCAAGTCCCCCAGGGCAAAAGTGATTGTGTGCTCTGGGTTCTTCCTCCTCAACTTCTCTGAGGCCAAATAACGTCTTATTTTTCTGTTACCTAATCAATTCTTTTGTAAAAAGATTTTTCTTTTCATTTTTTCCAGTGTTTTAATCGTCTTCAGCCAAATGGTTGGTCAGAATTCTGTTGGTTGCTTGTCTTTTGAATTTGTACCTACCACATTGCTAAGCTATCTTTTTATTTCTAAAAAATCATCTATGGATACTTAGATTTTCTATGTAGACACCTATGTAGACCATCTGCAAATACTTTCAGGCTTTATGTATTCCTTTCAAACGTTTGCATCTATAACTATTTGTCTTCTCACGCTAGCTAGAACCTTTAATATATTATTAACTAGAAAGACTAACATTGGAAATCCTTGTTTTGTTCCTGAATTCAAAGCAAATGCTCCTAGGATTTTACTATTAAGATGAATTTCTGTAGGTTTTTACTACTTTTGATTGTTTCAAGGAAGTTCCATTCCTACTTTGTTAAAAGATTTGTTTTCTTTCAATATCTTTGCTTTTGGGGGTGGAGGAGATAAGTTAAATAGGTGATGGGGATTAAGGAGTGCACTTGTGATAAGCACAGATATCTATCTTTGCATTTGATTTGTTAATATCAAATCCTCAAATAAGATATTTCTTTTAGCTACTCATTTGATTTATTTTGAATATTTATCTTTGAATATTACTTGAGTTTAATTAAATGCCTTTTGTGCATCCACTAAGAAGAAGTCATGATTTTCTTCGTTTACTCGGCTAATGTGATGAGTTGCTGTTTTTTTCTGATGTTAACTTACCGTTGAATTCTTGTAATAAATCCAACTTGGACATGTATTTTTTATACATTTCATAAAATTGCCACACTCAATTTGCGAGCATATTTTAAAGGAATTTAGTGTCTACGGTTATGCAAGAAAAGCCTTGCAATTTCTTTTTTCCCTGTTGTCATTGTCTTATTTTGTTACATAGAATTCATTGAGTATTTAGGGTATTTCTCGCTTTTTCAGTGCTCCAGAATAATTTGCATAAGATTCAGATTATTTACTTCCTGAAAATTTAGTGGTAAAAACTTTCGAAACCATGAACTTTGCGTTATATGTGTTGTGGAATTTTTTTAAGGCGAATTCAATTTCTTTAGAGGTCATCAAACTCGGGCGCCGGGGTGGCTCAGTCAGTTAAGCGTACAACTTCAGCTCAGGTCATGATCTCAAGGTTGGTGAGTTTTGAGCCCCACATCAGGCTTGCTGCTGACAGCGCAGAGCCAGCACAGATCCTCTGTCCCCCTCTCTCTCTGCCCCTCCCCTGCTCACACTCTCTCTCAAAAATAAACAAACATTAAAAGGAATTGATAGAAATGATTGCAGTTTAAACAGTCTTACCAGAAAACCAGTATTACCAGTGAAAGTTGGAAAAGACAGAAGTATAAGTTGGTATCCCTATAATTTCTTCATTGCCCCTTTATTTACAGTCTATCCAAATATGACTCACTAATTTTGATTTATTTACTGAAGTATAATTAATATTATACAATATTATATTAGTTTCAGGTGTGCAACATAATGATACAACAATTCTACACATTACTTATTACTTACCACAGTAATATCACCAAGCAACATTATTCTATTACTCACTATATTCCCTGTGCTATACTTTTCATCTCCATGACTTACTTTATTATAAAACTGGAAGTTTGTATAAACTCAGGATCCACGAGATCATGACCTGAGCTGAAGTTGTACGCTTAACTGACTGAACCACCCCGGCGCCCGAGTTTTATGACGTCTAAAGAAATTGAATTCACCTTAAAAAAATTCCACTACACATATAACACAAAGTTCATGGTTTCGAAAGTTGTTACCACTAAATTTTCAGGAAGTAAATAATCTGAATCTTATGCAAATTATTCTGAAGCACTGAAAAAGAGAGAAATACCCTAAATATTCAATGAATTCTATATAACAAAATAAGACAATGACAACAGGTAGCACTGCTATCAGTTATATCTTGTATAAGAGAGATCTCTTAATCCCCTTTATTTTATTCATCCCCTGCCCACCCACTTTCTCTCTGGCAACCATCAGTTTGTCCTTTGTATGTAAGGATCTGGTTTCGTTTTGTTTTTTAGATGACCTCACATGTAAGTGAGGTCATACAGCATTTGACTTTCTCTGACTTATTTCACTTAGCATCATGCCTTCTATGTCCATCCATGTTGTCAGAAATGACAAGATTGCATTCTTTTTTATGGCCATGTAATATTTCATTGTATGTACTTCCCACAATTCAGTTGATTTCTCTATTCATCTATCAGTGGACACTTGGGCTGCTTCCATGTCTTGGCTGTTGGAAATGATGCTGCTATAAATATAGGAGTACATGTATCTTTTCGAATTAGTGTTTTCATTTGGGGGGGAGGGGTAAATACCCAGTAGTAGAATTGCTGGATTCTATGGTATTTATATTTTTAATTTTTTTGAGGAACCTTCACACTGTTTTCTGGGTGGCTGCACCAATTTACATTCCCACTGACAGTGCAAAGGGGTTTTTTCTCTATATCGTCACCAACACTTGTTATTTCTTGTCCTTTTGATTCTGTCTGTTCTGAGAGGTAATATCTCCTTGTGACTTTGATTTACATTTCCCTGATGATCAGTGGTATTGAGAATATTTTCATATGTCTGTTGGCCAGTTGTACCTCTTCTCTGGAAAAAATGATGGTTCAGGTCCTTTGTCCATTTTTAAATCAGATACTTTGTTTCTTTGGTGTTGATTTGTATATTTCAGATATTAACCCCTTATTGGATATCTCATTTGCAAATATCTTTTCCCATTCATTAGGTTGACTTTTCATTTTGTTTGCAGTGCAAAAGCTTTCTATTTTACTGTAGTCAGTAGTTTATTTTTGCTCTGGTTTCCCAGGTCTAGAAAAATGTTGCTATAGCCACTGCCAGAGAAATTCCTGCCTGTGTTGTCCTCTAGTTTTATGGTTTCAGATCTCAAGTTTATGTGTTATCTATTTTGAATTTATCTTTGTGTTTGGTATAACAAAGTGGTCCAATTTCATTCTTTTGTATATAGCTGTCCAATTTTCCCTTCACCATTTATTGAAGAGACTGTCTTTTCCCCATTGCATATTTTTGCCTTCTTTGTCATACATTAAGTGGCCATAGAAGCATGTGTTTCTTTCTGGGCTCTCTTCCATTCCACTGATCTAAATGTTTGTGTGCCAATACCATACTGTATTGATTATTATGGCTTTGTTGTATATCTTGAAATCTGGGATTGTAATATCTCCAGCTGTGTTGTTTTTTCTCAAGATTGCTTTAGCTATTTTGAGTCTTTTCTAGTACAAATTTCATTTTATTTTCATCTTTTTCCATTTTATTTATTTGAGAGAGAAAGAGTATGCCAGCAGGGGAGGGGCAGAGAGAGAGAGAGAGAGAGAGACAGAATCCCAAGCAGGGTCAGCACTGTCAGTGCAGAGCCAGATGCAGGGCTTGATCCCACAACCCTGGAATCATAACCTGAGATAAAATCAAGAGTCAGACTCTCAACCATCAGAGCCACCCGGGCGCCCCCATACAAATTTTAGTATTTTTGTTCTAATAACAAATGCTGTTGTTATTTTGATAGTGGTTGCATTGAATCTGTAGATTGCTTTGAGTAGCATGGACTTCTTAACAATATTAATTCTTCCAATCCATGAACATGGAATATCTTTCCATCTGTTTGTGTCCTCTTTAATGTCTTTCATCAATATCTTTTGGCTTACAGAGTACAGGTCTTTTACCACTTTGGTTAAATTTATTCCTAGGCACTTTAATATTCCTGCTGTAATTGTAAATGGGATTACTTTCTTAATTTCTCTTTCTGCTACTTGGTTATTAGTATACAGAAATGCATCAGATTTCGGGGGTGCCTGGGTGGCTCAGTTGGTTGAGCACCTGACTTGATATTGGCTCTAGTCATGATCTCCCAGTCCTAGATTGAGCCGAACATTGGGCTCCATGCTGAGTGTGGAGCCTGTTTGGAATTCTCTCTCTCAGTCTCTCTCTGCCCCTCTCCTGTTCTTTCTCTCTCAAATTAAATAAACTTGTTTTTAAATGTCTACTTTCAAGAGAGACATCATGAGCAGGAGAGGGGCAGAGAGAGAGGGGAACAGAGGCTCTGAGGCAGGCTCTGCCCTGACAGCAGAGAGCCTGATGTAGGGCTAGAACTCACTGTGAGATCATGACCTGAGACAAAATCAAGAGGTAGATGCTTAACTGACTGAGCCACTCAGGCACCCCAATAGTTTTTTAAAAAAAATTTCATGAAGGTAATTCCTATGCCCAACTTGGGGCTCAAATTCATGACCTTAGTAAGATCAAACCCATGACCTCAAGCATCACACACTCTACTAACTGAGCCAGCTGGGGACCCCTCTAGTATTAGCTATTATTAATATAATAGCTATCAATAGTTTTTCCACAATTTTGTTTAATGTTTACTTTTTTTTTTAATATTTTTTATTTATTTCTAGGAGAGAGAGAGAGACAGCATGAGCAGGGGAGGGTCAGAGAGAGAGAGGGAGTCACAGACTGAAACAAGCTCCAGGCTCTGAGCTGGCAGTCATCACAAAGCCCGATGCAGGCCTCGAACCCACAAACTGCGAGATCATGACCTAAGCAAAAGTCGGATGCTTAACCGACTAAGCCACCCAGGCGCCCCAATTAATGTTTACTTTTGAGAGAAAGAGGGAGACAGAGCACAAGCAGGGGAGGGAAAGTGGGAGAGGGAGACACAAAATCTGAAGCAGGCTCCAGGCTCTGAGTGGTCAGCATAGAGCCCAACACAGTCTTGAACCCACAAACATGACATCATGACCCATGACATCATGACCTGAGCCAAAGTTGGGCACTTAATCAACTGAGCCACCCAGGTGTCCCTCCACAAGTTTTTCTATTGAATGTTTTAATTTCTCCTGGACAAAATGGAAATGCTGGATTAAAGGACAGTTGTACTTTTAATTTTACAAGGAATTTTTAATTTTGAAAATTTTTCCAAAGTAGCAGTAGGACTTTACATTCTCACCAACTTCATTAACAAAATGTTATAATCTTGTGCCAACATTAACATCTTTTGAATTGTCAGTTCTACTGAATACGACTATCTTGTCATTAAATTGGCACTGCCATGATGTTGAGCACTTTTACATATGTTTACTTTTCATAAGTCATCCTTTGTGAAGTACCTATTCAGGATTTTTGCTCATTTAAAAACTGGATTGTTTGCTTTTTATTATTGAGTTGTAGTTCTTTATATATTCTGGATAGAAGTCCTTTGTCAAGAATATGATTTGTGGATATTTTCTCCCAGTCTGAGGCTTGCCTTTTCATTTTCTTTTTAAGCTCATTTATTTTGAGAGAGAGGGAGAGAGAGAGAGAGAGAGAGAGAGAGAGAGAGAGAGAGAGAGAGAGAAACGCAAATGCATGGGGGAGGGCCAGAGAGAGGGAGAGAGAATCCCAAGCAGGCTTCACACTGTCAGCACGGAGCCTGACGTGGGGCTCTCACAGGCTGTGAGATCATGACCTGAGCCAAAGTCAGTGGGATGCTTAACCCACTGAGCCACCCTGGCACCCCTTTTTATTTTCTTAATGGTGTCTTTCGATAAGAGTTTTTGATTTAGATGAGTCTAATCCATTTTTTCCTCTATTGGTTATCCTAAAAAATCTTTGACAGTTTCCAAATCATGAATATGTTCTTTTATGCTTTCTTCTAAAACCCTCATGGTTTTAGCTTTTACATTTAGATGTATATGTTTCACCTGGTATTAATTTTTGTGCTTGGCATGAGGCTTTATGGGTTAAAGTTTCTTGGTTTTGTTTTAATGGATATCCAGATGTTTCAGAACCATACTAAAAATACTTTTTACATTAAAGTGTTTTGGTGCCTCTGCCAAAAATCAATTGACAAATCAATGTGTAGGTGTTCATCTAGGCTCTTTTTTATACTGATTTTTTTTCCCTCCTTGTGCTAATATCACATGGTTTTGACTACTATAGTTTTTTAGGGTAACAAAGTTCAATAGTGTATGTCCTCCAGCTTTGTTATTCTGAAAAGATTATTTGGACTACTTTAGGTCCTTTGCATTTCCATGTGAATTTTAGGTCAGTTTCTCAATTCTAATTTAAGAAAAATAGAAGTGTTGAGCTTGAACATCTCTGCCTTGTTCTTGATCTTAGGAGTTAAGTTTTATACAACAGCTCTTTTTATATATGTTTTTTATCTGATTAAGGGAATTCTCATCTATTTCCAGTTTGCTGAGGTTTCTAAATTTTCATTTGAATCCCAGTAGACTAGTTTGCTGACGTTTTAAGATCAAATATGGTTATTGTATTGTCAAGTACTTCTCTATGTAGAGGGGACACGATTCTAGTCCTTTGTCGATACAGTATGTTGACTGCAAATATAAAACCAACTTTGTACTCCTTTGGTAAACCCCACTTGGTTGTGATGTATTAGGCTTTTTATGTACTGACAGATTTTATTTTCTAGTATTTTGTTATTAATAAGATTTCGCATCTATAGTCATGAAACGTTGGTTTGGTTTTTTTTGTTGTTTTTTTTCCCTTTTGCCTGTAGTATTAGGGATATTATAGGTGAGCCTCATAACATGACTTGAGAGGTATTTCCTTCTATAATTTCTCAGTAAGTCTATTTAAGATTGGTATTTTCTTAAATGCTTTACAATGTGCCACTAATCTGGGACAGTACTTTTATTTGTAGGAGGTTTTTAAAATATAAATTGCTTTTTTTTTTTATTTTTTTTATTTAAAAAAAAATTTTTTTTTAATGTTTTATTTATTTCTAGGAGAGAGAGAGAGACAGCGGGAGCAGGGGAGGGTCAGAGAGAGAGGGAGTCACAGACTGAAACAGGCTCCAGGCTCTGAGCTGGCAGTCAGCACAGAGCCCGACGCGGGGCTCGAACCCACGAACCGCGAGATCATGACCCAAGCGAAAGTCGGACGCTCAACCGACTAAGCCACCCAGGCGCCCCTATAAATTGCTTTTTTTTAAGATACAGGGCAAATTGGGTTTCCTATTTCTGGAGTATTTTTAAATTTGTTTTTCAAGGAATTTGTTCAACTAAATTGTAAAACTGAATGACTTAATATCCCTTTAAAAGTCTGTAGGGTCTGCAACTGATATTCCACCTTTCATTCCTGACATTGGTAGTTTGTGACTTGTCTTTTTCTTGATTGGTTCCGCTAAGTGTTTACCACTTTTGTTATTTTTTCAAAAACCCAAATTTTGGCTTAGGTAAAATTTCTCTTTAGTTGTCTTCTATTATTATCATCTTACTGCTTTCTGTTATTTTTCTTTCTTTCCTTCAGCTTACTTGGGTTTAATTGCTCATTTGCCCCCTAGTTTCTTCAGTTAGAAATTTAGATGTTAAGCCTTCTTCCTAAGTATTTTAAGCTAATTTTCCTCTAAGCACTATTTTACCTGCATCCCATGGATTTTATTTGTATTCTGCCACTCAGTTCCAACTTTTTTTAATGTCCTTTGTGATTTTGAATCATAGGTTATTTAGCAGTATATTTGATTTTTGAATGTTATTTTTTCAGTATTGCATTCTATTCACTGAGAGAATTCCTTGCGGTCAAGGGTCCAGTCATCCGAAATACATTGAGATTTGCTTTATGACCCACAACGTAGTCTGTCTTGGTGAAAGTCTCACGTACATCTGAAGAACAGTGGAGTAGTGTCCCATAAAGTTAAAGTAGTTGATCACTCAGATCACCTTTTCCTACTGATTAAAAAAAAATACATCCTGTCAATTCCTGAGAGGTGTTAAAATATCAAACTATGGTTGTGACCTTGTCTATTCCTACCTTTTAGTTTTTGCTGTATTTTAAAAGTTCTGCTAGGTGCATCATTATCATTCTTTACAGATACATTTTCCCTCTCCCCTAAGCATGAAATGCTTTTTTTTTTTTTTGGCTTAATATTCATCTTTTGTCTTTGTAAAACAGTTACTCCAACTTAGTGCTTGCATGGTCTATCTTTTCCCATGCTCTTTCCTTCAAAAAACATTTGTGTTTAGCAGGTCTCTTTTTCAAAGAACTTCTTTTAATGTTCGAGAGAGAGTGCGTGAGCAGGGAAGGGAGGGGCTGAGAGAAGACAGAGGATCTTAAGCAGGCTCCTCACTGTCAGTGCAGAGCCCAGTGCAGGGCTCGAACTCACAAACTGTGACACCATGACCTGAGCTGAAGGCGGACGCTTAACCAACTGAGCCACCCAGGCACCCCTAGCACATCTCCTTTTCAGTTTGACAATCCCTGCCTTGCAATTGGGGGATCTGGTGCACTTGCATTAAATATATCTATTGGTATTGTTAGAGTTAGTGGATATTCTTGACTTCTTCCAGTCTTATAAAAGGATTTCTTTGCTTTTACTCAAATCTGTATGTTCCTGGTATTTTTCTATTTTTCTCATTGGTTTTTGTTACTCTTTCCCCATCTTCCTTTATATTATCAAGTATTTTTTCAGTGTTCCATTTTTATTCTTGTAAAGCAGCTCTAGCTATATGCTTTCACACGGTTTTTTACTAGATGCTGTTGGGGTTATAACACGCATCTTTATTACAATCTACATAGTATTAAACTACATTAAGATTTATGAACCTGCCAACAGCATAGTTCCCTTTACCCACATCCTCTATAATACAACTCTGGGTAACAAACAGTTCATTTTAGACAACTGAAAACTAGGTAATATATGGATATAGTTTTCTATTTTTGCTCAGGCCAGTACAAGGCCTTTGGGGTATTCAAATTGCACAGAAGCTAAGGAAATAGACGTTTGACCAGAACACTTGATACTGTTCTTTGTCCAAAGATTTTCTAGGGAAGCTTGGCTGGCTCAGTCAGAAGAGCGTGGGACCCTTGATTGCAGGGTTGTGAATTCAAGCCCCATGTTGGGTGTGAAGATTACTAAAAAATATTAATTTCACCTAGAAAATTTTATCTATGCACCCAATATCAAGAGACTGACAGTGAATTGTGCAAACTCTTCCAGTCCTTCCCTCTAATGTAACAAAATACCAATGGGACATGTCCGAAACACTTTAATAATCACACTGGTTTGTTCAGTTTTCTCCCTGCTTTAGTCATTAACAAGATATTAACAGTTTTGGAAATAATTTTAGAGACTTGTAGTTAAAGGGACCCAAACCCAAGGACCTCAGCAATATGAAAGCTATTATCCTAGGTGTGGACATAATCATTGTATTCTACTGTTTAGAACATTTTCATTTCCTGGCAGTGGAAACAATTGGTGAAAGCTACCATTTACCAAGACCTAAGTCTGAAACAGGGTGCTAGTGCTTCATACGCACGGTTCTGTTTAGTCTTCAGTCCTGAGGTCAGGGAGAGCCCCATTTCTGTCTGAGTAAGCAAGATACAAGTTAGTTTGGGAAACTACTCATACATCAGCACTTATCTTCCTAATTTATGTCTGTGATTTCAGTCTTTCTATATGCAGAGCCTGCACTCTTACACATGTGTCTATGTGTGCAAAAGAGGAGAAGCCCTTCCTCCAATCTAGTTTTAAAAGCAGTGAGGAGAGGTTGATGAATCCACTTGTAATCAATCCAAGAAACTTAGAATCTGACATCTAAGAAGAAAACTGAAAAGCTAAAAAGCAGCTGTAAAAAATAAGAAGTCTGGGGTCATATTCAGACGGGCAAATAGACGAAGGCAACTTAAATGCATCACGGGCATAATTATATTCAAGCAGAGAATCACCATCCCTAACAAATCCGAGTTAAGAGTTGACATTCTGATAAGTATTAAAAAGGGAGAAGTAGTGGCACCTGGGTGGCTCCGACTTCAGCTCGTCATGATCTCACGTTCATGGGTTTGAGCCCCGCATCAGGCTCTGTGCTGACAGCTCAGAGCCTGCTTCGGATTCTGTATCTCCCTGTCTCTCTGCCCCTCCCCCTCTCATGCTGTCTCAAAAATAAATAAAACATTAAAAAAATTTTTTTAAATAAATTAGAAAATGAATAAAAAGGGAGAAGTATATAACGTTTAACAAAAATTGGTTAAATTTTTGTGTATGTTGAAAAGGAAATTCATGTAACACATCATGTCTCCCCTTAGTCAGCTATATCACATTCATGAAATTTCTTCCTTCAAAACCGTTCAATAGATTTATGTTAAAGACAACATGTGTATTGAAAGTAGCAATTTTATTTGAGTTAAAATTATTTACAAAAACCCAAAGACATACTTCATGAAACTGGTACAAACTATTTTTTTCCTGCCGTTGGCTTTTGCTCCAAAGATCACAGCTGAGAAATACTGTATAAAATAAAAATAGGATTGGATTCAGAAAAGTACTCTACTGTTCTAATTTCCAATTGGTAGTATTTACAGAAATATTTACAATGGAAAAAAAGGTTACTTTAAAACTTTAATTTGCAAGTCAGCCTCAAGTACCCTAAAATGCAGAGTTCTCTGAGGGTTAAAAACACACAAATGCACTGCAGTTGGTGAGGTGACTTCTCCCCCCTACCCCACCAAAATCTGCATCTCTATCAGTGCTTGACAATTAGTTATTATTTAAAAAACAAAACAAAAAACTGTTAAACACGGAGGTAAATCAATTCTCAAATGATTACCAGTGTAACAGAAAAATGTAGTTCGCCCTGATTGTTCTCATCCAAACATTTCAGAAGATTCTTTACCATCTGCCACAAGTCTGGTTTTTTAACCAAAAATCTGTTCCTTTTCCTAGATCCAATGATTAATATCAATGCATTGTAAAATTATTAAACAAAATACATCTCACTAATTCAATTTTATGAATATCATTTACTGATATACTTTTAAAATAGTTGGCTATGCTAGCATTTATACTCAGGGCAAATAAAATCTAGGTCCTTCCCAAGTTACACTGGCACAACTATGCTGCTAAGAGGTGATGGGTGGGGGCTGGGTGGGTAGGAGGAAGAAAACAATTTGCCTGGAATCAGTTACTTCCTTATAGATTTCCCAACAATCTGCATTATCAAAAATAGGAAGACAATAGAAGGCAGCCACTGCATTAAAAAACATTACAGCTGGCACTGATACAAGAGCCCCGATTTGTCACTTTATACAAGGAAATAACAAAGTCTAAATGGGTAACAATTAGACTTTGTATTTTCCTCCATACACACCAAACTAATATTTTTATGGCTTCAAGTTTTACAAATCCAATGAAGAAACATGATATAACTACCTGAAAGGTATTTAAAAGTATTAACGAAAGAGATCTCTGGAAAGCCTGTATTCAGGCCGAATCAACAAAAAAAAGTTTAACCAGTGGTCTGAACAATAGTTAACACAAGAAAGATTTGCAATGTTGTGAGATTAAATACATAAAATGTGTTTTGTGTGTTCTATGACTGTTTTCCAAACACACTGTGCTATGTATGAACTAAGAATCTGAATGAAAAAAAAGGATCTTCTCTGAACCAGCAATTTAAGGCTTTGCGTTTATGCATTTGATCCTGTCACTCTGTAGAAGAATATACACATTATCTGGAAACATGAATTCCACATTGGTGTTTTAGCTTCCTTATATTTATTGTACTGAACATTAGAAAATCTATCTAGAGAGCCCTCCCTCCAAACAGTGTTTCAAGAGCCGCCTCTAGCATTAAGCGTAAACTACCCTGGGTTTGTCTATTTTGCTTCATCCTTTAACAGGGCACATCGTCTTAACATAATATTCCCTCAAACTGTTGTTTGTTGTGTCTATAACTATGACTCATTAGGGTATGATAATATGGTCATGGTCTCAAAAGTGAAAAATAGTTCAACAACCCAAACCAAATCAAAAATAAAAAAATATACTATTAATCCCTTGTGTCTTTGGATTCCATCTAATTTTAAATATAGACAGTAGTTCAGGGAACAACAACAAAAAAAAATTCACAAAATTATTAAAAGCTTTATTTACGATTGGAATCATTCAACAAAAAAGCAAAAGCAAATGAGCCTGAAAAAGGAACTAAGCTGTTGTCCAGAATGTCCTCAAAACATTCGATACCTCAGTAGCTAAGCTGCCTCTGCACCTGGCTGGCATGACAACAGTGGCTCAACATACACAGCAGTTGCACTAACAGCAGCACAAATTTTCCCCTTAGAACTTGCCCAGAGTGAAGCAAGAGAACAGGGGAGAGTATAAACTCTGCCAAAGTTAAGTGTATTTAAATACTGCATGGAATAGTTAACAGCCTGAACCTTTTCCCTCATTTTTGATAGTTGCAGATTGATGTAGTAACTGTCATTTAGCAAATGCAGAATGCATGACGAAGAAATCAGGTGGCCTTAAAAATCCAAACATGAATGATACTGATGAATGTTCTTGGTATATCTTCAAGGACTTCTTTCATGACTCTTCTCTAAGAATAGCTCCAGCATTACCGAGCACCTGAAGCAAAGGTAAAGCAGCTAGCAATGTTCCAAGTATTCAATCACTCTAGAGATAGATTTCTGGCCTGTGGTTCCAACAGCACACTGAAGTGGGGGAGGGGGGGGAGGAGGGGCAGAGAGGAAGTAACAGTTAATATTTAAACACATTTTAACAAGCATCAAATCAGAGCTTAAATTCTTTAGCTTTACTAAACTGAATCAGAACATACGAAGATTAAATTGAGACTCTGATAATATAATGTCAATGTCAATATATTTGGCCATAATAACTAACAATCACCATAATAACGAACAATCACCTTAAAAAGAACACATTAAAAGAATCCCTTTTTGCTTCCAGTCACTATGGCCATACGGCATTTTAAGGTCTCCCATCTAATGACAGTATCGTTTTTAAGACCACACAAGCTGCAACAGAAGCTACTTACAGTAAGATTCATGAAGCTCAGGAATTTTTTGAGCATCTCTGTCATTATTGAAAAGTCCCCTTCTGGCAGATATTCCCGCACAGTGGTCACATTGATCTGAGGAAAGAGACCAGAGAAACACGGGTCAGGCAGCAGAGAACAGGAGTCTGCCCCCTGCACTGGCTTGTTGGCTTTGGCACACGTCCTGTTCCAAACTTCCACAAGGTCCTTGAACTCCTTAGTTAATGTGCCATGTACTTTTCTACCCTCCGAAATCTGCCAGTGTGTGTGTCCATTCCCAGCTCCATCCCATCCTCAGAAAGGTAAAACTGGCAAAGGCTACAATGAAACACTTGTGTCCATATTTACTTTTGTAATTGTACAGAGAAAAATGCCGGAGGTAACAAAATGCACTGCAAACGGATTGGGGGTGGGGGCAATGTCAAGAAGACCAGGGGGAAGTTGAAAATGTCCTTAGAGGTGCTTATGAAATATATATATATAAATCCTCATGTTTCTACATAGGCTAGGAATTAACTAGATCTTTCCAATGATAATCTAGTTTCTTGAGAGAGGGAATGTCAGCAATGTCAGGAAAGGACATTACGGTGTTTCCCTTCACTGTTAGCAAGAAGCAGCTAAACTATATTTTATATATAACACCAATCTGTTACAAGGAAAACACATAACTTGCTTAAACACCTGTTTTAAAGGTTCATAAGAAATGGAAAGACTCTTTTAAGAAGGTTCACCTATAATAAAAAGCACAAAAGAAAATATGTTGTCCGAGTTTGGGGCCCAAAGAGGTTGGGGGGGGGGCGTAAACTGATTTTCGTGATGGGGGCAGGAATGAGATTACATACTACGCTTTTAAGAAATTTGCCACCAGTCCCCTATCTCCTTATTCAAAAAAATTTCCTGTCAGGGTACTTTTGAAATTATAAAGAAACAAAATAATGTATGAATACAATTTCAGAAAAGATCTAATAAATGCTACCAAAATAACTATGCTACATTATGCGCTATCAAGCGCCCATATTCTAAGTGAACGACCTCCCCACCAAAAGCCACCGCAGGCCCCCAGCTGTGCACATTTACTCTGGAGTTAATCTTGCACCTAAAACACAGAGTTTACAAAATGCTTGAAAAATATACCGAAGTGGTGAATGTTACAAGGACGATCAAGATGGAAACTACAGAGCTAAATGAAAGCTAATTTAAGAATGTCTTTAAGCCATTTCTAGGAGAGCAGTGCTAGCACAGGGGTGGCCAGAGCAGTAGCCAGGGTGCCATGAAGACTGCTCAGTAGAAAAGGGATTTCTAGCATACAGAATAAATGATTACAGCCAAGGTTTTGAGTGAAAGCCTCAATAATCAAATCCCTTTCCATCAATACAGAATGCAACATACAGTGGCTGGGGAATGGGAAGGGCAGTCATAGCATTTACTTTTAAATCGAGAGCAGCAAGTACGAAAAGAAAAAATAATGAGAGGGGCTCTGTCAGAAAAGCATGCAACTCAATCTTGGCATTGTGAGTTTAAGCCTCACGTTGGGTGTAGAGATTACTTTTAAAAAGAAAAGATGAGCAACAGCATTGCCTATTAGAGAAATTTAGAAAGTACCCAAGTGGAGTAACAGATTTAGAAAATGCAGAAGCAGTTTTAACTTGTAGTTAAACTGCAGAAGCAGTTTTACTTGTAGCCATAAACAAAGTCATGATTCCCTAAATGATGGGGAGCCAAGAAAGGTGGTCTCAACGAAGTGAGCTATGGCAGCAGTGTCCAAGATTTCAGGAATGGAGTCAAGAGAGCAGGAAAGGCAAAGACTAGTGAGGAGACTATTACAACGCACCAGACACAGAGTGTGCGATGGAAAATGACTCAATCTCCTGGGCTCCCGCAGTGTGCAGCCCTTTCCCACAGGCAGCTTGTACTATAATACAACCACTGGCTTTCTTGGGTCTCTTCCACTTACACCAATTTCCAATTTCAGCAAACCAATTTCCATTACGTTTTATGTATGAGCTAGCTTTCTGGGGTTAACCGTAATAGACCCCCAAGGCAGTAAAGACATCTGGGGTTCTATGCATTCACAACACTGCCTACAATTTATACAGGAGGAAAATGGCCAAGGGTAAATCATATGTGACAATACCACAATTTCTAGACCCATTACTTAAGAAAGAATATAAAAGAAACTAGGGTGTGTGTAAAATAGAATACCTAAAAATTGTTAAATTTTTTGAGACCATTGTTTTGAGACCTGCCTCTTCCTCTTTCCCCTCTGCTTGATAAGTGTTTCTCATTTGTCCTTAAAATCTGTGAATTTAAAGGGGCGCCAGAGTGGCTCAGTCGGTTAAGCATCTGACTTCGGCTCAGGTCATGATCTCATGCAGTTGGTAGGTTCAAGCCCCATGTTGGGCTCTGTGCTGACATCTCAGACTGGAGCCTGCTTTGGATGCTGTGTTTCCCTTCTCTCTGCTCCTCCCCTGCTCATGCTGTCTCTCTCAAAAATTAAACGTAAGAAAAAAAAATTTTTTTAATCTTTGAATTTAAGGAAATAAGGAAAAGGGCTGAGCTGAAAAAATCTTTCAGGGTCTCTAGAGCCATGATGAGAACTTTGATCTTGATCTTGAAAGCCATGTGCTAGGAAGGGCCACAACGGAGCAAGCTAGGCTGCATTTAGATCAGAGCTTGACCAGAATATAAATATGGAACAGATGAGTAAGAAAGGATCAGAGAAAACGTATTTAACATAAAGGAGAAGCAAACTTGGGGTGCCTGGTTGGCTCAGTCACTTAAGCGTCCAACTCTTGATTTTGGATCAGGTCATGATCGATCTCAGGATTTGTGAGATCCACATGGAGCCTACTTGGGATTCTCTCTTTCTCCTCTCTCTCTGCCCCTTCCCCTGCTTGCACATGCTTTCTCTCTCTCAAACATTAAAAAGAGAGAGAAGCTAACCGTTTCACTATAGAATAGATTTCCATTCTTGCCTCCTGAATGCCCTTGGCTCCTAAGGAAAAGAACTTCCCTTTCACTTTAAAATCTGGCTCTTCACTAGACTTTCTCCTTAAGAAGTACTCTGAATGACTGTCCCATTAGCCAGAATTGTCTGCTTCCATGCTGACTCAGCCCCATCATCAGGACACTAATACTTCTAGTTAAATCCTCATCATCTAAATCTCATATACTAATCCCACTTTCCTTTCCTATAAGTGGTTCACACAAAGGCCATGTGAGCCAAAGCTAGCCAAGATAAGAGGAAGTCTACTTGGTACAGTGGGTGGAGAGGGATCCTAGGGGGTAAAAAAAACAAAAAACAACACTGCTCTTAAAAATAAACATACATGGCTCTCAGCATGGATCCACTGTGTTGATGAGGTCTGGGAGCCTGAGCTTAAGCCGGAATAAATGCCCTCTGCTTTTGCAAAAAAATAAAAAATAAATAAATAAATAAAATAAACATACAGGAGGCCAGCTTCTTATACTAGACATTAGTTAACTAGATGAGACTGGTAGCTAGAGCCAGTATGGGGCCAGGAGGAGACCAAGCACAAGACAAGACAACATGTAGAGGCAGTAGGGTTTAAAGACACATCATCTGAGTCCTTAATACTATCACTGAGACTAGAGATTTCCTTCCCCAACTCCTCTGGCCCTGCAGAGACTACAGCCAGCTTAGCAGAGGTCTTACATTATGCTTTTACTTCAACCAAAGCCATTTCGATAAATTCGTCCATCAACCAAAAACTTTCTCATTAAACCCGATGCACTCTTATTTTCAAATAGGAAATAATAAGAGTAATACCTTTAAAAGTTCACCAAATAAAGGTGCCTGGGTGGCTCAGTTGGTTGAGTGCCCAAATCTCAATTTGGCCTCAGGCCATGATCTCATGATTCATGAGTTTGAGTCCTACATCATGCTCTGGATAGACAGTGTGGAGCCTGCTGTGATTCTCTCTCTCCTCCTTTCTCTGTCCCTACCCCATTCGCTCTCTCTCACAAAATAAATAAACTTTAAATACATAAGTAAATTAGGTAACGGGATGAAGTTGTCACAATGGAATCTTTTCAAGACACATAAAATAATACTGCACTGTTTACTTACTGGACTCTCCTGGCAGAGACACCCAAGAAGCAGCGCTGTGTATGAGGCCACAATGCAATCTTCCATGTGTTTGCCAGCATGCTGAAGGGCTAAGAATATTTAAAAAAAACAAACTGTAACAGTATATCAAAACAAACAAAACCACCCCCGAAAACCACCAATTCTGTTATCTTTTCTTCAGAACTGCTTAAACACCAATAAATGGCACTAGGAAAATGGGATATCCACACAAATTAACAAAAAGTCACTCAAATGGAAGAGGGACCTTAATATAAGCATGAAAACCATAAAACTCTTAGACAAAAATACAGGACTAAATCTTTATGACCTTGGTTAGGAAAGGTCATTTTAGCTACCACACCAAATCCACAAGTGACAAAATTAGATAAACTGAACTTCATCAAACTCAAAACTTTTGCATTTGAAAAGACACCATCAAGAAACTGAAAAGACAACATAGATAAGTAAATGAGCAATAAGCAACACCGTTTATTCAACCGGAACTGCAAATCAAATCTCATATACTTTCACACCCACTAGAGTGGCTAACATGAAAAAGACAAATAACTATTTGTAAGGATTTGAAGAAACTAAAACCCTTATATGTGGCTGGCAGGAATATAAAATGAAGCACTCACTTTGGAAAACAGTCTGATGGTTCCCTAAAATGCTAAACATTGAGTTAACAAATAATTCAGCACTTGACACTCTTAGGTATATACCCAAAGGAACTGCAAATATATGTTCACACAAAAAGTTGTATGTGAACGTTATGTCATGGCAGCATTATTCAAAGAGCCACAGGTGGACACAACCCAAATATCCACCAATTGCTGACTAGATAAAGTGTGGTACATACCTACAATTGAGTATTATTTGGCCATAAAAAGTAACTTATGTACTGATAACATAACATGAATGAACACTGAAAACATCGGGCTAAGTGAAAGAAATCAGTCACAAAGGGCTACATACTGTTTTCCATTTACAGGAAATGTCCAGAATAGGCAAATCCAGAGACAGAATTAGTGGCTGCCACTGGCTGGGGAGGGGAGAACAGAGAGTGATGGCTGCTAAATGGGTATAGGGTTTTTTCAGGATGATGACAAGTTCTGAAATTAGACTGTGGTAATGATTGCACTTTGTGAATATAATGAAAACTGCTCTAATGTTTACTTTAAAAGGCTGAATTTTATCTTGTTATGGGCTGAACTATTACTCCACCCCCTGAATATGCTGAGCTCCTAACTCCCAGTATGTCAAGGTAGGACTTGGATTACTTTAAATGAGGTCACTGGGGTGGGTCCTCATCTGTCATCCTCATAAGAGGAGATTAGAACAAAGATGCATAGAGTGAAGACCATATAAAAAGACAGGGAGAAGACAGCCATCTACAATCCAAGGAGAGACCAGCTCTAAGACCAAGCCCGACACCTTGATCTTGGACTTACAGCATCCAGAACTGGAACAGAATTCTGTTGTTTAAGCTGCTCAGTCTACAGTACTCAGTTACAGCAGATCCTCACAAGCTAACACTTATGCCAATAAAGCTATTATTTAAAAAGAATGCTACACAACCAAAAATATTATGCCAAAGGAAATATGAACACTGAGAAAATGTAACAGTTGGGGCACCTGGGTGGCTCAATTGATTAAGCAACTGACTTTGTTTGGCTCAGGTCATGATCTCGAAGTTCAGGAGTTCAAGACCCATGCTGGGCACTGTGCTGACAGCTCAGAGCCTGGAACGTGCTTCAGATTCAGTGTTTCCCTCTCTCTGCCTCTCCCATGCTCATGCTGTCTCTCAAAAATAAACATTAAATTTTAAAAAATTTAGAAAATGGAACAGCAATTTCTTAGAATATTAGAACTAATGCCATTAGTGGAACAGTGGACAGGAGACTATGCTCAGAAAAAGATTTGCAAGGGCTTGCTTCCTAGCTTGGTGAAGCTAACCATATTATTTAATTTCATGAGTGATATGAAGTTACAAATCGCTATTCTGCAGTACTTGCATAAACAGTAAACCCAGTATCAGCTGCTGACAACAGTGCCTGATAAATGTAATGACTCCATCAGTTTGTTCCTTTCAGTGTTTGCAAGCTACTCCATACCATTTGAGAACTATTATTGTAATTTCTGATAATCATCTGTTTATAAAGTGAGACCATAAAATGATCTCAAAACTGTAAAAACCTTTAGGAGTCCTACTGTTCAACAACTCTCTTTTCACCAAGTAAAGAAAGGCCAGCCTGGGAAAGGCAGATCTTTCCTGCACTGCACATGTGCCTTCCTCACTGCTAGGAAACCAGCAAAGAATTCCTATGAGCACTGAAATATTAAAGCTTGTCTGCACTGAGCTAGAGAGGCCATACAATCATAGCAAGATTATGAAAACACATGAATTAAAAATTTGTTAGAGGGAAACATTTTCAATTTGAATACATGATTTAAAATAAATATACCTTTATTGAGGTCAAGTTCTTCATCGTCCTCGTCCTTCTTCTGTTTCTCTTCTGTACCATCGGTCTTTTCAGTTGATACCCACTGTATTTCTCCACTTGTCTCTTGCCACTCTCCACTCTTATCATGCTGAGTAGTGGGAGCATCTTTGATCAACTCATCTGTTTTACTTTCTGCCAACTGGGCTGCTCGTTCTCGCTCAAGGAACAGCTGATAAAAATTATTTTTGAAGATCGTTAAAAGAACACCAACCAATATGTATGTACCCACATATTAAGATCTGTTTGCTTTCAAAATCACTAACCGAAAGAAGCATGCTCTCTGGTTAAAAAGGGTAAGTTACAATAAAAGGCTTTGTTCTACATCCAACTGAAGGCAAAAAGGAAAGTATAAATGCTGTTGGGATTCAATCAAGTAAATTAAATGTATCTACTAATGTTACCAGGCATTCTGTTTGTAAGAATGCAAATCTCAACATGTGCCCTTAAGTTAGATAATAATGACAGGATATTCCAAGCAAAAAATACAAACTTGATTAAAAAAAACGTTTAAGCCTGAGCAGACTGGATAAATTATGAAAGGACACTAAAGAAAACTATGTAACATTCAAACACACACACACACACACACACACACACACACACACACACACACACACACACACACACACACACTATTAAGGGAAAGCAACATGGATTCTTTGAAAGAAATCTAAAAAGATAATATAAACAAGGACCAGTAAAAAAAAATAACAAGCAAGAGGTCTCAGAAAAAATACTCAGAACTGGATCTCAACTAACATTATTAACAATTGAAGTATACTTGTCAGTGTATACTTCGACACAGTGAAAACTCTAAGACAAAAGGGAACACACTGAATTCCTTGCCTTCATGTACTTTATTTTCCTTGTGCTGGTCCAATGCTGAATGTACAGAAAGCATTTACTGACAGAATTTGGGGGAAACTCCAAGTTACTAAAAACAACTACCTGAAAATCAAATGCCAAATAGATCTCAAAAAAATTGCTGAGAATACAGAAGAGTGGTATAGAAACTTTAATACCCTTAAGAAAATAAAATTTGAGGTTTATATAAAAGCAGTATTTCTTAAAATTGGTTCAAGGGTCTCTAGGGGTCCCCAAAATCCCTTTAGAGAATCTGTGAGATCAAAATCACATTCATAACAACAGTAAGATGTCAACTGACTTCTTTGATTCACTCATGAATGTACAGTGTTTTCTAGAATCTACATACTATGTGATTATGTCTGATGGCTATGGGAACGAATGCCTGTGTTCTATAATTTGGTTTGATTTCAAATTCAGTAAATATCAATAAAGCAAACACACAAAACCTTTTTTTTTTAATAACAATTTTTTAATGGTTATTTTTATTTTTGAGAGAGAGAGTCAGAGAGAAACAGCACGAGCAGGGGAAGAGGAGAGGGAGGGGGGAGGGGGAGGGGGAGGGGAGGAGGGGGGAGGGGGGGAGAACTCCTGAGATCAAAATAACTGATAAGACAATGATGGGGTCATAGTTATGACTCCTGAAAAAATCAGGTTGTTGTGGTAGTTTCAGTGTGCCTGGGTGGTTCAGCTGGTTAAGTGCCGACTTTGGATCAGGTCATGATCTCACAGTTTGTTGGGTCAAGCCCTGTGTTGGGCTCTGTGCTGGCTGCTCAGAGCATGGAGCCTGCTTTAGATCCTGTGTCTCCCTCTCTCTCTGCCCCTCCCCTACTCATACTCTGTCTCTCAAAAATAAAATAAAGATTAAAAAAAAAAGTTTCAAAAAAGCCAAAAGGATTAACAGGATAGCAAAGGTTACAGAAACAATGAAAAGGATAGTTCATTATCAATTCTGAACATGTGCGAACTGTCTTTTAAGGAAAGAAAAAGGTAGTTAGGAACCCAACCATTAGGCTGGAAAAGAAAAACTAGAGTACCCATTATTGTTCAAGAAACAAAGCCATGCAGTTTTTTGGGAGAAGCATAAATTGAAGACAGGGCGTGTTTGGTAACTGGGATCTAGTGATTTGAGGACGTTAATTTTTATTTATTTTTTTTAAGTTTACTAATTTAATCGCTACACACAATGTGGGGTTTAAGCTCCCAACTACATGATCAAAAGCCACATGCTCCTCCAAATGAGCCAGCCAGATATGCCACAGTGACACTAATTTTTAAATCTATTTATTCTGACACAATTCCTAGGCCAGGAAATTACTCCGCAGACTTACTCTGAAAAGTCTGCAGCCTCTCCCCTTCTGAAAAAGGGAAAGGTATGGCCCAATATTCAGAAACACAAAAGTCCGAGACACAGATCACACCGGGAAGTAAATGCTAGAGGACTTGAACTGGATGGGACTGAGGCTGGAGACTGATTCCTAATCTGTTATCTTTTGACTGATAAAACAAATACGCCTTGTTTCTGCTTTTCACTAACAATGCCTGAGGAGTGATTATTACAGTTAAACTGTCAGTGGAGCAAAGTAAGGAAGGGTACATTCTAACCCAGTGTAACTCTCAGTGAACTGGCGACGGTGAGCTAGAGAGAGTGAAACACACATACATACCCACAAAGGAAAAGGGGAGGGAAAGTGGAGGGAGAGAGGCCGGAAAAGTGCAAATGATGAGGAAGTTGGACAGTGCAACAAAATGAAGGTGTTAGCTTGTTTTGAAGTTGCTGCTTACCTGCACTAAAGCCTGAACGGCATGAATTTGTCCAGCTATCCTTAAACTATCATCTCCTTCTCCACTACAGAGGGAAGAATCAAAAGAACATGATGTTTCCATGTTGACAAGACAGTGCCGATTCCGAGCACTATACTCCACTAGATTTATCAGTAGACCTAAGCCCTACAAAAATTAAAACATGCACATTACCACAGGTGAGAATTAAAAGCAAATTAACACAATATACATAACTTTTGTTGGCAGACAGAAACCTAATCTGTGTTCTGCCATCCACTAAATGGTTAAAAACCAGTGTGGAAGATAATGAGCTCTTCCCAATGATTTCATTCCTTTTTAAAAATCACACCTTTTATTTAGGTGGTTTTTTTTTAACCTTTAGATTTTTTTATACTTATACTTTTTATTTTTGCACAGATGGCTCTCTTTTGTACAAGATGAGGTGGATTCACAAGCAAATATATCAAACAGCTGGTTCTTAAACCCAGAACTAGGATGAAGTTTTTATCATTTTAATAGATTAAGTACTAATTTCTGAAATAGTCACTCCGACTCACCAGCACTCGGATATCAAATCTCTGCTCCTGAGGTAGGTACTTTGGAACCTGAAGCACACAGTTCATTGCTGTGCCAATCAAGCCGTCCTGTTCTCCTGTTTTGGTGCTGCCCCACTCTGAAAGAGTTAAGAATATTAAAAATATGAAAATTGCTTCGGATTCTTCTCTAGGACACCAACAACCAACATTCATAAACACCGATACTAAAAGTTAGGAATACATAGCTATATCTTTACTAAAATATATTTTTGACCATAGTATTTCCAAACCAAGCTACCAGGATGACCCTAAAAATATTGGGGTGCCTGAATGGCTCAGTAAAGCATCCGGACTCTTGATTTCAGCTCAGGTCATGATCTCACAGTTCAGGAGTTTGAGGCTCCATGATGACAGAGCAGAGCCTGGTTGGAATTCTCGCTCTGCCCCTCCCCTACTTCCACTCATGCTCATTCTTAAAAATAAACTCAAATAAACAAAAACAGCCCTACAAGTAGTTAAATTTATGCATGAGTGAGTTACATGATGGCCATTAAAAAAATCACTACATCAAGAAAAGAAAATAAGGGGAATTTACTTTTACTAATATACAATCTTTCAAAGAGAATACATGTAGAAAACATAACTTACCATTGTCATTGGTTAAATTGAGCAATACCCCAATGATGGCCCTCATGCAGTCTTCCACTGCTTTGCCCACATGGTTGGTTACATTCTGGTGAGGCAGAGGCTTACTGTCAGGTAAGCATATACTGTTCTCAGCACGATTATATTGCTGAATCAATCCTTCACAATGTTGTAATGCTCTTAAGAGAAAACAAAATGTACACTGTTTTAAATCTGTCATAAATGCTGCCAAATTAATTTCTTTCTATTACAGAGATTATAATGTATTAACTATTTAATCATATACCACATATGTCTAATATCACACTAAGTGCTAAATTTTATTTTGAGAAGCTCAGTAATTTAAAATTTTCTAAATTAAAATTATAAACTCAGTAGAGAAGCTTACATCTGTACTATTTACAGTTGTCCCCACTTTACCAATCTCTCCAACACAACAGACCTACCACAATCCCTCCCTAAACAAGGTAAAACCTTTAGGAGCTACATTTCTGAATTTCATTTAGATATTTTTCATTTAGGATGCAAACTCTGAGCAAGTAGAGAATTATTATTTGTGTAATAATAAATAACCTTTTATAGATGATATTAAATACTTCATAAACATTAGAGTACATATTTTTTAAACATGAGGTCATTTAACTGACATGTCTCCTGGCAGCCTAAGGGTATCAGTTACATCCCAAGGATTCTCAAGATGCTACCCAAAATAACAAGGAAATATAATCCTTAAGTGAGCCTAGTACTTCTGAAGACTCTCGTTAAATCACCAAGTCCATTAATTCAAAAAATTATTTGAGAAATGAAGTGGACTCTCTCAGTTGATTCTTCATGTATTATAATATACATCATACAAAACTCTTAAGGAAAAAACTGTACTATAACTCATCGTTCTCTAGCCTCTCCTGTTAAAACACACTATATGGTTAGGAAGGTGTTCATCATGTCTAATCTAAAATAATTTGTTGTTCGGGACACATGGGTGGCTCAGTCAGTTAAGCATTCCAACTTCAGCTCAGGTCATGATCTGGCAATTTGTGGATTCAAGACCCACATGAGACTATGCTGCCAACTTCAGATCCTGTGTATCCTTCTCTCTCTGCCCTTCCCCTCCTCTCTCTCTCTCACTCTCTCTCACACACACACACTCTCTCTCAAAGATGAACATAAAATATAAAATAATTTGTTGTTTAGATATTTGAGGATGTTAGCTAGAACTAAACGTGTTATTATTATTATTAACTCAACTGGCTTCAGTAGTACTGAGCTAACACATTTTGGCTGGTAAATGAGGGGAGAATAGCAGAGGTATACCATTTAATCTTTCAATATGCTGTCCCTGCATTTATCAGGGTCCTAATGAAAAGTTATAAAAAAGTCAGGAGTGTTACTTCACAAACATCCAATTCTGACTCCCTAAGTGCCACTTCTAAGATATCTGACAGAAAATTCCTAACCACAATGTAAGAGATAAAAACTGTCATAACAAATACCTCCTGGAAGACACCATGTGTCAGGGGTGATGAAATATATGACATTTTTAAAGAAAGAAACAGATTTAACTTGCAAGAATACTCTTTGGTAGGGGAGAATAAAACATAGTAACAAACAACTAGAACACAGGCCTTAAGGGTACCTAAATGTGACACAAAATTTACAAATGTAAGGCCAAAAAAAAGAGAGGAGGGGAAACCTACAGGTTTTTTAGAAATTAAAGACTACCAGAAATTTTAATACTGACTGGATATATGATAACATTAAGCAGCCAATAATTTATAGGTATGAAAGCACTATTGTGATTATACCTTTTATTTTATTTTTATTTACTTATTTAAAAATTTTGGGGGTGCCTGGGTGGCTTAGTCAGTTAAGTGTCTGACTTTGGCTTAGGTCATGATCTTGTGTTTCTCAGTTTGAGCCCTGCATCGGGCTCTATGCTATCAGCCCAGAATGCTAGACAATTTTAATTAAAAAATTAGGTTTTTTTTTAATTTCAAGTAAACTTTACACCCAAAGTGGGGCTCACGCCCACAACCCTGAGATCAACAGTCACATCCTCCACCGACTGAGCCAGCCAGACACCCCTGTAGTTACATCTTTTAAAGAGTCCTCTTTTAAAAAGAGACTTCATATACTCAAGTATTTAATGGATTAAATTATATGAAATCTGTAATTTGCTTCAAAATAATATAGAAGAGTTATGAATAGGGTTACAAATGAAAATAAGACTAGCCATGTTTGATGACTATTCAAGCTAAATGGCATATACATCATAGATTTACCATACTACTAGGGCACCTGGGTAGTTCAGTCGATTAAGTGTCTTGACTCTTGATCTCAACTAAAGTCATGGTATCAGTTTTCACGAGTTCAAGCCCTGCCTGGGCTCTGGACTGACAGTGCAGAGCCTGCTTAAGATTCTCCCTCTTTCTCTGCCCCTGCCCGGCTCATGCACTCCCAAAATAAATAAATAAACTTAAAAAAAAGGGGGGGGGGGAGGTGGATTTATCATACTACTTTCTCTATTTTTGTCTGTGTTTGAAATGCACCAAAATAAGAGATTAAAAACAGATGAACTTGAGTCAGGCTACATTGGGCTTTTGATATTATCCCAAGGACTATAGACACACATTTAAGGACAATAAGGAACCAGAGATTTGGGCCATTTGCAACTATGTGAATGGAACAAGAGGGTATTATGCTAAGCAAAATTAGCCAGTCTGAGAAAGACAAATATCATGTGACTTCACTCATATGAGGACTTTATGATACAAAACAGATGAACATAAGGGAAGGGAAACAAAAATAATATAAAAACAGGGAGGGGGCAAAACATAAGAGACTCTTAAATATGGAGAACAGAGGGTTGCTGGAGGGGTTGTGGGAGGGGGGATGGGCTAAATGGGTAAGGGGCATTAAGGAATCTACTCCTGAAATCACTGTTGCACTGTATGCTAACTTGGATGGAAATTAAAAAATAAATTATTTAAAAAAAAAAAAAAGGAACCAGAGATTTGGTATTGAGGATTATTTTTACAAAGCAGAGATTTGGGAAAGCTAAGCCCCTGTGGTATTGGGCTGGACAGGCTGGAGGCCAGAGAACGAGGGCAAAGATATCAAGAACTAGGTTGGAGACATTAGGAAGAGGCTGTTGTATTAAAATTGAACTAAGGCTGGAAACATAACTGGAAATTTTATGCAAACTGAGGTGAGAGCATTAACCTAATATCATGCAAGTTTGGCAGAGAGGGAGGAATAGGGGGAGCTACATGTAGATCTGGAAAAACAGGTATAAAGGACAGGAGATTAGAAAAGGTCATTTACAATTAAAAATAAGGACTAATGCTTAGTTTTTACCATATGCTAAGAATTGTTTATGCATACACACATATATTAACACCCTAGTATACATTGTATTCAACATATATAAGAGGGACATTTAAAAACCATTTAAAATATTTTAAAATATGTATTTTACAAATATACTATTTAAAACATATTTTGGGGGGGCGCCTGGGTGTGTCAGCTGGTTAAGCTTCCAACTTTGGCTCAGATCATGATTTTGCAGTTCATGAGTTTCAGCCCTACATCAGGCTCTGTGCTGACATCTCAGCTCAACTCAAATGCTTTAAATAAAGAGCATGATATTTCAGAAAAACTTACTTAGCTGAAGAAACAATGAGCTGTGAATCTTTATATGCTATCAAGTAGCTTTGATTCTCTGGGTTATGTACTGTTACCTAAAAGGGAAAAATATGAAATAATTGTGGCAATCTATAACTTTCATTCATTTATATACAACATACAATCCCTTGTATAGTAAAAGACATAGATAGGGAAGATCAGCCCTTGTCATCTAAAGGAATAACCAATATGTTCCATATTTAAAATAGAGCTATTCCTTTGTTACAAAATTTAAACATTTTTATAACTGTTTGCTCATAGGTAACATTCTGAACTACACATTCACTGTAATGAATTACCCATCACTCTGAATGTCAGAAAAGAGCAGCCTCTAAACTTATAAACTATTAAAATCCTTAAGTGGATTCATTTAGAATAAAAAAATGCTATCTGTTTAATGCACCTGAAGCACTCTAAAAGCGAGCAGGAAAAATTTCAATTTTGTCTATACCAAGAACTTTCAATCTATATCTATACATCCTGAAATGTACTGGCAGCATAAATTATAAGTTACACTGAACTGGGTTTAATCATTCATAAAAGCCAAAGAATATTCTTACGACACACAGTTCTACAGTAGCATTCTTCAAAGTAAATTATTATTAAAGCTGTGATTACAATCTGACTCAAACAGCTAAATCAAGGAAATCCTTATTAATTAAAAAAAAAACCTGACAGCTATTAATGATCATTTTCCACAAACAATATATTTAAGCAGAATTGCACACGAAGGAAAGAACATTTTATAATAAAAACAATCTTAACCTCCAAGGTTTCCTCAAGAGTGACCATATGCGTATTCTTAAACCAAACCGGTTATTTAATTTGTTCATTAACACTGATTGCTCACCGAATGCATTATAATTTCAGTTTGGATTAACAAAACTTTTGGGATACTTCATAAAAAATATCTGACAGTCTCTCACACACTCAGTCACAATTAAGTAAATTTCCCAAAATAGGTGCCCATACTTTTACTTACACTTTCTAAAACTCGTAAACATCTCTCTGCTCCCCATAATGAGGCTACTAGTTTCTCTTCATCTTCATCTCTACTTAAATGATCCACACATTCCTTCACTAGGAGAAACAAAATGGATACAAAGTTAGTATGTCTCATCACCTCAGTATTTCTCTCCATAATTAACATTAAAAGCCATCCGCACACAGTGATATGCCAGAACCTCTCTGAATATAACTTATTCTACATTTTATAAAACACTGAGATGCTGAAATATAGGAGACTCTTATTGTTATTATTCCCGTAACTCCCCAGTATCAAAGTGCCAATAGCCTTTTCTTTAAGAGTCAAAGAGATTTGCAAGATGCTGCTACTGAAAGAACAGATCTCGGGGCAGCTGGGTGATCAGTTAGTTGAGCATCCAATTCTTGATTTTGGATCAGGTCATGATCTCACGGTTCATGAGATCAAGCTCCACAGAGCAGAGTCTGCTTAGGATTCTCTCTCCTCGGTCTCTGTCCCTCCCACCACTCATATTCGTGTGTGCTCTCTCTCTCTCAAATAAACATTAAAAAAATAAAGTAACAGGAATGCCTGGGTGGCTCAGTTGGTTAAGCATCCAACTCTTGATTTTGGCTTCGGTCAAGATCTCACAGTTTGTTCCATTGTGGGATCAAGCACCCATGTTGGAGCCTGCTTGGGATTCTCTCTCTTCCCTCTCTCAAAATAAACATTTAGATATATATGTATCTTTTTTAAAAAAAAGTGACATTTTTAAACTGATGCCATTATCTTTTGAAGTATAAATAGAGTATTTTCTTCAGGCTTTAAATGACATATAAAAATGTTATACATGTTAATGTCATACCTTTATCTACAATATGATCCAGACCACCCAAAAGCCGGAGTTCTTCTTTAAACCAGTCTCCTGCTCGTTTAGAAGTAAGGGACAGCAAGGTCTCCATAGCTAAATGCCCAGTCTAAAAATCAGAGGCATCATTAGTGAATACTGAATCTTGGCGAGATTTCCAAGGCAACACTACAGTGTTTTACTTTAGAAGAGTTCACTGCATGCTACCAGTCCATAGTATTTTTTATAACACTAAGTGCTTTCATAAGTAAAACTGAACCAATTTTTATCAGAATAGTCTAAGCTGAAGAAACACTTTAAAACAGTGGCTTGTTTTCACAGAGGAAAAACCCCTTATTAAAATCAGGGAGCACCTGGGTGGCTCAGTCGGTTAAGCATTCAACTTATGGTTTTGGCTCAGGTCATAATCCTGCAGTTCGTGGGTTTGAGCCCTGCATCAGGTTCACATTGACAGCATGGAGCCTGCTTGGGATACTCTGTGTCTCCCTTTCTCTGCCACTCCCCTGCTCCAGATCTCTCTTTATCTCTCTCTCAAAACAAATAAATAAACTTAAAAAAAAAAAAAAAAAAAAAAAAAGAATGGGGCGCCTGGGTGGCTTAGTCGGTTAAGCGTAAGACTTTCGCTTAGGTCATGATCTCGCGGTTTGTGGGTTCGAGCCCCGCGTCGGGCTCTGTGCTGACTGCCAGCTCAGAGCCTGGAGCCTGTTTCAGAGTCTGTGACTCCCTCTCTCTCTGACCCTCCCTGCTCACGCTGTCTCTCTCTCTCTCTCTCTCCTAGAAATAAATAAAAATATTAAAAAAAAAAAAGTCTGTAGACCCTTGGCTGGCTCAGGCCATGGAAAATGTGGCTCTCAATTTCAGGGTTGTGAGTTAGGGCCCCACATTAGGCACAGAGCTCACTTAAAAGAAAAAAAAAAGTCTATCATTTGTCAATACAATAAAATAAACGCTGATACTATTACTTCTATAGAACAGAGGCAGAAAGACAGAACGATAGGACTACTGAATCAAAGTACATATGTATTAACTGTAATTCACTATATTGGAATAATTTACCACAAAGGCTGTAACATTTAACTCCAGGAACAAAGTATAAGTGTATCAGTATACCTTGCTTTCGAATCCTCAAAAGCACTAGCACTTTAAATTTTTTGCCAATGGGTAAAAAACGGTATCTTATTGCTTTGGTTTGAATTTTTCTAACTACAGTAAACGTGTACATTTTTTTCATATATTTATAAGCTAACTGTATTTCCTCTACTGTGAGTCTCTGTCAATTATTCTTTATTCCTTGCAAAGCTGCTTGGTTTTTTAATTTATTCTATATATTTTCTTATCTATTCTAAATAAAAATCCTGTTAATTTTACGGTTTCAATACTCTGGTATTCTATTCAGATCGTATAAATCTTTTGCCTTTTACTTTTATGGTTTCAGATTCACTAGTTTTGAACTTGACATGCAGAGTTAGCAGGTTGGATACACACCATGTGTCTATCATGACAAAATTATATGTAAATAATGACTGAGGACCATCACTATGGGAAGCACAGAATAGTAAAGTCATATTTGCAACCAGTTCTTCTTTCTCTTGACGTGCTTTTAATTATTATTTTTCTTTCTTATTATCTTTCTTTTTAAAAGCATACAGCCACCCCACCCCCAAAAAAACCAAACTGGCTCCTGCTAAAATAAGGAACTTCAGCATAACAAAATTAGCAAAGCTGATAAGACATGGTTTTCCTTTCCAAAGCGTCTTTCCTTTCAAAGATACAAGTTAACATTAAGTCCTCCCAGCCTATTTGGAACTGAACATAAATATTTAGAAATGGAAAAAAACAGAGCTTACCAGCAAAAATGTTATTAGTATTACAGACTTAGAGGAGATCTAGAATATTTTAGTCTATTTATTAAAAAAACAAGGTTGATATGCAAGGTGACAAATATAGAGAAGTTGTCACTAGAGAAACAGATTCCATTTTGCTCAGATCTCATTCTAAGCCCCTGAAAGAGTAATTTAATGAGATCAGTTTAGGTATATTACCTCAAGTCATAGCAGTAATAAGGTGAAGCCTAATGAGGCTTTCTTTGTTAGAGAAGAAAGGGAATAGTAATTTGATGTCAATATATAGCATAAAAATCTCGTTTTTGTGCTGAAAGGGGCTTTAGTTTATCTCTATCAACATAAAAAGGATGTGTTTGATATGTTAAGCTATGTTCATTAAAAACAGTCTATAAATCAAATATTTTATATGAAAACTGGAATAGTCCTCAAAGAATTAAAGCACAGTCAAATCATTAATCAGAATACCAATCAGCAATTGTTAGCTCTCAGCTATGTGAATTATATCTGAAAACATACTATATTTTAAATTATCTTCTCATGGTACATCAAGAATAGGAAATGTATTTTAAGGAATTAATAAAAAATCAAAACTAAAGTGCAAGGGTACAGTCCTGTACAAAACAGTCTACTGTACAATTTAAAACAAATTCAATATTCAAGTATAGCTGAACTTGGGAAGAAAAAGAGGCATCCTAAAATTAGCAACTGTGTTCTGGTTTTAACCACGTAAATACATTATTTAATACAAAATACGAAGGTTATTATACTGCTATTTACCGTCCTAGTAAATTCAACCAACCAGAGAGAAATTTCAAGGAACAAGTTTATCATCATGCTATTTAATAGCAAAAGCCTAGAAAGAATCTAAATGTTGAATATGGAAAACCCCCACAAAAAAGATACATTTATTCAATGATGCAGAAAATAAAAATCTCAATTTTCATATCATTAAAAAAATTGTATGTGTTGCAAAAGGCTAAAGGAAAATAAAAATTACAAATATATTTTAATGTAGTATACAAACAGTATGGTAAGGTACAGGGATCTGTATCCACTACTTGAGCGTAACAGCTTATTTTTCCAACTTTACTAAGTACTGAATACACTCTATTATCTTGTCCTTTAATGTTAACCTGCTTTCTTCTCAAACCCCACTTTATACAAATCACAGAGCACTACCCCTAAATCATATCTGAATAGCATAAAGCATTCTGTAATGTTTGAGGCAAATGCTGCAGTCTTCAGTTTAGTAGGCAGTAGAAAAAACAATGCTAATACAGTCTTGATGTTGGAAATATCTCAAAGTCAGATTATATATCTTTTATTATTATAAAACAAATAATCTTTTTTCAAAATGACAAGGCCAATTATCTTCTACTGATCTAGTAGCCTATGGTATGGAAACTACTGATTCTACAAGTAAAAAAACGAAAGGAAAGGAGAACTGGTATCAACCAGAAGCAACACAGTCATTTTAAACTTCAGGAGTTGTGTTGAGACTAAGGGTTACAGGCCATGACCCCAATTATGACAGACATTGCTCCAGGGAAGGCAGGTGCCTAGGAAACTTGCTTCTGAGTCTTGGGCCCTTGAGGAGTTAACCAGACACCTTGGCATACTCTGGAATATGTGAATGCTCATTTAAATGGCCCCTGAAAATCCTCTGAATCTTTCTTTCTGAAACCCACAGAGAATAAGAATTCAAATTCCTAATAGCCTAAATACAGTTATTACACTAAAAAAGAAACAAAACAAAACAAAAAACAAGGAAGACTAAAGGACAGACAAAATGCAACAAAGTTTACTGGCAAAAAAACCTAAATGCAGATGGGCTAGTTTAGGCGGGGAAAAGAATTATGCTCCGAGCTAAACCTTACAAGAAAGATTTTGCCCAATTGTTGACCAGGAGATTAAATGATTTGTCCAAAGTCACATCCCCGCTGTGACTAATTTAAAACTTTATGAAAATAATTTTCATTTTATAAAGGAAGAAAGAAAACCTACCGTTATATTTTCTAGATCAAGATGCTTGTTGTGGACAGTTTCACAGAGTCTTCGAATTTTTTCTTTGATTTTATTCATGTCCTTTTCATTCAGTAGCTTAGCTGAAGAAGCATCTTGTTCCAGTTCCAGAAGTCGAATCATTAGATCTAAGCTAGCTCTATCAAGATCCATGTTCAAACGATCTCTACTCAATATGTACATGAGGGCAGCTGTACAAAGGGACAGATTCTTCAACAGACAAAAAGAAAGGTTAATGTATGTAACTGGTGACAATTTCAGTTTCTAAGACTGTTTTGAGATTTTCTGGAAGCCTTAAAAATGTTTTACTCAGTGAAAACTGCCCCCTTAAAATACTCTAGGAAAATATGAATTAAACGAAGAGAAGTCTAACTTAAAATTTTCCTATCGACCTTCTCTACATGAATGCTCCCAAACTAGAAAAACATGAAGTGGAATACATATTTCTTTAGCCATTCTGTGCTAAAGAGTTCACAGAACATTTTTTCCAGCTAAACACACACACACACACAATCCTGTTTTTATATGATACTTCATTTTATGATATAGTTGATAAAGTTGAATTTCAATTTTAAATCAAGAACATGTTTTAAAAATCTGTATCACTTAGGTATTTTTATTTCTACAAAATAAACACAGCTGAGTTTGAGTCAATAATATAAAGCTAAGATGCTCAAATAAACATATTTAGACTCATTTCTTTATAATAAATCAAGCAGGGGATGCCTGGGTGGTTAAAGGGTTAAGTGTCTGACTTGGGCTCAGGTCATGATCTCACAGTTTATGGGTTTGGGCCTTGCATCGAGCTCTGTGTTGATAGCTCAAATCTGGAGCCTGCTTCAGTTTATGTGTCTCCCTCTCTCTCTCTGCCCTCTCCTCCACTTGCACTCTCCCTCTCAAAAATTAATAAACATTTAAAAAAAAATTTTTTTTTTTCCCATTTTTAAGTGTTTTATTTACTCTTGAGAGAGAGACAGCATGAGTAGAGGAGGGTCAGAGAGAGAGGGAGACAAAGAATCCGAAGCAGGCTCCAGGCTCTGAGCTGTCAGCACAGAGCCTGATGCAGGGCTCAAACCCACAAACTGTGAGATCAAGACCTGAGCTGAAGTCAGACACTTAAACGACTGAGCCACCCAGGTGCCCCTAAAAAAAATGTTTTTACATTAATATTATGTGCCCTCAAAATCATTTAGATCAGGTAGTTAGCATACTCTGCTTAAAACAGATACTAAAATCCAGAGTACTGAGGTAATATATTTTAGGTACTCATTAATACAACAAAATGGTCTATGTTGGGATACTCTTAACATTTGGAGTATTTTGTACTTATACTTATTTCATACATAAAGAAACATAATTATCTAAAGATTTAAACTTTGAATCTCTCATAGTAGAAAAATTTCTGACTAGGTGACTAATTAAATGCTTACAGAGCAAATTATTTTTGGAAATTAGGATGTCACAGTATAGGCCTTGGGAAATCCACTGCCCCCAAGAGTACACACTAATGCCTTGGTGCTCTCCTAACTGTGTAACAAAGCAAATTAATTCTTAGTTCTCTTCTCTTCTCCCTCATTGTTCTATATCTGCTACAACTGGCAATGGAGTTATCTCAACTCAGAGTTAAGTACAGTGCTTTCAGTTTCAGAAAATTCAATATCAGACTATGTCACCCAATCTGCATTTAGAACATAATTTCCTTGAGCAAAAATATAATAAAGTGATCTCAAAACACCACTATGGATAATGATTAGTGTTTTTTTTTTAACTTGAAAAACCTTTTATTACATATGCTTGAGTTTTAAGAGATAGTGTCAAAAGTCATAATGAAAATGAGAATTTATTTCTTTTCACAATGGCTAGAACTAGAGTCAACATTCGAACAAAACGTCTAAAAAAATGTTTTTACTTTCAAACTGTTTTTCTCATGCTTTTAATATCAAACAGTAATTAAAGATTTTTCAGCATCTTATGATTAGAGGGAATCAATGCTTACAGAATTAAATATTCAGTATAGTATGTTAGGTATAGTATCGGACTAATGTTTTAATAGTATAAATTAGAGAAAACAGGGTCATGAGAAAACATCCTTAAATAATATATTAAGCAAAAACTTTTACCATTAAGCTCTATATATTTAGCAAATAAAACTAACTGAACCCATAATTAGGAAATACTCATATATGAATAATCAATGAAGATATTTTTCAATAGCTAAATAGACTTATATTTTAAAATAATGCTTCCTAATCCCAGAAACTTAAAAATACCTGGTGGTGCTGGGAATCATCCAAGGTTTTAAAAACCATTGCTACCATTCCATGTGCTCTCAGGTGCATTCGAAAACTGGGCATGGCACATTTAGTAGCCAAGCTAATAACACTAGGAGAAAACAGACTAGGTTAGGGGGACTGAAAATAGCAAGTGCATTACGTTTTTGTTTGCATAAACCCAAAACAAGCAAATGGGGAGAGGTGTGGGGTGTCAAAGCACTACCCACAGGGATCACAATATAAAACACATGGGCAAACTGAATTATTAAAAATCTGTTGATGCACAGTACGTGATTAGGGGTGCTAGATTAAAAAAATATTACTAACACGTGGTAGTCTTTGGTGTATTCCTTCCACTACTACCATTAAAAGCCAAAAGGTCTCAGCTACCTTTCATAACACTTTTGATATATCAAAACTATAGATAATGTTTGACTAGATACATTCCAATTGACTGGATAAATCAACCAAATTAAGATATTCAACCTTTTATAGTACACAAACGATTATCCAAATCAAAATATGCTGAAAACAAATTTATCACTTGTCTAAAACTTGAGGCTGAAAAATAACTTAAAAGATTTTTTATTGTAACACTTCTTTTAAACATGTGTAAACTGAAGCCTCTACTATGCTAAATGGCTACAATCATCCAATTTTCCTTTGTCCATGTAGAAATCAATCACATTCTAACTTATCGCTGGCTATACAATACATTCATGACAACAAACTCTTAAACGTTTGGCTCTACTCAGCTTAAGAATTTTAATTAGATATAGCATGCACACAATTATCAAATATAAAAATATGATCTTACCTAAGGCAACGTGTGTTTAGAGGCTGAGTGCTCTTTAAGCCACTTAACAGGTACTCAATGTCATCTGTGAACTCTTGATTTTCACCAAATTCCACCACATCATTGAAGTGCTTCACATGCTGAACAACTGTATATAACTGCCAAGAAAAAATAAGTCCACCTCTTTTATAACCACGAACTAGCATGCTTAAATCTACAGGCTTGCTGTACTTCATTTAAAAGTATATAAAACAGTTCATTATATGGCAACTAAAAGAAATGTTTTAAAATCATTGGTAGTACTAGGAAAAGAGAAGTTCGTGGATATCTGTTCAAGACGTTAAAAGGCTAAATGTTACATTCAAAAATCTATCCACGTGCAGTACAACTGTATATAGCTGCTTACTTCTTTGTCTTCTTTTCTGCATTTCAGTGCAGTAACTATTTCTTGGTAGGGCTGAGTAGGTATTGTCACAGTTTTTATCACTTTGGGTGGTGGTGCAGGAGCCTTAAAAACTCCATCATCTTTTTGATTTGGTTCCTTTGAAGACAGCCTCACCTATTAATAAAGGTATTAAATTATTGTTCTAAATAAGTATAGAAAAATAGTAACAACTCATCTACCTAGTAAATTTGTTTAAAAAAAAAAGTGGGAAAAAGCCTCTGAAAGGTCATTATGGGCTACTTTAAAATTTCATGCACTACTAGGTAAGACTCACAAAAGAACCATTTGGGAATTCCTTCTGGTCTTTTTAAAGATCAGATTTCATAAACAATTTGTTATTTGTCCCCAGGACCATCAGAAGGGATAAAGAACCACAATTACATACATAAATAGCACTGATAAAAAAACTAGGAAAAGGGACAAGAAAACTATAACAGATAGCAAAAGAACTTTTAAAGGATAAGAATCTGCAATTTACGGTATAAATAAATAGTCATAATAAAAGGCTGGTATGTAATTCTTAATAGACACAATGATGATTTTATACTAGTAAACAAAGTTGAATATATTCAACTTAAGGAGACAGGGAACTGTGCATACAGAAATCTCTATCCCTAACTTTTTTGAATTCATCCTTTGATGGCTCCAGATGACTAACGTATTACCATTAACCTAGAAGTATTAATCTATGGTCCTTCAATTATTCTGAAGAATATAGTTTGATAAGAATCTTTTTCATATATGATTTGAATTGAAAGTTATTACTGGAATGAAGGACAAAGTTCTCTGAAAAATAAATGAACTACTCAAAGCTACTCTAAGATCTATGCAGGATGTAATTTATAATATAGCTCTAACAGCTAATTACAAAATTCAAATATGGAATAATTTACCCTTAAAACACTAAATACAATAATTCCAAAAGATGTGGGTCAAGGGTAAAAAGTAGTCCAATATTTTTTAAGGTTCTTATCTATAAACTAGGAGCACCAGAAATTCTATTATCCTGTCCATAATCCTCACTTCTCCAATGATTAAACTGAAGACACTCAATTTTAGTGAGGAAGTCCAAAATAAACTGTTGAAGTCAAAGATTTTCAAACCGTGAATAAAGACAGTTTAATTTATAATCTATTAAACATTAAACAAAGATGAAATAAAATGTACAGTTGACTTACTGTGGCACTCTGAGGTTTTACTATTGGTGGTCCAGGCAGCTCTTCTGAGTCTGGATGGTTCCAATGTCTGGCATTATATACAGCTTTCGTAGGAGACTAGAAGGAGGAGAAAAAGATCGCCTGTTTCCTTAGTTTGCATCATTATAAAAGTACCTCATTTAATAAATAAAAATTCAAAGAATACCTTAAATACATAAACATATATCCCAGACAAAGCAAGACAGACAACACCTGGCTTGTAGTCACACTGTGCTTCCGTGTCTACGGAGTCACGGTGGTACGCAGCCACAAAATCCACAATTAGTGCTGTGGGCAACCATTACCAATCGTGTACTAACTTACTAATCAATAGTCTATTTAACATATACTTTATTCCCCCTACCACTGATTCACAATCCATATTCTTCCAATGATGGAAATATGGCAGCTTATGAAAAGTAATAAAAGTCCATATATTCATATGTAAGTGAAACTATGGGGGCCTGATAAGTACCATTCCTGAGACGTTTTCAAAATTTAAAAAAGTAGTTATGGAATCTATACCATATATTACATAACACAGTGGAATCTAAAGCAGTACTGTGTGATACATATATGATTTCTGCAGCAAAATGTCTGCATATTCACATGAAGTGGGATGAAGATATAAACGAGCATGTTCCACTTCAGTCGAGGTTAGCGTGCTGGCAAATCAATTTAATATAAACTTACGGAAAATAATTTTCAATTTTAGCATTGTGAATTTCAGAATTGAGAATAAAGAACCATGAATCCCTATAACCAAATCCAAAGAATTAAATCTGTATAAAAAGCACAAAAATCTTCACTTTCAAAAGGAGATTGATTAAACAGAAGCTGAGAACATTTTTTCCATTCTTTACAGAAGTTATGTTAAAGTTTGTCCTTTAATTGTCAAATAAATGTTTTATCTCCTTAGAGATTTTCTTTTAATAAGAGTATAGTAATTCACACTTTCAGTACTACATACAAAAAATAAAAGTACAGGTTGGAAGGTGTCTGGGTGGCTCAGTTGGTTAAGCACCTGACTCTTGATTTCAGTGTTCAAGTCATGATCTCATGATTTTGTGGGTTTGAGCCCCATGTCAGGCTCTGTGGTGACAGTGCAGAGCCTGCTTGGGATTCTCTCTCTCTGTCTCTCCCCAGCTGGCACTTCCTCGTGCTCTCTAAATAGACAAACTTAAAAAAAAAGAGTACAAGTTGGGAAACATCCTTCAAGATAGGCCAGATTTACATTAAAAAAATAACCTTCTTCCCTTACTAGCTGCAGTGAAACAACATCACTGGAATCAAGCATCAAAGTTATCTTTTTTCAAATAATATCTTTTAAAACAACCATGTTGTGACATCAAGGTTAAGAGTGTAAGCTCTATAAGAACTGGTTTATTAAAAGATGAAGTTTAAGGGGCGCCTGGGTGGCTTAGTCGGTTAAGCATCCGACTTTCGCTCAGGTCATGATCTCGCAGTTCGTGGGTTCAAGCCCCGCATCGGGCTCTGTGCTGACTGCCAGCTCAGAGCCTGGAGCCTGTTTCAGCCTGTGACTCCCTCTCTCTCTGACCCTCCCCTGCTCACGCTGTGTCTCTCTCTCCTAAAAATAAATAAAACATTAAAAAAAAATTAAAAAAAAAAAAAAGATGAAGTTTAAATTGATTTGCATATTATATGTGCTAAAAAAATATCTTAATACTAAAATGAATCTTACTTTGAAACTTACATGAAGTCTCTCACCTGTAATATGTATATAAACCCATTATTCTTATACACCGGCCTGCATAAAGTGAGGATGCATTAGTATTCTAAAGCAATTTGTGCACTCTAGCAGTGATTTAATCAGGCCTACTGAGGTACAACCACATAGAGCAGACTCAGCATAAAATTTAAAATTTAGCTCTCTATTCCTTGCTGTTTTTCTCTCAAGTATCAGCTATATAATCCATATGCCTACTAGCTGTTAGAGTCTTCATTTAAGCAACTTCTGATACTGAAAGCAGTCATGAGCCCAGGAAGATAAAGGACATTTGGAAAGAACAGGTGCCTCAAAGCCCAATCGCTATACTTCTTTTTAAAAAACACTGATCTCCAATAATAATCTTCTGGATAATAATAAAGTCTCTGGTTTCACAGGTAACAAGGCAGCAGGGCAAATCTAAATTCAACAGACCACCTTTCAGTTAACTGTGAGTGGTAATATACCTAAGCAGACTTAGGAACCAGAGAGTGTACATTAAAGTCCAGACGAACAGGGAGCTCTACTACTAGTTACTCAACATTTCACTCATCTGAGAATTAAATGAAAATATGTAAAACATTTAGAAGAGTGCCTGAAAGAATATGTGCTCTGTATTAACTATTATCGATAATATTAATGATAATAGTTATGTGCTGATGTGTAATTCTGAGTCTAGCATCTCCCAAAGAACACTGGAGTATGTGGTCTACTCATCTAACAGAGAATTGCAATGAGCAAATGAAATAACTGACATGAAAACACAGCAAGTATTACTATTATAAAAATCAGACTGGGATACACACTGTTCTAACTCATCTCAAAAGTCTATGAATATAATATCATTGATGAATACAGATGGAAAAACTCTCAACAAAATGCTAGAAAACAGAATGCCACAGCACACTAAAAGGGTCATACACCATGACCAAGTGGGATTTACCAGGGGAATGCAACGATAATTCAAAATACGAAAATCAACTAATGTGATACATCAAACTAAGAGAATGGACAAAATTCTGTCCACCATCACAATTTGGTGCAAAAAAAGCATTTGCAAAAATTGAACACCCTTTCATGATAAAAACACTCAACAAACTAGACATGTAAGAAAATTACCTAAATATAATAAAGGTCATATATTAAAAGCCCAAAACGTAACATACTCAACAGTAAAAAACTGAAAGCAGTTTTCCTTTAAGATTAGTATTAAGGCAAGGATGGCCATTCTCACCAATTCTATTTAACACACATACCAGAAAAGCTATTAGGAAGAGAAATAAGATATCCAAATTAGAAAAGATGTACAATTTTATTTGTTCATAGATGACACCATCTTGTATGTAAGAAAACTCAAAATATTCCACCAAAAAAACCCCCAAACCATTAGAACTAATAAATATATTCAGTTAAGTTGTATGATACAAATTCAACATACAAAAATCTGTTGCATTTCTAAGCAATTAACAAAGAATAATCGAAATCCAAAAAGGAAATGAGGAAAATCCCATTTACAATAGCATAAAAAAGAGAAAAAGAAACCTTAAGAATAAATGCAGGAAGCAAAAGACTGTACACACTAACAGGTACAAAATATTGCTGAAAAAAATTAAGGAAGACACAAATAAATGAAAATGTATCTTGTGTTCATGGATTATAAGACTTAATATTGTTAAAATGGCCTTACTACCCACAGGGATCTACGGGTTCAATGCAATTCCTATCAAAATCTGGGCACGCACCGAAGTGAACTGTTTATGGAGGCTACATAAAAATACTATGTCACATGCTAAGGTCACTCAGTGAAAGTGATGGTGTGTATATAGTACCTGTAAAAATAACACATAGCAATCAACTTTTCATAAAAGATGAAAATCATCCTTATTATTCAGCAACCTAGCTAAGTTTTAACTAGGTCATTCTGACTGCATCACTATACTACGCTTAACTTTAGTCTTGTTAACGTTTTTCTGGCTTAAAAGGTAGACATATCACATTAACCAAATTCTTTTAACTTTTCGCTGTGTTAAAATATTTGTGGGTTCTGTGTTCTCTCTAATCTACTAAGGAGAATATTACAAAATAATTAAGAAAGCTCCTTAAGAATACTCAAACCAGGGTGCCTGGTGGCTCAGTGGGTTAAGTGTCCGACCTTTGGTTTTAGCTCAAGTCATAATCTTGTGATTTCAAGCCTCATGTCAGGCTTCACACTTACAGCTCAGGGCCTGCTTGGGATTCTCTCTCTCTCTGCCCCTTCCCCAGTTGTGTTCTCCCTCTCTCTCTCTCTCTCAACAAATAAACAACAACAAAAAAGGAATACTCTAACATTTTTTTAAGTTTTTAAAATGTTTATTTTTGAGAGACAGGAACAGAGCATGAATGGAGAAGGGGCAGAGAGAGGAGACGGAATCTGAAGCAGGCTCCAGGCTCTGAGCTGTCAGCACAGAGCCTGACATGGGGCTCTGAGCTGTCAGCACAGAGCCTGACATGGGGCTAGAACTCACAAACTGAGATCGTGACCTGATCTGAAGTCGGAGGCTTAATCAACTGAGCCACCAAGGAACCCCTTTATTTTTCTTTTTTACATTTATTTATTTATTTTGAGAGCGAGAGAAAGTGAACAGGGGAGGAGGGGCAGAGAGAGAGAGAGAATTCCAAGCAGGCTCCACAAAGAGACTGACGCTGGGCTCAAACTCACAAACTGTGAGATCATGTCCTAAGCCAAAACCAAGAGTCAGCCCTTTAACCAACTGAGCCACCCAGGCAGCCTGAGAATAGTATAACATTTTAAAGATTTGGAATCATTTTAGCATAGTTCAACTTAAGTAATCTTAAACACATACTGGGGCGCCTGGGTATCTCAGTTGTTTAAGTGTCCGACTTCAGCTCAGGTCATGATCTCATGGTTCGTGGGTTCAGGCCCCGCATCAGGCTCTGTGCTGACATCTAGCTCAGAGCCTGGAGCCTGCTTCAGATTCTGTGTCTCCCTCTCTCTTTGACCTTCCCTGCTCATGCTGTCTCTCTCCCTCTTTCAGAAATAAATAAAACATTAAAAATAAATAAATAAATAAATGCATACTATTCTATTTAACTCTCCAGGGGCATGACAAACAAGAAGAACCCTAAGTACAACACTCTACTAGTGAGCTAAGGGAAAAATATTCCAGTAACAGATCTATGGGAGCATTTATCCATGAGATAGAACCCAGTTTCTATGAGAACAATGGATAAAAACTGGGTCTACACAATTTTAAGGCCAAGGCCATGCTTAACAGATTGGCTTAAATTGAATCATAATTACAAAGGAGAGGAAAGAATTCCGTCACCAAAAGCTAAGAAGAAATGACAATATTATGCTATCCTTCACTGAGATAGCTCCCAAAAGGGAAAAAATCTGGATAATAGCAGTTAAACCATACGAATTTTTTTAAAACAACAGTACCAAATTTATTTCTGAGTTTTAAAGAAGACTATGTACTAAATGAGGACAAAAATAGTAAGCTGATTAGAATTCATCTAGCCTTACCCACACAAGGATATCATGAGAACAAAATCACACTCTAACCAGTAATTCAATCAGCATGCTGTACGATGAAATGAGTTCTGAAAGAATCAAGTGCTGCAACACACAACTGTGAGTGTGTGTGTGTGTGTATGTGTGTGCACGCGCATGCACACAAACATGCACCCATGGTATTTTAGTGGCTTTTTAAAAAAATGTTAAGGAGTTTTAAAAAAAAATTTTAATGTTTATTTATTTGGGGGGGGGGGCGGGGGAGACACAGTTTAAGCAGGGAAGGGCCAGAGAGTGGGAGACACAGAATCCAAAGCAGGCTTCAGGCTCTGAGCTGTCAGCACAGAGCCCACATGGGGCTCAAAACTCAGGAACTGTGGAGATCATGACCTGAGCCAAAGCCAGACACTCAACCAATTGAGCCACCCAGGAGCCCCTTAAATGTTAAGGAGTTTTTAAAAAGATGGGTGATAGAAGCAGAGGGAGTTTGAGGGAGAAAGGTTTATAAAGATAAGGGTAACTTCAGCTTTTTAAAATTCTCCTTTAATCATAATTACATAATCTCAAATTGTTCCACCCTATGACAAAAAAAAACCTTAAAAAGATTTTCATGTTTTATTAAATATTGTTCTTACTGCTAAGAACAAGACATTTATAACAGGCTAATACAGAGCGCTATGCAGAGAATATAATCCACAGGTACAAGGGAGAAAGTAGAGCTGAAAATCTTTTCTACTGGATACATACAATTAAACTCCATAAATAAGCCTTTTAAATAAATACCCTATGAAAAACAAGGCACACTACTTCTCAGTTATTTGCTGAGCATATGTCAAAAGTGTAACTGGTAGCAATGACTTTATTAAAGCAGACCATGGTTGGGGCACCTGGATGTCTCAGTCAGTTGAGCATGCAACTCTTGATTTCAGCTCAGGTCATGATCCTGAGGTTGCGGGATTAAGCCCCACATTAGATTCCGCACTGAACATAGAACCTGCTTAGAATTCTCTCTCCCGGAGTGCCTGGGTGGCTCAGCCGGTTGAGCATCCAACTTTGGCTCAGGTCACGATCTCACAGTTTGTGGGTTCGAGCCCCGTGTCCGGCTCTGTGCTGACAACTCACTCAGAGCCTGGAGCCTGTTTCAGATTCTGTGTCTTCCCTTCTCTCTGACCCTCCCCTGCTCATGCTCTCTTTCAGAAATAAATTAAAAAAAAAAAAAAAAAAAAAAGAATTCTCTCTCCACCTCTGCCTCTCTCTCTAAACAAGAGGTGGGGGGTGCCTGGCTGGCTCAGTTGGTTAAGCATCTGACTTCAGCTCAGGTCAGGATCTCAGGGTTCATGAGTGAGTTTGAGCCCCTTATCGGACTCTCTGCTGTCGGCACAGAGTCCACTTTGGATACTGTCTCCCTCTCTCTCCGCCCCTCCCCTGCTGTGTGCTCTCAAAAATAAATAAGAACTTAAAAAAAGAACAAATAATAATATTTGTAAAATCCTTTTAAAAAGCAGACTATTGTCATGTTAGAATTGAAATATAATTTGAGCATAAACCATAAAATATCCAGATAACAAAGCATAAATTCAATCCTTGGAGCTTTATGAAAACTAATACAATTTAACCTACAATTCAACAACTATAAAAAATACTAGAATGAGCCACGATCAAATTATCAGCTGAAACAAGGATATCACCGTTTTTTTTTTTTGTTTGTTTGTTTTTGTTAAATGTTTTATTTAGTTTTGAGAGAGAAACAGAGACAGCAAGAGCAGGGGGGGTCAGAGAGAGAGGGAGACACAGAATCTGAAGACAAGCTCCAGGCTCTGAGCTAGCTGTCAGCACAGAGCCCGACGCGGGGCCTGAACCACAAACCGTGAGACCATGACCTGAGCCAAAGTCGGACGTTTAACCGACTGAGCCACCCAGGTGCCCCAGGGTATCACGTTTTAGAACTAAAAATGCCATTAAGTATATAATGGACTAGTTGTATTCAGGTGAGAATTATCAAATTTAAAAATATGAAAAGAGAAGGTGTAAATACCATGAGACACATTTAGCTAGAAAACATCCATTTCCCCTTCTTTTTCAACAATACATAGTTAGAGGAGCACCTGGATGGCTCAGTCAGTTAAGTGTCCAACTTTTGGCTCAGGTCATGATCTCACAGCTTGTGAGTTTGAGCTCTGCACTGGGCTCGCTGCTGGCAGCACAGAACCCACTTAGAATCCTCTGTTCCACACTCTCTGCCCCTCCCCCACTCAAGCATGCACACACTCTCTCAAAATACACATTTTAAAAATGTCTTTTAAAAAAAGAATATGTAGCTGGACACATGCTTGTCTTAACTTTCCAACATCTCTTGCTGCTTGTGTGGGCATATACCTAAGTCCTAGTCAACGATGAGTGAACAGAAGTACAGTATGCCTTGTGGGTCCTGGTCTTCTAGGAATGGATTGCTGCCTCACAGCTTCCCATCCCTTCTATACTATTTAATAGGATAGAGATGACAGAACACTACCACAGAGGAAGCTTGACTCTGACAATACAGCAACTTGAAAATAGTCCAAGGGTAAACAGCTTAGGACGGAGAAAAGTACACTACCTACTTAAAAATTTATTTGGGATTTCTTTTATAGTAACTAAGCTAAATCCTAAAACATGTGAACAATCTTCAACTGAAATTAGGACCAAATAATTATAATGATGTATCAAATATAAAAAATTTTCCCAACACTCTGTTTGTGTATCTACATAACCTACACATGTATAACTACAACTTAAAAGATGTAAGCAGGGGCACCTGGTGCCTGGGTGGCTCAGTTGGTTAAATGCACAACTCTTGATTTCAGCTAAGGTCATGATCTCACAGTTTGTGGGTTCAATCCCACATCAGGCTCTGCACTAATAGTGCAGTCTGCTTGGGATTCTCTCTCTCTCTCCCTGCCCCTCCCCTGCTCACCCACTATTTCAAAAATAAATAAACATTAAAAAATAAACAATTAAGAGATATAAACATGTAAGAACAGACAAAGAATCAGGAAAAAAAAACCACAATCTAAACCCAACTTTAAAAAAATTAGAATTATATATACTATATATACTCAGAGTGATTTCCAAGAGTTATTACTAAATTTAAAAAAGTGCAAAAGAGCACATACAGATGCTACTTTTTAAATAAGAAGGAAGAAAAATAAGAAAAGTTGTGCTTATTTTTTAAAAAGGAAACACAGGGGTGCCTGGCTGGCTCAGTAGGTAGAGCATGCATCTCTTTATCTTGGGGTTGAGTTCAAGCCCCATATTGGGAATGAAGCCTACTTTTAAATGATGAATAAGATAGGAAACACGGGAAGGATAAAGTGGAAAACAACGAAGTTGGTTTCCCTACACAAGGTCAGTGATGGGCTGGAACATTTCTCAATGAAGTGACTCTTCACTGAATTGACCTTCTTGTATATTTGTGACTTTTGGAAGCATGTTAACATTGTAAATACTCAAAAAACAAATCAATAAGAATGGAAGGGGAAAAAACTTAAAACTGAAAGCAAGCCAGAAAAAATAAACCTATTCATAATTCAAATGAATACCAAACACACTGAAGAAAAATCAGAAAGACAGACTAAGAGGCAGGCAGACAGAACTAATCAAGGCAAATTACACAGTACTTCACTTCATAACCTCAGTGGATAGCAGCATAGGGTGGTAAAGGGCAGGATTGCAAAAATTAAAATAAAAATCCTAAACACATTAGACTTATTGTAATACAGTGGACAAAGCAATTCTCTAATTATTTGAGGTGTATTATTGGTTTGAGTCAATGTGTTGATGTTGCTGGGAGTCAAAGTTAGGAGAGAAGGCAAGAAAGAATCCCATGGGGATAGCTTAAGACACTGAAGACAGTGTGAACTCATGATTTCTAGAACAGGTATGTGCATGTGCAGAAACATGTGTGCATGTGAACATATATATGCATGTTTTCTACTGCCATCTGCTAAAAGGCATGAAGCAATGAGCACATCTAGGGCCCAGATCCTGGTCTCTAATAGCATTGCCCATAGGGAATGGGGACTCATTAGAGAATGGGCCTGATTCCAGGGCTACAGCAGAGGTACAAGATGAATCTGGAATGTCATGTTCTGTCAAAAAAATAAGGAAGTACTCATAAAATATGGTATGTTACAGGCACAAAAGAGTCAGCTTTAAAAGAGGTCCAAAGAGCACAAACTTAGCTCCGAAATAAATAATGAATTATAAGCCATTAAAAAAGAGAGATTCATAAGTCTATACTAATAAAAGAAAAAAAAGGGAGAAGTGTGGTCTCATTCAGAGTGCTGAATGTGGAGGAGTATGAAAGATGGGGATTATTTTGCAACCAGCATAGTAATAAACACTGGATCATGAAAGAATCATCATGTATACTGAATCTAAAAATATAATCTAATGAAAGATAGGGTATTTGAATAGTCTTAAAGTATCTCCTCAAAGACTGCTTTTTAGTTACAAGGAAAAAAATAGTTATATACAGTAGAAGAATAGACAAGCCCTTGTCTTGGCGATCATAATGAACATCCTCCAGATGTGACACCCTGAAAAGAATATATCATCACTTAAGCAGTATCTGGACCTTGAATGAATAACCTGAATCCAATCAAGAATAAACTTGAGACTAAACCAAAATGAGATGCCATTTTTTAAAGGGATCAGGGTGTGTCAATGTCCTAAAAGACAAAGATTATGGAAATACCCCAGTTCAGAAGAGACTAAAGAGAGATAACAGCTAAATGAAATACCTCACTCCAGACTGGATCCTGTACCAGAAGAGGAGAAAATGTTACAAAGGGCAGTAAGACGTCAACTAACTAAACTGAAACAACAGATTAGGTAATAACATCGCAACAATGTTAAATTTACTAGTTTGATTACTATGATGTGGACCTACAATTGACTTGGAAATGGACACTGTATTTAAGGATAAAAGGCCATGATATATGTAACTTAAATATCCAGGAAAAAAAAAATCAAGCATGCAAGTATATGGGTATACACACACAAATACAGAGGGAGAAAGAACAATGAAAAAATACATGTTAAGTTAATCAGGATAAGGAATGTTCTTTGTAATATTTTATTTTTGCAACTCGTCTGTAATTTTGAAAATATCTCTGGCACACGCTGGGTGGCTCAGTCTGCTAAGGGTCCAACTTCCACTCAGGGCATGATCTTGCAGTTCATGGGTTCAAGCCCTGCATCAGGCTCTGTGCTGACAACTCAGAGCCTGGAACCTGCTTCGGATTCTGTGTCTCCCTCTTTCTCTGCCCCTCCTCCACTAGCACACTCTTTCTCTCAAAAATAAATATTAAAAAAAGAAAAGAAAAAAAGGAAAGTATTTCCAAATTTTAAAAAATCTAAGTTCTCTTAGGGGTACCCGGGTAGCTCAGAAGGTTGACTGTCAGCTCTTGATTTCAGCTCAGGTCATAATCTCGTGCTTCTTGAGTTTGAGCTCTGCGTCGACTACACCAAGCATGCTTGGGATTCTTTCTCTCCCTCTCTGTCCCTCCCCCAATTCTGCTTGCTCACATGTATTCTCTCAAAAGAAACTTAAAAAAAAAAAAAAGGTTCTCTTAGAATACTTATAAAATAGAAAAAGTAGAAATCAGGGAACCTGGGTGGCTCAGCTGGTTAAGCATCCAACTCTTCGTTTTCAGCTCAGGTCATGATCTCACACTGTCAGTATGGAGCCTGCCTGGGGTTCTCTCTCTTCCTCTCTGCCCCTCCCCTGCCTATGCTCTCCCCCTCTTTCTAAATTAAAAATATTTTTTAACTTTAAAAATAAAAAAAGGTAGAAATCTTTTATCATTCTGTTAGTATTTTAATTTCCATGAAGCAATTATATCAAATGCAGATAAGACTGAAGAAAGTAACAAGTCAAAGAGTTATAAAAAGATGAATACAACCTTAGTACAGCCAATCTTACAAGTGGGAAGGGATAAAGATATCCTTCATTTATAAGCTGAAATTAAATTCTGTTAATTAAAATAACCTACTAATAACAAATGAAAAAAATTGTTATGCTTATTTTTTTCCATTAATTTCTACACCCAATGTGGGGCTCAAATTCATGACCCTGAGATCAAGAGTCACATGCTCTTCCAACTTAGTCAAGCACCCCAACAAATGAAAGTTTAATAGCAATACTTACTTGATTGAGATACAGAAAAAGATTAAAATATCTTGGTACAAGGGTGGTAAGGGTTTTCTATTTTTTTTTAATGTTTTTTATTTATTTCTAGGAGAGAGAGAGACAGCGTGAGCAGGGGAGGGTCAGAGAGAGGGGGAGTCACAGGCTGAAACAGGCTCCAGGCTCTGAGCTGGCAATCAGCACAGAGCCCGACGCGGGGCTCGAACCCACGAACGGCGAGATCATGACCCAAGCGAAAGTCGGACGCTTAACTGACTAAGCCACCCAGGCGCCCCTGGGGTTTTCTATTTTTAATAGTCCTTCCTAAATAAAAAGTAAAGGGGCTACTAACAACCATCTCTGCCCTAGCTTCTAAGAAGCTCAAAGTTGTATCTCTGGTAGGCTCTTGGAAATCTATCAAAACAAAAGACTGGAATTTTGGCTTCACCTCATTCTCTTCCTTACTGTTTCTCAACAAAATTTCTTCATTTACTTTTAACCTGGTTCTACCAAATTTCTATCTATTTTCTCCAATGTTTTTTATATGGGCAACATATAAATCATAACTAAACATAAACAGATACAACTGTGTTTCAATTTAACATAAAATTACAAATCAAGTTAAAAGTAAGGCTAAAACAGAAAAAAAAAACGAGACAGAAACAAGAGGAGACCATTAGTTTTGGAGGTAATCCTTACATTCTTTATTTTTTAAATGCTTATTTATTTTGGGGGGGGGCGGTGAGAGAGAAAGGGAGGGAGGAAGAGGGGGAGGGGGAGGGGGAAGAGAGAAGGAGAGAGAGACGCACACACACCCAAGCAGGCTCTGGAGCCTGGACCCTGATGCAGGGTTTGATCCGAGGAACCACGGAATCTTGAGCTGAAATCAATGCTTAACGGACTGAGCCAAGGTGCCCTAATCCTTAATAGTCTTAAGTCTTCATGAAAGGGAAATAAGAAATCTTATTTTTTTAGACTTCAAGAATAAAAAATGTAATGACTATCACACAACACATACATGAATCGAGGGTTTACATTTCTGGACACGATGTTGTAACAGGGACCAAATTCACTTTTCCACATGAAAATAACAAACTGAACAAAATCTATGAAACAGTTTTCAGGTAATGGATCAGATAGCACAGCACAATGATCCCTAAAAAGGCAAATATATGAGGTAAGCCCTTTAACTGCCTGAGTTTTCAGGGAGTGACACAGGAAGGAAGAATTCACAGTCCAACCAGTAGCAGTCTCTCTTACTGAGATGGAACCAGGAGCCCAGGGCTATGAAGGTGGCAAGTTTGTAGAGCACAGTACCAGAGGAGAGAGCTGTTCAAAGAACTCTGGATATACCAAGAGTCCCCACCAATATACAGCTGAGTAATGATGAGCAAATGTGTGAAGAAAGTACCTGAGGTAAGGGAAAGAACTTCCCTCAGAAGAGCAAGGAAATAATCTAGGCTGTTCTATCCCAGAGCTGGACAAAGTTCATGTCCCCACTAGCCGCAGTGAAAAACCGTGTAACTCAGGGGAATCGGGTGATATATTTTCAGGGGAAAAGAGGTAAACCCTAAAAGCTGCTCACCCACCTAAAATTTAAATGCCTTGTAAGAGTCAAACATAACTTAAATGTATTTCAGAATAAGTCAAATCATAGAAGGAAATATCCAATGTCCAACAAAGTAAAATCCTAAATAAATAGGATTCAATCAAAGATTTTCAGGCCTGCAAAGAAGCAGTAAAATACGACCCATATTAAGAAAAATCAACTCACAGAAACAAACCCAGAAACAATACAGATAATGGAATTAGTACACAAGAACATTAAAAATAATTGTAACTACATTCCACATATTCAAGGTAGAGCAAACACTTACTACATAAAGTAGCATAAAAGACAATAAAGATACAAAACAGATCTAAACTTAGAGATAAAGATTGTTAATGGTTGGCAGGCACCCTCCTACACTGTTGGTGGGAATGTAAACTGGTGCAGCCCCTCTGGAAAACAGTACGGAAGTTCCTCAAAAAATTAACAATGGAACTCCCTATGACCCAGCAATAGCACTGATAGGAATTTACCCAAGGGATACAGGAGTGCTGATGCATAGGAGCACATGTACCCCAATGTTCATAGCAGACTCTCAACAATAGCCAAAACATGGAAAGAGCCAAAGTGTCCATCAACGGATGAATGGATCAAGATGTGGTTTATCTATACGATGGAACACTACATGGCAATGAGAATGAAAATCTGGCCATATGTAGCAACATGTATGGGCTTTGAGGGTGTTATGCTGAGTGAAATAAGTCAGGCAGAGAAGGACAAATACCATATGTCTGCACTTATAGGAGGATTAGGAGGAACTTAACAGAGGACCATGGGGGAGAAGAAGGGGGGAAATAGTGGGGTAGAGGGAGAGAGGCAAACCATGAGAGACTCTTGAATGCTGAGAACAAACTGAGGACTGATGGGTGTGTCAGGGGTAGGGGGGAGATGGGCATGGAGGAGGGCACTTGTGGGGATGAGCACTGGGTGTTATATGGAATCCAATTTGACAATCGACTATTTGTTAAAAAAAAAATTGTTAATGGTTGGGATTAATAGCTGATTACACACTACAGAACAACTTCAAAATGTAACAGCAGAAACAATAAGAAATATAACAGAAAACAAACAATCCAAACTACAGAGAACTGATGATTACCAGAGTAGAGTTGGGTGGGGGATGTTGAAACAGGTGATGGGGATTAACTGCACACTTATCACAATGAGCCCTGAGTGGTGTTCAGAACTGCGGAATCCCTATACTACTGGGAAGTAATATAACACTGTATTGTTAGCTATACAGGTAATTAAAACTAAAAATATAGTAATACAGATTTGTGATTAAAAAAAAAAAGAAAAAAGTTAAAGTATCCCATTCTAGCTTAGAAGCTTAGAGGATCTAAGTTACTTTGAAGAGATGCACAGGTTTAAATAAAGAATTTCTGGACACAACATCCCCACAATTACTTTAACCTAATAATTTCCAAGTAAACTGGACCCAGTTTGGGGTTGGACTTTACAACCCAAATCTGGTATTGATCTCTTCACAAAAAGCACCACTCTGCAGTGCGCCTCTCAGACACTGTTTCATTTAAATTTCAACCGAAGTCGCCAGTTTCCCCCAAATCTGACAAAAACTTTTCTTTGGTAAGATGCGCCATCGTTTCTCTGGCATGTGATATGCTTTATTGCTCTAAGTCAATAATGTTCTGCCGGACTACAGGTTTTACTGATGTTCAGCTGACTGAGGTAGGACTAGTTTGACTTGAGTTCCGAAAGAGGAATGGAGGAAAAAAATATTTGAAGGACACTGGCTGAAATTTTTCCAAATCTGATAGGCTTACCAATCTTGAATAAAAATATATGTATTTAGTACTAAATATTCCTTGCTAAAACATACTTCCATGAATCCCAGAAATAAACACTTATGAACTCCTTCTGTATCTCAGAGACTAAGAATGTGAAGGTAAAAAAAATATGGTCACTATTGTCAAAAAATTACACATCTTTCGTTAATTTACAATCATCATCAGCATGAAGTCCTCAGAATATCAAGAAAATAAAGTCTAGCTAAGAGTTTTCTGGATGTCTGAATCCGACGAACTCTAAATAAAATATGTTACAAACTGGAAAGACAAATTCCAAAAAATAGGCACCCTAATATGCAGGTACACACTCTTTGGCTAAGTGTCAAATTTATGTCAAAGCTCTCAGGTTCTTGATAAACCTCTATTATTTTCTCATTTCAAACTTCATTTTCTGGGAAATAGGTTAAAAATATTGTGAACTTTCAAACTTTAAAGGCACTTAAACTACAGAAAATAAAAAGATTAATAGTAGTTTTATTCTTTATTAAAACCCCTCCAGACTAAAATATTACAAAAAAAAAAATAACACAATAAAAAGTAATTTACGTTTTCCTAAATCTTTATGTAAATCAGAATAACTTAAGTACCTGATTTACTATTTAAGCTAAACTCCACCTATATAAAAAGATGACACATATTTCTGCTCTGAAACACAGTGAGGAAATATTAAGACTAACCAAAAGTTCTCATAGAGAGAAAAACATTCTACCTCACCAGGCAGCCTTTTACAGACATATTCTTTTTGGTATCCTCAGCACCTAACACAATGAAAGCAAATAGTATATATATGTTTAATAAAAACAATCACAAAGAAAACGCCAACTTAAACTGACCTCCTTTCATACCCTAGATCAGGCAGAACATGCTCAGCTTCAAAACTTTCTGGGTCACCTAGGAGCTATAAATGGGTAGTTGTGGCTTTTTACTTATACACTTTAGCCAGTAGCAAGCCGATGGCCAGAGTCTCTCTCTCTCTCTCCCTCTCTCTCTCTTTTTTCACGGCACCACATCCATTTATATCTCAGGTTTCTAGTCCATGAAAATATAGTAAATTTCACACTACATCTTGATGACTGGATCCCCGGATGATCAGTGAATCCCCAGACACAGAACAAAGGTAATCATGAATAAAACAATTTGATAGAAAAATAAGCTAATTCATGAGAGTGAGTTTTAATTGCTGGAGGAGGATACTGTGAAGGAACATCTGCTCTTGGGTGGGAGGTAGAACTACTTGTCCTTTAAAAATCTCTACAGTTGTTAAGAGTTGACAACCTATATAAATTCATTTTCTGAAACAAAAAAAAAGTTTATAAAATTATAAATTTACACTTAACTTTAAAATTGCAGCTTTATGTAATCTTTAAAAAAAAAAAAATTGGGGGCGTGGGGGCGCCTGGGTGGCTCAGCCGGTTAAGCATCTGACTTCAGCTCAGGTTATGATCTCATGGTTCGTGGGTTTGAGCCCCGCGTCGGGCTCTGTCCTGAAAGCCAGCTCAGAGCCTGGAGCCTGTTTCAGATTCTGTATCTTCCTTTCTCTCTGACCCTCCCCTGCTCACGCTCTCTCAGAAATAAATAAAACATTAAAAAAAAATTTTTTTTTTTAATTTTAATGTTTATTTATTTTTGAGAGACAGAGCACAAGCAGGGGAGGAACTTAGAGAGGGAGAAACAGAATCTGAAGCAGGCTCCAGGTTCTGAGCTGGTAGCACAGAGCCTGATGTGGGGCTCGAACTCATGGACCACAAGATCATGACCTGAGCCGAAGTTGGAGGCTCAACTGACTGAGCCACCCAGGCACCCATTAGCAAGTATACAATTTACACTGTTAATCAAATTTTATTTATTATTATTTTTTAAATGTTTATTTTTGAGAGAGAAAACGAGAAAGAGCACAGGGCAGGGTGGGGGTGGACAGAGGATCTGAAGTGGGCTCCTCACTGACAACAGAGAGCCCAATGTAGGGCTCAAACCCATGAACCATGAGATCATGACCTGAGCCAAAGTAAGATGCTCAACTGCCTCAACCCAGGAGCCCCAGGTAATCAAATTTTAATTCAATTCAATTACTCAGAAGCCCACTATCCAATATCATACTGAATGACAGAAAGGAAGAAAAAAAAAAGTCCACAATGTTCCTTTGAGAGTCAGACAAAAGATAGTGCCAGATGGGCACAACACTAAACTATAGGAAAATGTTAAAAATGAAGATAATGTTGGGGCGCCTGGGTGGCTCAATTGGTTAAGCGTCTGACTTCAGCTCAGGTCATGATCTCACAGTTCGTGGGTTTGAGTCCCGTGTCAGGCTCTGTGCTGACAGCCAGCTTAGAGCCTGGAGCCTGTTCCAGATTCTGTATCTCCCTCTCTCTCTGACCCTCCCCTGCTCACGCTGTCTCTCTGTCTCTGTCTCTCTCAGAAATAAATAAAACATTTAAAAAATTAAAAAAAAAAGAAGATAATGTTTAAGTATTTGAGAACTGAAACAGAGACTGACAAATACAATTAGTTTCATCAGTGACCCAACAGCAGTCTTTACTAGCAAAATAAGATGGCCGAAGTCCTAGATAAAATAGAACCCTCCAAGCACTGAAGGTTAGTTAGGATGGTCACACAGATAATGCCTTCAGAAAAGAGGGCAGAAAGGCAGCAGCTGAATGGAAAGCTAGAAATCAAACAAAAAGCAGGGAAAGCAAAAGAATTTTTTTTTCTTAATATACTTAAAGTATAGAAGTATATTAGCACATATATGACAACTGAAAATAACAGAATGCAGGGAAACAATATCCAGATACCAGAAATAGGATGGCATTTTTTAAAATGTTTATTTTTGAGAGAGAGCGTAAGCAGCGGAGCAGCAGAGAAAGAGGGAGACGGGGAATATGAAATGGGCTCTGTGCTCAAAACAGAGAGCCCAATGTGAGCCTAAACACACAAATCATGAAATCACGACCTAAGCCTAAGTCTGATGCTTAACCAACTGAGCTACCGAGGTGTCCCAGGATGGCATTAAAAAAAAGGGGGGGGGCATTAAAATTGCCAAATGACCAATAAAACCATATACAGAAACAACAGGCACTTAAATTCAGATATGTTCCAACTTAATTCCTCAAACTCTCATTTTCTCCCTCCCTTTAGCAAGTGACAACTTTTCTTGGTTATCATTTCAACTATTCTTTTTTTTTTTTAAGTTTATTTATTTTGAGAGAGGGAGGGAGGGAGAGAAAATCCCAAGCAGGCTGTACACTGTCAGTGCAGAGGCCCAATTCAGGGCTCCACAAACTGTGAGATGATGACCTGAGCCAAAATCAAGAGTCAGACACTTAACTGAGCCACCTAAGCGCCCCTCAACTATATTCTTACCAGAAATTTTCTTCATCCTGCTCAACTTCATTCTGCCACATGTGTTTCCCTACCCAGCCCTCAATCCTGCAATGAACAACCCTTCTCTGTATCCCTGGTTAGGTGCTGGGGAAGATTATCAAAGCAGCATACTTAAAAAGTGAATGTTTTCAGGGCGCCTGGGTGGCTCAGCTGGTTAAGCATCCGACTTCCACTCAAGTCATGATCTCACCACTCATGAGTTCGAGCCCTGCTTTGGGCTCTATGCTGTCAGCTCAGAGCCTGGAGCCTGCTTCGGATTCTGTCTCCCTCTCTCTCTCTGCTCTTCCCTCCTCATGTTCTATCTCTTTCTCTCTCTCAAAAATAAAAAGACACTAAAGTTTTTAAAAAGTTAATGTTTTCTAACATGAGGAGAGGGGCAGGGAAAAGAGGGACCTCTTGGCTAGTGGCACTAAAGCTGAGGAGATGGCCTGTGTGGTCAGGAAACTGGTTATTACAGGAGGATTGAGAAAAAATATAAATATGTTGAGAATAATGGAAACCAGATTTCTGTCAGCAAAGTAAAATGTAGAAAGACTAGAATAAAGCATGGTGTTGCACTCAAACTTGAGTTATTAGTGTGAACTCATGGTTCTAAATATAGATACAAAGTAAATGTGTGTGGGGGAGAGAGAGAGAGAGACAGAGAGAGTCCTATATTTACGTGTTTTCCAGCTTTGTCAACTCAAAGGCCTAGAGGCAATGACAACACAGAAGAAACAACCATACCTAACAACCAGACTTTTATTTCTAAATACCATTTTCCACTTTTACTGAAACAAAACAGGGGTCTTGAGATAAATGGTTGGTTCAAGGGCTAGGAATGTATATGATGAGTCTTCAACATCTCAGCAGGTCAACAGTAAAGAAATGCAAAATAGTTGGACACATCACAAGTCAGTTTGAAGAAACATCCACATGCCAAATCTACAACAATCTGAGTGTTAAAATAATTATAGTATCATTTCAATAACAGCAAAAATGATTAAATAAAACAGGAATCCATGTTCCTACTTACATAAAGAAATGAGTATATAAATATATACATACACATATTCTTACACACATGGATGTGAGGAAAAGATCTACCTTAGAGAAGAAGGCCAACTGCTAATAACTGTAGAAGGAATGATGTAATTAGAAAAAATCATTCAATAACCATCATAGTAAAAAATTGGTCTGAGCAAGAATGAGTGCTAAAACTAGTAGGTGAGAGTTTAATGAGGAAAGCTGAGGAACCCGACCAACACCAAGGGATCAGTTCATATCAACAGTAATGGTACAAACTGACAACTGTGTGCCACCTGTTATGACACAATGAGAACACAGCATCTCTTCTATGGTATTTCTGCCGAATACATATAACCTAAACCACAACACAAATTGAGGAACATTCTAAAAATAACTGATATGATGCTTCAAAGATGTCAAAGCCACAGAAAGACCAGGAAAGAAAGATGTTCCAGACTGATGGGAGACTAGAAACTTGTCACAACTGAACACAACATGTGATTCTGGACTGGATCATGGGCTCTTTATTTGGGGGTGGGGTGGGGTGGTGGAATTTGTTTTGCCATAAAGCCATTGTTGAGGCACTTGGTAAAATCTGAATGGGATCTGTGACTTAGACTGTATTCCTGTATCAATGTCAAATCCACCTCCTGGTTTTGATGGGAATGCTGTAGCTACAGAGGAGAGTGCTCTTGTGTTTCAAAAGTACAGACTAAGGGATTTAGGAATAATGGGCATCAAGCCTGCAACTTATTCTCAAGACACACACACACACACACACACACTCCAATGGGAGGAAAGCCCACTTTGACCCCACAAGACATTTAGCAATATCTGCAGACATTTTTGGTTGAAACACTGGCAGTGGGTTTGAGGGGTTGGGGGACGAAACATGTTCTACTAACATCTAATGGATAGAGGCCAGATATTTTACTAAATATCCTCCAATTTACTAGGACCAACACAACAATTAAGATTTATTCAGTCCAAAACATCCACAGTACTGAGGCTATGAAAAGACCAATAGGTAGGAAGGCTTGCCACCACAAGCCACCTCTTCACTCAGAAATGAGGTCATTACTGTCTTTAAATCTAATCAGATTAGAGAGGACCCAGATACTCCCACTGACCTATCAGCTACATGAAGGTGTTTCTATTATAATGGAGAACTGGAACAAGGGCTGAGAACATTTCCTACACCCACCTACTTACCTCCCTCTTCTTTCTCCTCTGGAGATTTGGGGTAACCTACATAAAAATCCCTTTGAGAATTGAGCATATCTATTTTTCTGCACAGACAACATGAAACGTAATTTCTTATATATAAAACATCTACCATTACCACTATATTAATTTACACATATCATTTACCTAAATGCTTAAATTTTGATCCACTTATTTCCTCTATTCCTTTACACTCATCAAAACTCAATAGGTAAAAATTTAAATTTCCCCTATTTCTGTTTCTCAATGGCTCTCTCCTTTTTAACAACTCTGAAATAGTCTTTTAGTGTCTTGAAGGCAAATGGATGACCTATTTCCTCTGAGCTATTTTATACCACTTAACTTCTCGTTGCTCTCTTCCTGAAGTAGGCTTCTAAATTCTTTACCTAGACAGTTTCATAAGAGTACATAACTTCCATGGGATCTAAAACATTTTTATTATTTTTATTAAGGTACAGTAACAGTGGGATCAAAGTTTCATTTTTGAAAATCACTGATCAACCTAAATAGTACTAACATATGTGAAGAAATTCTGACACAATATCACTTAAAATAAAAAGGGTTTTGGCAAATATTTCAGTAGGATGTTAAAAAAAAAGGAAATTAAAACACTGAAGTTAAGTCTCTTCAGGGAATATAATGTTATTTACGACTACTGTTTTAAGGGGTGCTTCAACCATATTACATTTTTCAAAGAAATTCAATTTCATAAGCTCTTCTGGTTCTATAAATTAACATCACTTTCTTAATTTTTCTCAGACATGATCCATCAACAGTAAATAGGCCCTCTCTTCTGCCTACTAGGTTATATGACCTGATTTACTTTAGGCCAGATTCCTTCATAATCGGGTCAAGTACATACACACTGCTGCCTAGAAGCCACATTAGTAGCAAGAAATGACTTCAATACTAAAATTAAAACCAAGTTAAAAACCTGAACACAAATGAGTATCAAATTAACATAAACACATAGGATAAAATTACTTCAAAATTTGGGAACACATCATTATGACTTCATCCTTAGTGAAATAATCTAAAGACAACAAGACCTGGAAAAATCTTAAACTTCACTCAATGTACTTATTGTTCATAATAATATTGGTATTGCAATTTTAAAAATAATACATACTTAATAAAGCAAGTAAACTAAGTACAAACTTTCATAATCTTAAATTTGAAATGAAACTATCAATATGAACTCATAGTTTGTTTTTCTACATGTTTCATAGCTCCATCCAACAAAAGAACCTGTAAGAAAAATCTAGCCAGCACTCAGATCATGGTTTCTAAATACTATCCTCACACAAAAAGAACCAAGGATACTTGCATAAATAGATGATTCCATGACTAAAACAGGTAAAATACAAGAGGAGTCTCAGGGGCGCTTGCGTGGCTTAGTTGGTTGAATATCAGACTCTTGGTTTTGGCTCAGGTCATAATTTCACAGTTTAGGTGTTTTAGGCCCATTTTGGCACAGAGCCTGCTTGGGATTCTCTCTCTCTGCTCCTCCCGCACTCTCTCCCTCAAAATAAATAAATAAACTTAAAAAAAAAAAAACAAGATGAATATCAAGTCATCTCTTGTGTAGGAAGCAAGCATAGTACTCAAAGATGATGGGGTTGAGACGCCTGGCTGGCTCCGTCAGTGGAGCATATGACTCTTGATACTGAGGTTGTGAGATCGAGCCTCACATTAGGTGTAGACATAACTTTTAAAAATAAAATACAATCTTAAAAAAAAAAAGAGGACAGGTTATAGCAAAAGGACACAAAAGATACCTTGAAATGGTTCACACTGGCCAAATCTTATTGTAAATACATTTAATAAGTAAAAATTATTGAGTCTTCTCTGCTGTCAGCACAGAGCCCACTTTGAATCCTCTGTCTCCCTCTCTCTCTGCCTCTCCCTGCTTGCTCACTCACTCTCAAAAATAAAGAAGCATTTAGAAATAAATAAATAGGTGTGACTGGATGACTCAGTCGGTTAAGCGTCCGACTTTGGCTCAGGTCATGATCTCAAGGTTCGTGGGTTTGAGCCCTGCATCAGGCTCTGTGCTAACAGCTAGCTCAGAGCCTGGAGCCTGTTTCAGATTGTGTCTCCCTCTCTATCTGACCTTCCCCTGCTCACATTGTCTCTCTCTTTCTCTCAGAAATAAATAAAACATTTAAAAACAAAATCTTTAAAAAATTATTGAGTCTTGGGGCGTGTGGGTGGCTCAAACAGTTGAGTGTCCAACGATGGCTCAGGTTATGATCTTGCAGATCATGGGTTTAAGCCCTGCGTTGGGTTCTCTGCTGTCAATAAAGAGCCCACTTGGGATCCTTTGTCTCTCTCTCCCTCTGCCCTTGCTCAATGCATGTGTACACGTACTCTCTTTTTCTCTCTCAAAAGTAAACATTAAAAAAAATTACTGACTCTATAGTGTAGAAGAGAATGAGAGCAAGGCATAGGGAAAGGAGGAAGAACATCTCTAGAGAATTCCAGTTATTAAATGTGAACAGCAATTTAGAAATCTCACCATTCTGCAACTGTCAGTGTAATAAATGATGAGGCAAAGATCAACAATGGATGCTAAAATGAAGTGAAACATAATGAGAAACAGGATATTCACATGGTGCCAAAGTAGCACCCAGAAGCTTACTTACTATCTAAACTAATGGAAAAATATGCCTTTATTGAAGAGCTGGTGATCAAAACTTTCATTTGGTGGTCAAACAATATTAAGAGTAGAATAACCAAGTGTTATGTAGCTTCTAATGTAAAGCAGAATACACAATTATCACTTTGCCTTATTCTTGTCAAAATGTTTAACCCTAACCTAATCAAACTTACAGACTTCAAGTGTTCTATGCCACTATGCTACTGTAATATAATGGGGTAATGACTTAAAAGATATCACTGGAGGAAAAAATCCGATAAATTTTGAATGTGGAATATTCTATAAGTAACATGAATTCCTTAAAATAAAATCAGTGCCACAAGAATTTTTAAAAGATGATGGGACTGTTTAAGGCTTAAGAAATATTAACAACTAAAGGATTATGATTTGGGGGGGGAAAAAAAACCTAAAAGACAATTAGGAGATAGCTGGAGAAAATGAATTATGGACTAGACATCAGATAGTATCAAAAAATTGCTTATTTTTCAGAAGTTCATTCATTAGAGAGAGAAAAAGAAAGTGAGAGCAGGGGAAGGGCAGAGAGAGAGAGGGACAGAAAATCCCAATCAGGCTCTGCAGTCAGCATGCAGAGCAGGGCTTGAACTCATAAACCACAGTATCATGATCTGAGCTGAAATCAAGAGTCGGATGCTTAAAAGACTGAGCAACCCAGGCACTCCAAAGAATTGCTAATTTTTTAAAGTACTGTTATCATATAACCACAGTTGAATATGAGATTATCCTTTTTCTTTTAAAATGTATGCCATCTATAACTCCACAACTTTTAAAGACAGAAAAAAAGTGTATGTATATATATATATACATATATATATATATATATACACACATATATTAGGGGAGGAGACCATGTATATGCAACTGAGTCAAAATATTAACTGGAAATCAATCTAGGTAGAAGGATATGGATATTCATCATACTGCTTTCACATTTTCTATATATTTTGATTGTTTATAGTAAAAAGTCTAGAGGGAGGAAAAAAGTAGAAGGCTATAAATCAGCAGTTCTCAAAGCATGTGCTAGGGACCCATGAAACTCTTTCAATAATTTTCCCAGTAACAGTAAGATGTTATTTGCCTTTTTCACTATGTAGTCATTTGTAAGGACAGTGAGAAAGCAATATTGGGTAAAGCTGTTGGTGACTTAGCATGAATCAAGATAGGGGGGCTCCAAACTGTGTAAGTAGTCATATTCTTTACTGTAATATTCTTCCCAGTTAAAAAATAAAATGCAGTTTCGTATAAGAAAAAACCTTTGGTGAAGGAATAAATATTATTAATTTTATTAAATCCCAACTGTCAAATACACTAATATTCCATACAACAAAAAAATACACATAAAACACTTCAGCTGTTGGGGGTGCCTGGGTGGCTCAGTCGGTTAAGCATCCAACTTCAGCTCAGGTCATGATCTCGCAGTTTGTGGGTTCGAGCCCCGCGTCAGGCTCTGTGCTGATGGCCAGCTCGGAATCTGGAGCCTGTTTCAGATTCTGTGTCTCCCTCTCTCTCTGACCCTCCCCTGATCATGCTGTATCTCTCTCTCTCAAAAATAAATAAAAACATTAAAAACTTAAAAAAAAAAAAAAAACCACTTCAGCTGCATACAGAGGCACTTGGGTAGCTCATTCAGTTAAGTGACCAACTCTTGATTTCAGGTCAGGTCATGATCTCACATGTTCGGGAGTTCGAGTCCCACATCGGGTTCCAAACTGACAGTACAGATTCCACTTGGGATTCTGTCTCTCTTCCTCTCTCTCTGCTCCTCCCCTACTCATTCTCTCTCTCAAAATAAATAAATAAACTTTCAAAAAAAACCATTTCTGCTACATACAAAGTACAATGGCTTTGTCAAAGAAAAACATCTTACTGCTGAAGTTGCAAGCTGAACTATTCACTTTTTGCCCGGAAAACCATTCTTTTTTTTTTTTAAGAGATAGGGAGGGGCATAAAGCGAAGGAGAGAGAGAATGCCATGCAGGCTCCACACTCAGCACAGAGCCCAATGAGGGACTCGATCTTACCATCCTGAGATCAAGACCTGAGCCAAAACAAGAACTGAACGCTTAATCAACTGAGCCACTCAGGTGCCTCTGGATCACCATTCTCTACTTGAAAAACTAATTGACAAGCTATGCTTGATTTGGTATTAGGCAGACCTTTTATCAAAAATGAACAAAGTGGGCCTATCACTGCCAGTCATTCTCCTTGAAGTATTTTCTGCCAATGAAAAAATTTCAACTTTTAAGCAATTAAAATTTTAGAGACCCTTTCCCTCTTACTATGAAACTGAGAGCTTCCTAATACTTAAAACTTCTGATGACTCTGGCAGTGATAATAATGTGATTTTTTTAATACCATATAATGAGATGTGTCACCACTTGAAAAATCTGCAGAGAAATCAGTGTAACCAGTATTTTCCAAATCACCAATAGATGATGTTACAAAGCATGTATGTGTAAAAATTCCATTCAAAATGATGACCAAAAAAAAGTGAAAGACCAACAGATTTTACTGCAACAGTATTAACGGTTCACTGGCATGGTTTTAGATTCCAAATTGCAACTCATCCTTAAGAAACTCCCATTTGTTGAGTTTTGGTATAGTACTAAAGAACAACATTCACAATTACCTGAAAAGACTACTTAAAATACATATGTGTGTGAGGCTGGATTTTCTTCATATATTTCAATCAAAACAGCACAATGAAATATACTGAATCCAGGGGCTATGAGAATCTGGCTGTCTTTCATAAAGCCAAACTTTAAATTTTAAAGATTTGCAAAAAAATGTAAAACAATGTTATTCTTCTCACTACTTTTTTTCAGAAAGCAATTTTCATAAAATGTTATATACTAACATGCAATAAGTTGTTGTTTTAAGTGAATTATTAATATGTATTTTTGAAATGCTTTCGCTTCTAATTTGATACTGATCTGCACATATAATTAAAAGATCTTTTTTTTACATTTTAAAAAAAAATTTTTTTTTTTTTTTAATTTATTTCTAGGAGAGAGAGAGACAGCGTGAGCAGGGGAGGGTCAGAGAGAGAGGGAGACACAGGCTGAAACAGGCTCCAGGCTCTGAGCTGGCAGTCAGCACAGAGCCCGACGCGGGGCTCGAACCCAGGAACCGTGAGATCATGACCCAAGTGAAAGTCAGACGCTTAATCGACTAAGCCACCCAGGCGCCCCATATAATTAAAAGATCTTAAAAAAAAAAAGTTCTTTGTGGTTCTCAGTAAATGTTTTAAGATTATAAAGTAGTCCTGAGACCAAAGTAATTGATAACTATTGCTCTGGAATTAATACATGCCATACACAATTTCATATAAACCAAAAGCTGCACCTAAGCAGTAATGACTATAGGCTACATAGTCCATACAGACTATATTCCACACTGCCCTGGCCCCCAGCCCCTCACCCCAGAGCAAAATTCTGAAGTCTGAGTTAAGTTTATTGAAATTAGCATTAAGCAATTTTTTTTTTCTGGCAAGGGGGGTGGTCACATGGGGGTACAAAAGTATAGCACATTTTGAAAAGATTGCCAATTAGCTCTTTACAGAGGTAAAAGAATAAAAATAAAATGAGGCTGTAAGACTTGGCCTTACTCATCCTTGGACACCCTTACTGTTGGGCTGCTTGAAAGCAGTTCAATCTCCAAAAGATGTTGACAACTTGTAACTTTCAATAACAAAATTAACACAGAACAAGTTATAGAAGGATTTTTTAATGAACAGGTAAAGTCAAGCACATTATTCTGAATACCCATGCTGGACCATATTAAATGACTTACATACTGCATAAGAATGAAACTGCACCCCCCCCCCCAAAAAAGAATGAAGTTGGACCCTTAACTTGTACCATATACAAAAATTAACTCAAAATGAATCAAAAACTTAAATGTAAGACCTAAAATATAAAATTCTTAGGAGAAAACATAAAGGAAAAGTCAAGCATCTGATTCAGCAATGATATCTGGCCACTAAAGAAAAAGCAAATTGGGATTTCATTGAAATTAAAAACTTGTGCATCAAAAGCACACTATCAAGACAGTAAAGGGACAGGTGACAGAATGTTCTATTGTGCAAATTATTTGAGATTAATATTTAGACTATGTAAAAACTCCTATAACTCAACAAAAAGACAACCTCAATTCAAACATGCACAAAGGGGAGCCTGGGTGCCTCAGTCAGTTAACCACTCAACTCGATTTCATCTCAGGTCATGATCTCATGGTTTGTAAGTGCTGCTATGTTAGTGTAAAGCCTGTAAAGAGCAGTCAGTCTCTCTCTCTTTCTCCCAGTCTGCCAGTGTAAAGGCAGTCTCTCTCCCTTTCTCACTCTTTCTCTCTCAGAATAAATAAACTTTAAAAAATTGTTTTAATTAAAAATTAAATTAAAATTAAAAAATTTTTAAGGAAAAACATCAGGGATGAGGGGCATTAAGGAAGACACTGTTGGGATGAGCACTGGGTACTTTTTATAAGAACAAATCACTAAATTCTATTCCTGAAATTATTATTACACTACATGTTAACTAATTTGGATTTGAATCTTTTTAAAAAGATTTTTAATGAACAAGTTTATAAGACTGAAAAAGAAAAGAAAGAAAAAGAAAAAACCAAACATGCACAAAGGACACAAAAAGATGCTCAACATCACTGGTCAGGAAATGATGCAAATCAAACCATAATAAGATACCATTTCTCATCCACTAGGGTAGCTATTAAAAAAAAGAAGAAAGAGAAAAAATAGCTATTATCAAAAAAAGGTGGGGAGCACATGGATAGCTCAGGTCTTGAGCTCCAGGCTCTGAGTTCAAGCCCCACAATGAACTCTGTGCTGGGCATGAAGCCTACTTCAAAATTAAACAACACAAAACTACACAAAACAACACAACCCAGAAAGTAAGTGTTGGTGAAGACATGGAGAAAATGGAACCCTCTGCTGGTGAGAATGTAAAATGGTTTGGTCAAGGTATAAAAGAGTGACAGTTAAACACACGCCTAACTCTCTCAAAAATTCTACTCCTATTTATCCAAAATAGGAAAGTAGGGACTCAAATGGCCAAAAGCTGTAAACAGTCCTAGTGTCCATCAACAGATGAATAAACAAAATGTGATAAATACAAAATGTTCTTCTAAGAGAAAGAAGAAGGGAAAGGGGGAGAAGGCCATGTGACGGAGGCAGACAATGGAGTTATGCAGCACAAATCAAGGAACACCTGGACCCATCAGAAGCTGGAAGAAGCAAGGACGAACAGCCCCCTTAGAGTGTTTTAGAAAGCAAGACCCTCCCAACATCTTAGTTTTGGATTTCTGTCATGCAGAACTGTGACAGAATAAACATATTTTAAGTCAGCCAGTTTATGGCTTAACACTAATAAAAGCAGTTTTTTTTCCATATATTTACATCACCTAATAGAGTTGTGCCGGTGGATGGTAGAGTTTGGTCTTCTCATCAATAAAATACCCTTGAACAACAACAACAAATGTAGTATATACATACAATGGAATGTTCTTCCACCATAAAAAAGGACTGAAATTCTGATATGTGCTACAATATGGATGGACCCTGACAACATTATGGTTAGTGAAATAAGCCAGACACAGATAGTTAAGAATTGTATGATTCCACTTAACATGCAATAACTAGAATAGGCAAATTCATACAGACAAAAAAGTAGAATAGTAGAATAGACAAAAAGTAGAATAGCGTTTACCACACAGGTAGGGGCTAGGAGGACAGAGTTTTTACTGCACATGATAAAATGTTTTGGATATAAATAATGGAATGGTTACAAAACACTGTGAATGTATTGAATATTACTGAATTGTATATATAATAAAAATTATGCTAGGTATATTTTACCACACTTCAAAAAAATGGTTACAATTTTTAAAAAACTTTACTTACATCCTTTGAAAGACAAAATTTGTAATCTTCAGATTAAAAAATCAAGAGCTGAGCCCTCCAATAATATATAAATAATATAAATCACTGATAATGCTTTACTTACCCGTTTGGGGCCACTAAAAATCTTTCTGGTGTTTTCTTTTGATTTATCTCCTTGTTTATTTGGGGGCTTCTTCACACTTTCAGGCACACCAGGCAAATCCTCTGTAAAATCCAAGTTTTCTGAAATGGTAATCAAAACTAGCTAGCTTTCTAATATTTCAAATTATCTACCAAACAACCTATGAACATTTGGGGAGTGCCATTTTGCGGGGTAAAAGAATAAAGAAAATAAAAGCATCATTCAGTTGACAAAATATTCCTAATGATATGAAGTCTCATTTTGCCATTCTCACCCCCTTGCCTGCCCCCTACTCTAGAAGAAAATCAGACACCAAGTTACTATGTATGTGCTTCAGTTTTATTGTGTAAGTGGCAAAATCAATTCTTTTCTAAAATAACTGCTGGATATCTATGGACACTGACATTGGGCGGGTATAGTTCAAACATACACACAGTATCTACCTTTTAACATTTCTCTAGAGCTTAAGTATACTGAATCATGCTGGCCTTCAAAGAATGTCTGCTTGCACCTACACAAGTCACATTAAAAAAAAAAAAAAGACAGCTATCCTTGGCAAAAGATATAAAATGACCTAGTACAATGTAGCTCAATGATTTGTGGGTCTTCATACAAAAATAACCAAATAATCAGATAAACTCCCAGTTATATTTTTTTCTATTCTAAACAAAAAAAGCAAAATAGGAAAATTTTTCAGTAGCCCAACCCTTGAAAATGTTTGCTATTTCATATATCAGTTGAAGACCCAAATTCAAACTCTGGATATATCAATCAAATGGTCTCTAATTTTTAAATTTATTTGGTATCAATATGAAGTTTTTGAAAGGGAGCCTGATGATCTCACATTTCAAAGCTTAAAAAGTTACATTACCCCAAAATGTAAATTTCAGCCAGAGATTTTTCAACTGCTGATCAGGATAACTTGCTATCTAAGTTAGCAGAAAGGGCTACGTAAATTACAGGAAGACAGGAACTCAGGTTCTGTGCATGATTACTTATCATCCCCCTGACAAAGCAACCATAAAGCTGTCTGCCCCGTCAGATCTCATGTGACTCACAAAGCTGCTGCAAACTTCAGTTCTTCATCAAGAGATACAAAACAACACTGGATGAATTCTGATAATCCCCTTATTTTATTTATTTATTTTTACAGTTAGGAGTATACAGTGAGCCCTTAGGGTCTATTCTTATACAATTCTAGTTTTGAAAAGTGACTCTAATCTAACAAAACTAGGCCAAATAAAGCAAAATAGTAGGTTGTCTCAAGTATGGCTTAAAATGTACAAGACAATCTATATGTAAAAATACTATAAGAATTCTAATTCACCATAATGACACTTCTTGTATGACTTAAGAGGACAAAAACGTTATTTAGCAAGTAAAGCGATACAGAGGAACTATGTATTTGGTTAAATATATATAAATATAGCCTCTGGATCCCAGAGGATTTAGCTTACTGTTCTTCTCTCAACAATCAATCCACTTCACAAAGCCCCTGTCAGGTAATGACTTAATTATAGCAAAGCTAACCTACTTCTTGTGTTTGTCTCTCACAGTGGAAACTATCAACTCCTTGGGAGCCTCTAGTCAATACTGGCCCTACTATCTTAAGATACAAATTTTCACTGTTAAGAATGAATAAATACTTAACTAGCACTTTTTAATTTTATTAAATCAACTCGAGAGGATGATTTTTAAGATTAACATTTCTTTTTAACTTTAAACTTAAGATTTCTTGAGAATGTTTTAAACATTAGTTGATTAGTTTTGAGCCAACTACAAAGGCTTTTGATCAATTTTAATTTTCTAATATTTCCCTCATTATAAATCATAATGTCCAAAATCTACCCTTAAGTCCCCACTGCATGGGGATTTTCAAAGTTGAAACATCAAGATGTCTAGTATCCCTGTACTCAGACACACATTTTAAAATTCTCAAGTGCTAAAGGCAGAATTAAAACACATATATGAAAAGACCCCAATCTATAAATTGATCCTTACAACGTGGAACTTGATTATGAACAATTAAAACACTGTACCTCTGGATAAGGTACAATCTGTGGTTCTAAATAAATAGTACTTTTATTAAAATTAAACATAACACATTAAAATCAAGTATCTAGGCAGAAACTAAGTAACTGTTGATTTAAACTTAAAACATACTTACTTATAATAATTTTTTTAAGTCTTACCTGCATTATTAGTATTAGACTGACTGTCCTGGGAATTATCACTGTTTTCAGGAGGAGGCTGCAAGGAGGGTGATGAAGCTGTTTTAGTTCTTTTTTTGCTTGTTTTTCTTTCCACTTGACAGTCCTCTTCATCATCATCTTCACTTTCACTGAGATCATCAAAGCCAAAATACTTAATTTTGTAATTAGAACTCCCAGATCCTCCTTCATCACCTCCTGTCTCATCATGATCTTCAAAACCAAAAAATTCAAGTTTAACATCCTTTTTGGATTTAGTATTACTAGGTCGAAATCTAGTAGTGGTCTTAGAAGTTGCAATATCTGCCTTTTTTCTTAGACGGCCAGCTTCTCCCAAATCTGCAGGGGTTGATGCAGTGAACTCATCCATGCTACGTTCCATAGTATCCTGAATGGTAACATTACAAACTGACAAGCAAGATGGATGTAAAACAGTGTAATCTCTAGTCCGTCCAACCGTCCCTCTAAAACTGGTCCCAGAACTTCCACTGCCTTTCTTTGCCTGATTCAGGCCATCTTTACTTGATTCACTGTTTGCTTTGGCTAAGGCCTGACTGGTGCCGTCCATTAGCTTATCAAAATTTGATGCTCCTTGTGAGGATTTTGCTTTATTCGCCCTACAGTACGTCCTACAGTTGCTTGGCCTAAGAACACTTTGCACGATGTCTTCCTCAATGGCTTCATTCAGATTTTCCAACCGGTTTTTAAAATCCTCATCCTTCATCTCCAAAAGAGGATCACTATCCAAACTTAAAATACAATCTTCTGATCTGATATCTTCAAAATCATTATCCCATTCATACAAACCAGTTCTTACAGATCCTTTAATGGGAGATATTTCTGATGGAGATTCTGACCCTTTTCCAAGTTGGGAGTTCCAAGTATCATTTGTTTCCTTGATTTCATCAGCTTTGTATCCAGAAGCTACTGTCGTTTCTGCATTGGATTTCTTAGTACTGTCTTCAGCATTTTTGTAAATATGGTGACTATTCTTTTCATATTCTTCACTAAAATTCTCCACTTTATCTATAAAAATTAAAAATAAGTCAAGGATAAAAACATAAGTGACATCAATGTTAAAGTTAAGAAATAACAAGGATATCTCCCTAAGAGCACAGAATTAATCTTGAAATAATTGCAATAAGGTTATTAGACAGTGAAGAAATTAATGAATGTTTACGTATTTGACACTTCCCCTTCCACCTTTTAAAATAGAGCTCTCATGCCTTTTAGTGACCTCTCCCTAGTCATTCAAGTCCCTTAAAATTGTTACTCTTAATTCAAAAGATTGACAGTGTTAAGCAACTAGATCAATTCAGAATTAAAGGACTCAGCCAAACCTTCTTAGAGATTATTATGGGTTTTTCAAATTAAATGCTACTTTATTATTATTTATTATATATTTATTATTATTAAATGCTACAAATTATAATTTATTTAGTAGAATCTAAACAGTGTAACACAATAAATGAAAACATTCTGGCAGTTTATTTCTCTGGTATAGGGCTGCCCATAAGAATATGCTGGCTCTGTCTAGAAACCCATCTCAGGGTCAGGTTTCTTTCTCTAGTTCTGTTTCCATTCTTTCTCCTAATCCTAAAAGCCATATAACTTCAAAGATATTTTTTTCTTTTTTTAACAGCTGCTCTGGTGCCTAAGTGGCTATCTATGCATATCAGCAAGCAGTAAATCTTACACTTACTCTTCATTTTGTACTTGGGCAATTCATTTTTACTATCTTTAATTTCTATCATCATAAACATTTTTTGCTAACCTTTCTAAACGAGAGATGAAAATATGATTCAAACTGGTATTATGATTAACTCTCCCAGCACTTAGCAGTAGAAAAAATGGCAAAATGTTTATGCCAAACTTCCTGTTTATAATTAAAAAGTGCACTTACGTTTAAGAAAAGCCAATTACAAATCTCAATTAACAAACCATCAAATCTAGACAAAGGGATGATTTTACATGAATTTGATGCACAATTCTTAATACTACCCAATGGGTTTAAATATAATTTAACTTGTTAGGTTAATGTTTACTTACTTTTAGAAGGGACCTAATATCTGTTTTATTCTTAGATACTTCCCAGCAGAAAGCAAGGAATTATAGTTTTTCATAATCTCAGAAGTACCAATCACTAAGCCTAAGATACTGAAAAGCTGAAAATTAAAAGCTGACTCTGACATCTGACATCTTAAATGGAACAGAAGCAAAGCAAAGTCTAAACCAAACCAGAAGAAATACCATCAAGGCTTTTACTTTTACTAACAAGTAGAAAGAGTAGTCGTAGCTGAGCCTGGAGACTTAATGTTGTCCTGGTTAGATAAGCTCTTCAGAGCTCAGGCAAGACCCCTAACTTCGGGAGTTTTCCTAAGAGCTACAATTTCCTCATCTGGTCAGAAGAGAAGTCAGTGACCTAGACTACTTTATAGCCTTCCTGAAGGAATTACTTCCTAATGAATACGTTATGGGAGTCCTTAGTATGCTTAGCCACACAAAGGTCTGTGAGATGTCATTAAATGTACTATCACATCGCTTTTGTAATTGCATAGCATTCTACCATTTTAATGCCACATATTTTATGTAGGCTGTTTCTGTTTTCTGACTAAAAAACAAAGAACAGCATTTAGATGAACAATAAATGTCAGTATCCCTATCTGTAAAAACTACCATTTCAGGAGGCACCTGTGTGGCTCAGTCAGTTAAGCATACAACTTCGGCTCAGGTCATGATCTCACAGTTTATAAGTTCAAGCCCCACATCAGGCTCTGTACTAACAGCACAGAACCTGTTTCAGAGCCACTGTCTCCCTCTCTCTCTCTGCCCCTCCCCCTCTCAAAAATAAATAAACATGAAAATAAATAAAATATATTGAATTAAAAAGAAAAAGAAAACTACTACTTCAGGGCGCCTGGGTGACTCAGGTGGTTAACCTAAGTGTCCAATTTCAGCTCAGGTCATGATCTCACAGTTCATGAGTTTGAGCCCCATATTACCCTCTCTGCTGACAGCTCAGAGCCTGGAGCTTGCTTTGGATTCTGTGTCTCCCTCTCTCTCTGCCCCTCCTTTGCTGGTGCTCTGTCTCTCCATCTCTCGAAAATAAGTAAACAATCTAAAAAAAACCACTTCAAGTTTCACTTTAATTTCTCCAAAAATCAGAGAGAATGCATGTTGTGTTACTATTCTTATAAATAAGACATCTTTCATATGTCTTTGTTGTCATCATATAAATCTACTTTAAGCATAGAATAATAAAGAGTCCTACAGAAAATATTCTCATTAAAAGTTATAACTAAAAGTTCCTAAAAGTTATAACTAAAAGTTCTCCACAAGAGTATTCTTATATACAAAATAAACACCTTCCATAGCCCTTCGTCATTTAGCTCTGGAACAAGCGTTACAACTATATCTTCAGAAGAGAGCAAGGCCATCTTATCCTAAAATGCAGGACAATTACTTTCAACTGCTTTCCTCCCTCAAATATCCCAGCTTCTCTGTCACATAAACTCTGTTTGATATCTTAAAACATCAAGTGATTAAAAACAGTAAATAAAATAAGTTATTTTCTTCCAGAGAAGCTATACTTTACTGTTTTAATCTAAACTGACTATATAAACAGAAGTATGTTCCTAGCTAACACAGGTTTAGGAGTTCAATGAATGTGTGCCAATTCTGCCACTTTCAGGGTAAAATGAGGCCTTAAGCTCAGGCCATTTCTTCACCAAAAAATGAACTAACAAAATATTTCTGAAGGGCTAGATGAATAGATAAAAGATAATATATTTAAGTCTATCTTACAGGTTATACATCACATAAATGCAAATTACCATAACTATTACCACTATGCCACAATACAGAACATATTTTTAATAATCTTTTAGCAAGACTTTCCTCAGTGGGCTCTAACCTGTAAGTTCATCAATACTCCCTATGTGTCCTGTGCCTACCAGTTTCATCCAAGGAATCCAAAACCACATTCTAAGTCCTACTGTTTCTCAAGCTAAGAGTGAAGACTGGATGTATAGAAAGTTGTTAATTTAAAACTTAGCCTAACACCATCTGCTATCAGATACTTAATGTTTTTTAATATCACTTGATTTTATTTTTAAAATTTTTTTCTTCAAGTAATCTCTACACCCACCATGGGGCTTGAACTCACAAACCTGAGATCAAAAGCAGTACGCTCTTCTTTTTTTTTTTTTTTTTTTTAAAGTAATACACTCTTCTTACTGAGCCATCCAGGAGCCCCAACATCACTAGACTGTAGCAACACTAGTTACTCAATCTTTTGTATGTTAGGTAATATATAAAGGAGGGAATTTATCTTAATGAAAAAAACACATGACAAGCATGGGGTTAAACCACATAACTAAGCCAATACCTAGATGTGTATAAGTTTGGCAAGCCTTATTATCTCTCTAGGCCTCATGCTGCTTATCTAAAACATGGAAAGCAATGGCACATAAAAGATTAATTAAATGCCCACTATTCCCTTAAAGATTCTTATTTTGAAAGGAAATGGATAATTCCCTTAACAATAAAAACACAAACATATCAGTCCTTACAATAATAGAAGTATACATAGTTTAATTATTCAAAAAAATTTTTTTTTAATCTTTACTTATTTTTGAGAGACAGAGACAGAGAGAAGAGTGAAAGCAGGGGAGGAACAGAGAGAGAAACACACAATCCAAAGCAGGCTACAGACTCAGAGCTGTCAGCACAGAGCCCAACACGGGGCTCAAACTCACAAACTGCAAGATCATGACCCAAGCCGAAGTCAGACACTTAACCAACTGAGCCACCCACGTGCCCCTACATAGTTTTATAAAGAAAAATAGATAGGTGGGATAACAAGTATTCTGTGAGTGAAGGATACTCTTTGAAGTATTTAAAAAATTGAGACGGTTAAGTTTGATCAGAGATTTATGAATGGGTTTCACAGTTTCTTCACATTTTGTGAAACTGTATGAATATTTGCACATATTTCTCAGGGAGAGTGTACATAGTTTCAGCAAATTTTCAAACTAAAATATACTTTCAGTGGTTTAAAAGAGAAAGAGGGATGCCTGGTGGCTCAGTTGGTTGGGAGTCCGGCTTCGGCTCAGGTCATGATCTCACAGATCGTGGGTTCAAGCCCCGTGTCAGGCTCAGTGCTGACAGCTAGCTCAGAGCCTGGAGCCTGCTTCAGATTCTGTATCTCCCTCTCTCTCTCTGACCCTCCCCTGCTCACACTGTCTCTCTCTCTCAAAAATAAATAAAAATACATTTTTAAAGAATTAAAAATACAAAAGAGAAAGAGAAGGAGCAAAATATATGCACAACATCAGTGTATACTGACTGTGGAATTTCAAATCTCTATGGGAAAGATGAATTATCCAATAAAGGTACTGGAATATCTGAAGGAAATAAATTATTTATATTTGATATTTGATAATATTTGATAATAAATCAAATATTAAATATATTCTAGATTAATCAAAAACTTGAATATGGAAAATGAAACTATACACATATTATAAAAGAGAATTTTTAAAAAATACACTGGAATGGAGAAATTCTTTCTCAGATATAAAGCCCATAATCCATATTAACTTACATAAAATCTAAAATTTCAGCATGTTAAATAAGGTTAAAGGAAACAAAATGTGAAAAACATTAATTGCAACTAGTATTACCAAAGAAGAGGTAAATTTCTTTCATTTAACAAGAGTTCTTACATATCCAGATGCATTAGAGACCTACAATGGGGGATAAATGCAAAGTTTATAGAATACAGGAGTGTATCTTTAGGACCTCAGAAGAGGTAAATTTTTTTAAACCAGATACAAAAAACACTAACCATAAAGGAAAAGAAAGAAATTTAATTTCACCAAAATTAAATCTGTCCATAAAACAATACTATTTAAGAACTACCAGACAAACTAGAGTGGAGGGTATTGAGACTATATAAAGAATGCACATAACTCACTAATTGAAAGATGTCTAATAAAAAAAATGATCAAGAGACTTGACGACTCACTCAAAAAGAAAGGATGTTCAACAAACATATTAAAAGATGCCTAATTCAATTAGGAAGGTGCAAATTAAAACCATAATGAGATACCATGACACAACCACCAACAGAACTAAAATTCACAATATCAAGTACTGTGGAGACGGTAAAGCAACTTCAACTGGTGGTAAAGGAAACTGAACTTTGGCATTATCTATGAAAACTAAACTTATGACACAACAATTTCATTTCTAAGTACTTACCAAATAGATACCCATGCAAACATATACCAAAAGATGTATTAAGCTAAACCATATAAAACCTCCGTTTTAAAAATAATCAAATATTAGCAATTCCACATGGTTCAACATAACAAAGAATGCCCATAGCAACATCATTCCAAAACAATGAAATCTAAATATTCATTAACAGGACAGTCAATACAGCAGTCTGCTCATACAAAGAAATTCTACAGAGCAGTAAAGACAATACATTTCGAGGGCACCTGGGTGGCTCAGTCAGTTAACCCTCTGAATCTTAATGTCAGCTCAGGTCATGATCTCAGGGTTTGTTAGATCAAACCCTGCATCAGGCTCTGTGCTGATAACACAGAACCTGCATGGGATTCTCTCTCCCGTTCTCCAGCTGGTGCACAAAAGCTCTCTCTCAAAACAAATAAATGTTTTCAAAAACATACATGTCAAAGAAACAAATATACGCTTGAAGCAAGTAGTTTTATTTACAAGCATTTACAAGGAGTATGAAATAAACATAAGTAACAAGGAAACTCACTACAACTTTGTTTCCTGGTGTTTGCCTTCATACACAATACAACTATCAATAATGAACTACTCAAAGTATCATACAGCCACATATCTAAATACTATGTAGCTATTAAAAAAGAATGAGGCAGATCTCTGTTATGCAGAGATAAGGTCCTTAAGGATGGGACAAGGGAAAAGCCCTTTCTATCTCTTGAATTGCCTACAGTCTGAGAATAGTCTGTTAATATACTTAAAAGAATAAAAACTGCCAAAGGTACATATTAAGTACCTTAAACAGTAACAATTGTACTGCAATTACTTTTTTTGGACCCTTTATCTTTTAAAGAATTCTACTTATGTATGAAATACAATGTCTGGAATTTGCTTCAAAATAATCCATTAAAAAGGAGTAGATAGGAATGCTTGGGTGGCTCAGTGGTTAAGCATCCAACTTTGGCTCAAGTCATGGTCTCGAGGTTCACAAGTTGGAGGCCCTCATCAGGCTCTGCTGAAGCTGGAACCTGCTTCAGGTTCTGGATCTCCCTCTCTCTCTGCCCCTGCCCCAATGGCACTGTCTGTCTGTCTCTCAAAAATAAACATATAAAAAAAAGTAGATAAGAATAAAAATGAAACAAGACTGACCATGAATTAATGCTTAAGGAAGCTAGATACATACACACATACACAGATATACACATCTGTGTAACTATATGCTAGTATGTTTATACATACTAATAACAACATACATACTTCCCTCATCCTTATAAGAAAATGAATATATTTTCTTTCACTTTCATCAAATCCATCACACAGATAAGGAAAATTGGGTCAGCGAGGTTAATGACACAGTTACCAATTAAACAAATGGCCAAAAGACCCCATAAAAAGATCCACCCTGAGTTTTATCACATTATACTACCTTTGGTAGCAGCTTAAAATTGAAATACTGAAGCAGATAAACCATCGTAATCCACATTAACAGAAAAAATCCAGATGAAGTTAAACATCTAATGTTTTGGACAAATACGTATCATATGATTTGCTGAAGGTTAAATTTAAACAAAGCTTTTGACTTTTGACTAAGACGACTGTACAGATAAAGGAGCTTTGGAGATGATTACTGACTAAATACAGGTAAGGTAACTAGAAAAGTTAATTTGGGGGGCGCCTGGGTGGCTCAGTCAGTTAAGCGGTCGACTTAGGCGGAGGTCGTGTTCTCGCGGTTCGTGGGTTCGAGCCCCGCATCAGGCTCTGTGCTGACAGTTTGGAGCCTGGAGTCTGCTTCCAGTTCTGTGTCTCCTTTCTCTCTGCCCCTCCCATGCTCATGCTGTCTCTCAATAATAAATAAACTTTTAAAAAAATAAAGTTAATTTGGGCAATAAGGGGTACCTCCATTACATGCAAGCTACTTTTAAAGATTGGAGTGGTTGTCATGAGAAGAGGAAACAAGCATATTCTATATGTAGAAATCACTCAATTCACTGAAACTATTAAGGACTGATGAGCAAAAATACTAAAGATCAATTAGAACTGTCCAACAAAGGGAACGCCTAGGGATGAGAGTGTACAACCTTGTCATAAAAGAAGTGTTTACAAAAAGGGACTTGATTAAAATTAGTTAATTCTGCTCTGAAAAAGACACTGTTAAGAGAATGTAAAGACAAGCCACAGACTCAGAGAAAATGTCTGCAATAAATATACTTTATAAATAGGGAGAGAGGCAAACCATGAGAGACTCTTGAATGCTGACAAAAACTGAGGACTGATGGATGTGGGGGGGAGGGGGGATGGGCATGGAGGAGGACACTTGTGGGGATGAGCACTGAGTGTTATGTGGAAACTAATTTGACAATAAACTATTTGTAAAAAAAAATAATAATAAAATAAAATAAAAAAATATATATACTTTATAAAAGACCTTTATACAAATATATAAAGAACTCTTAAAGTTCAATGAGAAAATAAACAATCTAATTAAAAATGAGCAAAAAAAAAAATGTGAACGATATCAGCACAGAAACTATACTGACATCAAATAAGCACATGAAAAATGCTCGTCATTAGGGAAATGCAAAAAGCTAATTTCCTTATATACTAAAAATTCTTGGGGTGCCTGGGTGGCTCTCAGTTGGTTAAGTGTCCGACTCTTGATTTCAGCTCAGGTCATGATTCATTACCTTGGGGGGCACCAGGGTGGCTCAGTCGGTTAAGCGTCCGACTTTGGCTCAGGTTACGATCTCACCATTCATTGGCTCAAGCCCCGTGTCGGGCTCTGTGCTGACAGCTAGCTCAGAGCCTGGAGGCTGCTTTGGATTCTGTGTCTCCCTCTCTCTCTCTCTGACCCTCCCCTGCTCACGCTGTCTCTCTCTCTCTCTCCTCTCTCTCTCTCTCCCCCCCTCTGTCTCAGAAATAAATACAAACATTTAAAAAAAATGACCTTGGTTCATTCATTAGTTCAAGCCCCACATTGGCTCTGCACTGACAATGCAGAGCCTGCTTGGGATTACCTCTCTTCCCCCTCTCTCTGCCTTTACCCCCTCACGTGCCCTCTCTCAAAATAAATTTAATAAAATTTTTTAATGAAAAAAATAATAAATTTGTACACATCAGGAAGTCCAACATCCCAGCAAAAAAAGCACTAGAGACAAAGAAACATTTTATACAAAAAGAAACAGAAACAAATAACTTATGAAAAAATACTTTATTTCATCTCTGATTCTACCCTGCCTGCAGTCTCCTAAAAATAAATAAAAGTACAAAAAAAAAAATCAAAGTACAGGGGTGCCTGGCTGGCTCAGTCAGTGGAGTATGCAGCTCTTAATCTCAGGGTTGAGTTCAAGCCCCACAATGGATGTATGTATTACTTAAAAATAAAATCTTTTAAAAATTACCAATTTTTAAAAATCAAAAACTAAAAAGGTACACAGTGTTATATGTTCATTATAACTCAATAAAGCTGAGGGGGGAAAAAAACAAAATAAAACCAGTCTGAACTATACTTATACTTACTTAGCCCTCAGTATGTGCCTGGTACTTTCCACATACTTTCCACACCTTAATTCATTTGATTTCATAGCAACCTTTTGAGGTAGGTACTATTAAAAGTTCATAAGCCCTTATCACAATTTCAACACCCAAAAAGCTCTGAAAACTATATTTTTTCATAATACATTCTGAAACAAAACCTGACCTCACCTAAGTGAGGCTATTTACAGTATTTGTCCTTCTTAGGAATGTATTTTCTTTTTCTGAACAAACACTGATTAGAATGCTGCCTCAGACTCTGATGGGGTATTAATGTACCCCACACTTTCTGTATTCCAAATTAGTCCTGAATTCCAAGACAAATCTGGCCCCAAAGGTTTCAGATAAGGAAATGTGAACCTGCATCTCATTCTGCAGATGAAGGGTAATAGACATAAGTTACTGTCTGACAGTCACACAGTTATTAAGTGGTATTTGAAAAATAAATCAACTTAAAAAGAAAACAAAAGTACTGGAAGCAACCCAAAAGTCTCACATCAACAAGAAACCATTTAAGGAATTTATACCACATACAGAAATGGACATAACCATGCAGCAGTATTTTAAATAAAAAAGGGGATCTGGGTGGCTCAGTTCATTAAGCATCCGACTCAGTTTCCACTCAGGTCACGGTCTCGTGGTTTGCCTGTTCAAGCCCTGCGTCGAGCTCTGCACTAACAGTATGGAGCCTGCTTGAGATTCTCTCTCTCTCCCTCTTTGTCTAGCCCCTGTTTGGGCGTGTATTCTTTCTCTAAAAAATAATCTTAGAATTATCCCCAAAACATATTAAGAGAAAAAGCAAGGTACAAAATGACATGTTAACATCTGTGGATTTAAATAAACACACCTATAAGTACTTTTATTGATTCTATGTGCACAGTATATGTCAGAAAGGCTGAAACAAAAAATAAATGGTCACTCCAGGGAGAACTGGGATGACTGAGGGAAACGGCTGGGAACCTTTCAACCATTACCATGCACAAATAAAATTTTTTTAATTTGAAATTTTAAAAAAGATGTATGTATTCTAAAATGAAAAAAAATTAAACCCCCTGAATAGACAGCATTCTTTCAGCTAGGCAAAGGACAAACTTTGACAGGAGGACTGGGGGCGGGGTGGAGCAGAACCACCACACATCTACTTGGAAATTTGGCAACATCAACTGAAACTTTAAATGCATACACCCTGGGGTGCCTGGGGGGCTCAGTCAGTTGAATGTCTGACTTCAGCACAATTCATGCCTCACATCGGGCTTTGCGCTGACAGTGCAGAGCCTGCTTCAGATTCTGTCTCCCTCTTTCTCTGACCCTCACCACTCTCTCAAAAATAAACATTAAAAAAATTTTTTTAATGTATACAACATCTTCTACCACTATACTGAGACATTATGCTCAAAAACACAAGTAGGGAGATCTTCAAAATAGCAATTATTTATAAAGAGCAAAGAACCAGAAATAGTCAAAATATTCCTTACAGACTAATTTTAAAGTATGGTACACTCACAACGGAAAACATGGAACTGTTACAAAAGAACAAGTAGATTTATAAATAAGTGTTCATCTGAGAGATTTACACATACATGTTTTTTGTAAGACACAATACACTATATATACATATATATACACACACACTCTATACACGCTGTGTATATATATATGTATAATACGTATACATGTGTTTATATACATGAGTCATGCTCCCATTTATGTGTGCCTGCATGTTTAAGAACACACTGATTTATATGCTATGCATATTGAAGATTATGAAAAGCTATATAAGAAACTGTCAACAGCATTTGCATCTATGGAAGGGAATGGTTTTTTTCCCACTGTCAGTCAACAGGAATATGTGGCTATTTATCAGAGGCATCTAAAAAGCCAAAGCAAAACCAGTGGATCCATTTTACTCAAAGATTTGAATGGTAAAAGCTACTTTAAAAAAAAAAAAAAGGCACTTTAACTGGTAATTTAAAACATCCTTATATTCTGGCAAGTGAAACAAAAGCAAAAGTGAACTATCGGGACCTCATCAAAATAAAACACTTCTGCACAGCAAAGGAAACAATCAGCAAAACCAAAAGGCAACCAACAGAATGGGAGAAGGTATTTGCAAACGACATATCAAATAAAGGGCTAGTACCCAAAATCTATAAAGAACTCATCAAACTCAACATCCAAAAGACAAATAATTCTGTGAAGAAATGGGCAAAAGACATGAATAAACACTTCTCCAAAGAAGACATGGCTAACAGACACATGGAAAAATGCTCAACATCACTCATCATCAGGGAAATACAAATTAAAACCACAATGAGATACCACCTCACACCAGTCAAAATGGCTAAAATAAACAACTCAAGCAACAATAGATGCTGGCAAGGATACAGTGAAAGATCTCTTTTGCACTGCTGATGGGAACGCAAACTGGTGTATCCACTCTGGAAAACAGTATAGATTCCTCAAGAAATTAAAAATATAACTACTCTATGACCCAACAACTGCATTACTAGGTATTTATCCAAGGAATGCAGGTGTGCTGTTTTGAAGGGGCACATGTACCCCAATGTTTATAGCAACGCTATTGACAATAGCCAAAGTACGGAAAGAGCCCAAATGTCCATCGACAGATAAATGCACCTGGGTGTCCGGGTAGCTCAGTTGGTTAAGCATCCAACTTCAGCTCAGGTCATGATCTTGATATTCACAGGTTCAAGCCCCATATCCAGCTCTCTGCTGACAGTGCAAGTCTTCTTCAGATCCTCTGTCCCCCTCTGCCAGTTTCCCACCCTTCCTGCTTGCATCCACAAGCACGCGCACACACTCTCTCTCTCTCTCTCAAAAATTAAAATTAAAAAAAAAAAAAGGAAAATTCATTACTACATCCTCAATTCCACACGTACTCTGCTCCAAAAACTGATGTGCCAACCCACCTGGGATTTAATCATTCTCCCACATTATAAATAATGGCATATTGCTCACCCATTCCTAATCTTACTGTGATATATTGCTACTATTCTGGCATAACCTATAAAAAATAATATGATAGATTACTGGCTTCTGTGCTTACTATGTGAGTAACTCTAATGTATGGGTAACATCCTTTGCATGTCAGGCAGTTTCCAATTACTGCTTTCAAACAGAAACTGTGCTAACAATGCTTCCTCTTACTTTTGTCACTATGGTTTCTCAATATTTACATGTATTAAGAACAAGATTGATACCAAAGCTTTGTATTATCCTAGCAATGACATTCATACCCATGAAATAACTGGAAAAGGGCCTACCCATCATTAAGATGTGTTTCCAAGTCCAAAATTCCAATCAATTTTGCCTTTAAAGTGTATGGCATTCATAGCTGACCAACCATGTACTAATAATTGTGCTCATAATAATCTAGAAGAATTCTTAAATTCTTAGAGCATTATAACCACAAAAAATTCTTAGAAGTTTAAATTTAAATATATATACACATTCCTGTACAAAGAACAATGAAAAGAATGAATTATTAAAAGACTAAACAAATACGTGCAATAGGATAAAATTCTGAAGGGGAAGTGGAATAGAAATACAAGCATCCAACTCTTGATTTCAGCTCAGGTCATGATATCAGGGTTCATGGGGTCAAGCCCCATGTCAGGCTCTATGCTGATTTTCTCTCTCTCTGCTCCCCTCACCAGCCCCTGCCACATGGAGGCTTTCTTAAAATAAATAAAATTAAAGAAAAAATTAAAGAAAATAAAAATACAATTTCAAAAAGATAAAGAGGCACTGTAAATCTTCTGGTTGTGAAAGAATTTGTTATTTATTTTCTTTAATATCTGAAAGCGAACAGCAAATAATTACAGCATTTCTAAGTACGAAGGTGATTATGACAAAAGACAGGAGAGCGGTCATTCTGGGGGTGAAGGAAGGCACAGATAGAAGAGTCTAGAGTGGTTGCCAAAATTCTATTTCTTAATGTGGGTGGTGGTTATAAGGGTGTTGCTCTTATAAATAATTCATTAAACTGAACATATACGTCTATACACTATATTGTAGGGTTTTCTGTATCTGTGTTTTTATAATAAAAAGGTGAAAAAATCATGGGTATTAAATTGAATATTTTATCTTAAAACATCAATATTCATAGGAAATTATATTTTTCTACAGGAAATTATATCTTTTGCAAGCATTTAAGTTTAAGATCACTATTTTCATAATCAACAGTCCCACACCTAGGTACTTACCCAAGAGAAACGAGGACATATGTCTAACAAAAATCTAAATGTGAATGTTTATGGCAGCTTCATTCATAATTGCTCAAAACTGAAAACAATCCAATGTCTGTCAACTAAATGAAATACTACTCAGCAATTAAAAAGGAATGAACTACTGTTACATGGAATACTACTAAAAGCATTATGCTGAATGAAAGAAACCAGACTGATTAGGCTACATTCTGCAGAAGATAAACGATAAAGACTACAGGGACAGAAAACAGATCAGTGGATGCCAGGGGCTAAATGTGAGACAAGGGGATGACCAAAAAGGATCATGAAGGAACTTTTCAGATAATAGAAATATATACCTTGATAATAAGTACATACTTACATACATTTTCAAAGAATTTTATGGTTTGTTTGTTTTTAAAATACTATACTAGGCATATTCCACTTGTCCTTCCAGATCCACTCTCCATTCTGATCTCAGCCCCAGAAGGCTGACCTGAATCAAAGTTTCCTTACTTGTTCCACTGGGTTTTACCCATAAGGACCCCCAGCAGGACAAATGGAGGAAATTTAGGTTTACGTATGTTACTCCCTCCAACACTTTCCTTATGAGGCTCCTCAACAAAAGGATACTGCTTCTCTGAAGGTGGATTCCTCTATATGGCTCAGATAATCCCCTGTCCCTGTGAAAATGGGTGATAATAGCTTCCCTGCAGCCAAACCATGGCTATGGCATCATCCCTTGTGATTCCCTTAATATTTTCCCCACCTCTGTAAACAGCCCCTTTATAAATATACTTTCTTGGGGCGCCTGGTTGGCTCAGAAGGTTGGGTGGCCGACTTTGGCTCAGGTCATGACCTCACACTTCATGGGTTCGAGCCCCGTGTCAGGCTCTGTGTTGACAGCTAGCTCAGAGCCTGGAGCGTGTTTCGGATTCTGTGTCTCACGCTGTGTGTGTCTCTCTCTCTCTCTCTCTCTCTCTCTCAGAAATAAAAAAAACAATCGGGGCGCCTGGGTGGCTTAGTCGGTTAAGCGTCCGACTTTCGCTTAGGTCATGATCTCGCGGTTCGTGGGTTCGAGCCCCGCGTTGGGCTTTGTGCTGACTGCCAGCTCAGAGCCTGGAGCCTGTTTCGGAGTCTGTGGCTCCCTCTCTCTCTGACCCTCCCCTGCTCTCTCTCTCTCTCTTAGAAATAAATAAAAGTATTAAAAAAAGAAATAAAAAAACAAAAAAATGTTAAAATAAACAAACAAACATACTTTCTTGGTATTAGCCTCATTGGGGCATGCCACCTGTTTCTAGCTGGGATCTTGACTGATAAATCAAAACTCAAACTTAAAAAATATACAGGGGATATATGAAGCGGGGACAGTTTTCAAACACTTTTCAGATGATGAGTGAATAAACAAAGGTGTGAACATTGCTATTGGAAAATTTGGTTCTAAAACCACCATGCTTCTCATCTGTCTCTCTGGGTCATGATCCAAAATGTAAACAATCTTGTCATCTACCTTCTTCCAAACTCTTTAATACTCAAAATGTATCTGTACTTCTCAAAATCCAACAACCAACTGCCATCACCACCCAAACCCTTAAGTCTAAACCACACAGGCCTCAGTGATCAGCACACTCACACATACCTGGGGGTTCATTCCCTCTACGACTCCTGGGCCCTAGTTGAACCATGACTACACATGCCTCTCATGCTGCAGCCCCTTGCAGTATGAGAGTAGGATGTTCTGGGGTCACTGGTTTGCTGACTCTCCAGAGTCTGTTTATAAAACTATTCCTACTCCACCTTCTTATAAAAGCCCGTTCTTTTGAGGCTTCTGTCACCTAGCTAGTTATCCTCTAATCTTCCCCAAACCCATCATTTAACTACCTTATTCTTCATTTAAGGGCTTTACACAGGATTTATAACATATCCCTCATGCCAGTCTTGCTACCTTCCTAAATTCCACCAAATCCCAATCCCCTGACCTCAGTTCTTTAACCTTCTCCCAAAGAGAAATCTTCTACATTCCAGTTAAACCACCAGTTCTCAGTTTCATCCAGAAACTTGTCATGTACTAGAAGGCTTCACATCTTAAATATTAAAATCAGATAACCCACTTAATATCCAAAATCTATAAGGAACTTACCAAACTCCACGCCCGAAAAACAAACAACCCAGTGAAGAAATGGGCAGAAGATATGAACAGACACTTCTCCGAAGAGGACATCCAGATGGCCAACAGACACATGAAACGATGCTCAGCATCCCTCCTCATCAGGGAAATACAAATCAAAACCACACTGATACCACCTCATGCCAGTCAGAGTGGCTAAAATGAGCAAATCAGAGGACTCTAGACGCTGGCAAGGATGTGGAGAAACAGGCACCCTCCTACACTGTAGGTGGGAATGTAAACTGGTGCAGCCCCCCTGGAAAACAGTATGGAGGTTCCTCAAAAAATTAACAATAGAACTCCCCTATGACCCAGCAATAGCACTACTAGGAATTTACCCAAGGGATACAGGAGTGCTGATGCATAGGAGTACATGTACCCCAATGTTCATAGCAGACTCTCAACAATAGCCAAAACATGGAAAGAGCCAAAGTGTCCATCAACTGATGAATGGATACAGAAGATGTGGTTTATCTATATGATGGGATACTATATGGCAATGAGAAAGAATGAAATCTGGCCATGTGTGGCAACATGGATGGGCCTTGAGGGTGTTATGTTGAGCGAAGTCAGTCAGTCAAAGAAGGACAAATACCATACGTTTGCACGTATAGGAGGACTAGGAGGAACTTAATGGAGGACCCTGGGGAAGAAGAAGGGGGTAGATAGTGGGGGTGGGAGAAAGAGGCAAACCATGAGAGACTCTTGAATGCTGAGGACTGATGGGGGGCAGGGAGGAGATGGGCATGGAGGATGGCACTTGTGGGGATGAGCACTGGGTGTTATATAGAAACCAACTTGACAATAAACTATTTGTAAAAAAACACAAAACAAAAAATCAGATAATCCATAATCAGTCACAACCTATCAACTATTCAACCTGTTCCAATAACCCCATTCCAGACTTTTATTTAATAAGACTCTCCGTATACTGACCTCTCTTCTCTTTCTATCCACCAGCCTTGTCCAGTTCCTAAACATTTTAAATTTCACAGTCCATCATTTCCAGACAAAACCCTAAATTCTTCTTCTCTACCTGTTCACACATCTTGTCAGAGGATAATTCTAAGTTTCCTGTCCAAGAGTCTGTATTTTGTGTAGGTTCTGGCTAACAGGGCCCCACTAAAACGGGGGGCGGGGGCACATTCACACAATGAGTAAGTGACCCTAAGTTTTTAATGATACGAACTTCACTAAGTCTTCATTAACGTCCAGAAATTCTCTCTATACAGCTCCTTCTTCCATTTTCTGCAACACCTGTTTGAAACTTTTATCCCTCCACTCTAGCCCCTGCATCCTTGCTCTTATCTCTCTTTCAGGGATAACCTCTTCTGTCATTTCGTGGGGGAAAATAATGTCTTCATCCATAAACCATAAGCCACCCTATCTTCCATCCTCTCTCACCACGCTCATATTCTCACCCATCTTTCCTCCTATCCAGGAAATGTGGCATCCCTTCTTCCCAGACTAATCTTCTCCCCTTGTGCTTTGAATCCTATGCTCTTAAGGCTCTACCATGCAATCAAATCTTCCAGAACCCCTCATCACCTCATAACTTTTCAGAACCTCTCTTCTCCCTTAAAACTTCTTTAACAAAAGTTGTGTACACTTGCTACTCCCATATCCTCACTGTGTACTCACTACTTGACTATTCCAACCAAAGCTGCACACTCCAATGCCAGCTCTGCAGTCCTCATTCCTGTTGATTTTGCAAGCAACCTTCCAATTCAGTTGATCCTTCATGGACATTTTTCTACTGGCTTCTATAAAATAGCACTGGCTCAATTTTCCTACTGGTGCTCTAGCTGCACCTATTCAATTTCCAAGGTTTTTTTCTTCTTCTCTCCATCAATTAAGGATTACAAGTTCTTCATAGTTCAGTGCTTTTTCCTCTTATACTGTCCTTAATAACTTCATCCAATCCTATAATTTCAAATAACATTTACATGCTGAATCTCAAATGTATCATCTCCAAGTCTTATCTAAGTTCATACCAGCATACCCTATGCCTCACAAACGTCTCAAATCCAAACCTATACTGATGAACTTGCCCTCAAAATGTCCTCTTACCTCAATGATAGCACCACTTGTTCACATGCTCACATTAGATAACTGAGAGAAATTCTTAATGTCTCCTTCTTCCTCACTGCCCATGCCACTAAGCTCTGCCACTTTTATGCTTGCTCAGTGCAGCAGTGGGTGCCAACTTAAAGGTCAGCTTTGGGGGACCTGGGTGGTTCAGGTGGTTAAGCATCTGACTCTTGATCTTGGCTCAGGCCAGATCATGATCTCGTAGTTAATAAGATTGAGCCCCATGCTGTTAGCACAGAGCTGGCTTGGAATTCCCTTTGCCTCTCTCTGCTCCTCACCCACTCTCACTCTCAAGAAAACAAGTAAACTTGAAAAGAGAAAGAAAAAGAAAAAGAGTTGAAATACTGTTATAAAATTTTTAAAAAGTCAGCTTTGCCCCTACCCCTCACTCAGACCATACACTCTCCAAGAACCCCACATTTTTTTCTTTTTTTTTTAAAGTTTATTTATCTCTCTCTAATTTGGGACTTGAACTCACAGCCCTGATATCAAGAGTTCCATGCTCTTCCAACTGAGTCAGGCAGGCACCCCAAACCCTATATTTTTCTGTAATATTCAGCACACTTTTTCCTCTCTATTCAATCTCTGTCTTGCCCACTAGAATGTGAATAAGGCAAAATCTTGTTCATTGACATACATGAGCACTCAGCATACAGAGAACACTAAAATAATAGCTGAATGGTTGGAAGGAAAGCATCCCCCTGACTTTCCTATGAACAAACTCATCCTCCTCTACCATCAGGGCTCTGGAAAAGTTGAGGACTGTTTCCTGGAGTCAAAGATTGGGAGAGAAAAAAATGTATGAATCACCTAGCTCTAAATTCTAAAAATATGGAATGCATATGGAAAATCTCTGAAAAGCATCAAATGTTGTACAAATGTGTTGTCACTGTTTTAAAAGCAGTTATTATTACCAGCAGAAATCAATAACTTCATTCCTAGTGGGCATGAAGTATGCTTACAGTTTCTACATACTATCTCCCATGGCTGGTATTCAACCTGGATCCAAGAAGAAACTTGTCAGTGGTCACCTACACTTCTGTTATTACTCAGACCTTGAAATAAGGTCCTTTTACTAAGAAAATATTTTATAAGAAATTAAAGTTCTGGGGCACATGGCTGGCTCAGTTGGAAGAGCATGTGTTTCAATCTCAGAGTTGTGAGTTCAAGCCCTATGTTGCATGTAGAGATTACTAAATAAGTAAATAAACTTTAAAAGAAATTAAAATTCTACTTTAAAACAAACTTTAAAATTACAGTGTCTTGCAGAATTTGCATATTAAATTTCCATTTGTCTGTATCACAAAAAATGAAAAACGTAGAAAATACTTATTACTTGTAGAAAGGTCAATTTTATTCGCTAAATATTATAATTACTTAGGCCCCGTTTTTTTTTTTTTAAGTTTATTTATTTAGAGAGAGAGTGAAAGCAGGGGAGGGACAGAGAGAGAGAGAAGAGAGACTCTCCAGCAGGATCTGAGCTGTCAGTGTAGAGCCCCACACAGTGCTCGATCTCATGAACCATGCTATCATGACCTGGGCCAAAATCAAGAATTGGACACTTAATGGACTGAGCCACCCACACACCCCAGGCCACAATTTTTATTAAAAGTAGAATTATTTAGGGGCACATGGTGGTTCAGTTGGTTGAGCGATGGTCTCTTGATTTGACTGCCTTGATTTTGGCTCCGGTCAGAGACTACCTGGGATTCTCTCTTCCCCTCCCCTGCTTGCTTGCAAGCATGTTCTCCTCTCCAAAAAAATATTTAAAAAAAGAAAATTATTTAAATAGAGGCAAGAGGGAATCTAGAATGTGTTCCTATCAGTTATTTCCAACATCAAGATAAACTGTACAGTGACATTGTTATTTTAAATGTAAGGCTCGAAATATGATAAAATTAATTTCATTTACATCAGAATACAGAAAAAAACACTGAATGTTTCTCAGATCTTCTACTAGTAACCTAAGTTATTCACTGAATTGTGATTTACCCTCTATAAAATGGAAATAAAGTCTGACTCACATAGTTGATTAAGAATTGATATGTAAGAGCTCAACACAAAGTAGGAACTAAATAATCGGTCTCTTACATAATTCCTTTGAAAGAATTTTATGTCTCACTTAAATTAAACATTCTAAGCAACAAATACATCCAATAACTAAATGAAGGCTAGGAGCCCTTGGTGATACTATGCTTTCAGAATTCTTTACGAATCCTCATGAGAGGCGCCTGGGTGGCTCAGTAGGTTAAGCATCTGACTTTGGCTCAGGTCATGATCTCATAGTTTGTAAGTTTGAACCCCATGTTGGGCTCTGTGCTGACAGCTCAGAGCCTGGAGCCTGCTTCGGTCTCCCTCTCTCTCCGCCTGTCCCCTGCTCACAGGTGCATGCACAAATGTGCACGCTCTCTCTCAAAAATAAACATTAAAAAAATTTTTTTTATATCCTCATTAATCAGCTGTACTTTATCCAATGAACAGATGAAAATCTCATCTCATAAGTTCCTGGCCTATTTTAAGTTTTCAGGAATGAAACAATTAATTTTCCTTTCTAAAAATCATCTTCAGGGGCGCTTGGGTGACTCAGTTGGTTAAGCATCTGACTTGGGCTCAGGTCATGATCTTGCGGTTTTTGAGTTCAAACCCCACCTCAGGCTCTGAGCTGTCAGCTGAGGGAGACTGCTTTGGATCTGTGTCTCCCTCTCTCTGCCCTTCCCCCCCTCATACTGTCTGTCTGTCTCTCTCTCTCTCTCAAAAATAAACATTGAAAATAATAATCATCATCTTCAGTTCCAAATCAAAAGTTCTTAAATTCCTGACAATAATATCCCTAACACACACTCAGTACAGCTTTAAGCAAATGGAAAAAAATGCATTGGCTACAAAACCAGTCATGCAAATTAAGAGCCTATGCAGTAGTTATCTCAATATTTGGCAAGATGTGTAGACTGAATCCCAGCTGGCTGGCAAGGAAAGTGTGCCAAGTGGAAATGTAAGTCTTTGCATACTTTATTCTAGAGTCCAGATTAAAAACCTGTAGCAGAAAGCACAAAGATGGAAAATGGAAGTAGCCTCATATGAAAAGCAAGAGAAACCTTCTTTTATCCTTAATGCACACAGCCCTGAATACCACACTTTAAAGAACATTCCAAGATCTCTTAAAAGGACAAATCTTTAGGTCCTGCTAACAGTCATTTTTAAGTGGCACAGCTGTTTGAGAACTCAATTTAAAAGCAATTACAACTAAAGTGTTTGCAGATAAAAAAAGTCCTGAATCTGCATTAAAAGTCCAGGGATGGGGCGCCTGGGTGGCTCGGTAGGTTAAGCCTCCAATTTCAGCTCAGGTCAGGATCACATGGTTCATGGGTTCGAGCCGAGCCCTGCGTTTCGGGCTCTGTGCTGACAGCTCAGAGCCCAGAGCCTGCTTTGGATTCTGCGTCTCCCTCTCTCTCTGACCCTCCCCTGATCGCGCTGTTTCTCTCTCTCTCAGAAATAAATAAAACATTAACAAAAATTTTTTTAATAAAATAATCTAAGGATTATAGGATAGAAAGTAGAAAGAGTGGTGTTTAGAGTAGATAAAATAAGATTTGCCATATATTGACAGCTACTGAAACTGATGTTAAGTTTTTTGTTTTTTAAATCAAGAGTTATGACATTTTTTTTTTTATTTTAATCTTTTTTAGGGGGGTGAGGGGAAGAGAGAGAGGCAGAGTGTGAGCAGGGGAAGAGCAGAGAGGGAGACACAGGCTCCAAGCTGTTAGCACAGAGCCTAACGCGGGTCTCAAACTCACAAACTACAAGATCATGACCTGAGCCAAAGTCAAATGCTTAACTGACAGCCACCCAGGCGCCCCAAGAGTTAGGACATTTTAGTAACTCAATCCTTCCTTGCAGTTCTCGTTCACAGTTTGTAATTTAGATTCTGGCTCTCGTACTCATTAAATATCTATTTGGAAAATGGCAACCATAACACATATTATCATAACCTTATTCTGAGTTTCCTCTTCAAATGAGCCACAGTTTTTAAAAGTACTACCTGATATAAAATATTTTACCTATAAAAGAATTTTAGCAGTAGCTAAAAATCACCTATTTCCCTATAGAGAAAGAGACACACTTTAAAACTTGATGCCAGGAGGATACAGTAAATGAGCTTGGATAAATCCTTTTCACTGAAATAATAGGAACCTGGGTGGCTTAGTCAGTTGAGCATCCAACTTCCGTTCAGTTCATGATCTCGCGGTTTGTGGGTTCAAACCCCACATCGGGCTCTGTGCTGACAGCTAGCTCAGAACCTGAAGCCTGTCTTCAGACTCTGTGTCTCTCTCTCTCTCTGACCCTCCCCTGCTCAAGCTGTCTCTCTCTTTCTCTCAAAAATAAAAAAAACATTGTTTAAAAAATTCTTTTAATGTTACCATTCTCAAAGAATCGTTAACCCAGAAAGACCCTCTTTATCAAAAATTAAAGTTTAGTGGGATGCCCAGGTGGCTCAGTTGGTTAAGCATCCATCTCTTTGGCTCAGCTCATGATCTCACCACTTGTGGGATGAAGCCCCACATCAGGCTCTGTGATCACAGCATGGAACATGCTTGGGATTGTCTGTCTGTCTCTGTCTCTCCCCTCTCTCTCTAACCCCCCCCAACCAAGTAAACACTAAACAAAATTTTTTTTTCTTTTTTCTTTTTTTTACAGATTTAAGTTTGGGTTTCTAAACTACAACCAGAAGGCTTTCTGAATGAGAGTAAAGGCAGTAACAATATGACAGACATAATGCAAGAAGTCTAGACACAGGGAAATGCCCAAATGTTGGAGGGGAGGCAGAATGAAAAAGGTTATAATGTTTAAAAACATTTCCAAATCTGTAACTAATTTATAAACATACAAACCTATAAATGGTTTTTAAGACCTTAAAACTACGACTACCATGAGAACTAAAAGCACTCCTTCAAAGTTCCCTTCTCATCCTACCCTACCCTTATCCCTATCTTATCTTGCTAGGGTTGCTGCAGCTGGTGGTCAAGGATAAGGAGAGAATACAATGTTCATAGTGCTTCGCCATTCTATTTCCACTAAGGATGACTTGTGGAGGAGAAAGGAAGAGGGATAAGATGTTCTTGAACATCTATTTATCTATGTTTTAGTACACATTTTCTACTCACAAAACCATTACTATGGAGTTTGGATTCCCTACTAAGTGCAAAGTATCAGCAGCAGAACTACAATTTAGCTTTATCAGACTGGGAAGCTAATATCTCATCTCCACAGAAAACTGTTTCCAGGTCCCACTAAACAACTTCAAATGGCAGTTTGGACATACACAGATGTATATGCAATATAAGCAAATGCTGTCTATGTAAATTTAATTTCCAAGTTCCTATTGTCCCTCTACCTAAACACTTTGCCTGCCAGTGATGCCCAGTTCTCCAAAACATAGCACTTGGGGAAGCTGTGTCTGCCTTCCCGACCAGTTTCACCACTTCCTCAGCTTCACGTTCCTTCCTCCAGGCTATCTGCCCCACAATGTGGATTAACTATCAGAGGCCAAGGCACAGCAGTAAGAATACTGAATAAGGGAAGTAGAAAAGCACTCCCACAGCCCATCACAGTGGAGGTTATGTAGTATGTGCTCAACATGTAGAAAATCAGTAAATCTCATTCCAATTCTGCCACTAGCCAACCTTGGACAGTCACTTGACCTCTTTGAGCCTCACCTATAAAGTAAGGAGACCTGAGTTAGTTTATTTTGGTCCAACAGCCCTATGATTTATAATACATGCTTAGAAACTGATCTGGGAAAAGGTTTTAAGCTGCTTTCAAAAAAAATCTAATGTTTACAGATTTTTTAAAAAGACAGTAAGTGCAAGCAGGGGAGGGGCAGAAAGAGAGTGACACACAGAATCTGAAGCAGGCCACAGGATCCAAGCTCTCAGCACAGAGGCCAACACGGGGTTCAAACTCATGAACTGCAAGATCATGACCTGAGCTGAAGTCAGATGCTTAACTGACTGAGCCACCCCAGGTGCCCCTAAGCTGTATTTTTTAGTGAAAGTTTAACCTAAACTTAAGTTTTGAACAATGTTTCAGGAGAAATGTGCCAAAGCATAAGGACAGCCAAATCAGAATTAACCAAGAGGACCAAGGGAATGACAATAACAGCTGGCTCATCGTCTCATCCAAGGGTGAGAAAGAGTGAAAAATGTCCAGCATTTTTAGTAAAACTATGCAAGGCAAAGTCTTTTATTACACTGTTTGAGGCACTTATACTAAGCCTCGAGGACAAATTCCTCTTGAGAATCCAGTACTAGTAAAGTTTTGTCTTTACTTCCTTTCAGAGTAAGAGATCTATATAACCTTTCATATCACCAAACCTTGCCAAGAAGTTGAAAACTAAGGTTTGTTTTCAATTACAGTGCCATCCCTGTCCTATTGCCAATAAAGCAAGCACACAGTCTTTCCTGCCACCTCCAACCTTAGCTCTTTAGTCTTTAGTTAACTGCACTTTTACCATTTACCATAAGTCTCAAATCCTTTACAAAACGAGTAGAAGTAAAAATGGATAAAATATATTGTTTTCCAAATGAACACTAGATGCCAGATTTACAAATTAACACTTTAAAAATACAACCGGCTTTGTGGATTAAAATCTATTAATACAAGTTGCTACTGGCACCAGACTCCACAAATCTCAAATTGCAATGAAGTTCAATTCTTCAATGTTTCCACAATACCTCTTTAATCTTTCTAAACTAGTTTTGAAAGAAAAGTCTAACACTCCTAAACCTAATCCTCATTGTAAATGCTCATCTCGTTTTCATTACCAGTAACCATACAAATCTTCCACAGTAACAGAAACGAGATACGATGTCAACCTAACACAACAAAAAGACAATTTCTTTCTGGAAATGGAGTTGGGGAGGTAGGTTAAACTGTTCCCAAAATGTACCACGAGTAACAGTCTGGAAACATTAACATCCAAGCTGCTTAAGTAAAATTTCAACCCTCAATTGGTTTCTTTAAAGTTCTTAAACGTCTTCTACAAAATTATCTAAAGCCCCCCAAATGGAGGAAGAAAACCCAAGAAGCAGGATATTTCAGAATTTAAAGCATTTAATAACTAAATGGCGTACACAAAGCTCTCCTGGCTCAGAATAAAGAAATTCAAGGGGTGCATGGCTGCCTCTGTCAGAAGAGCATCCAACTCTTGACCTCAGGGTCACGAGTTCAAGACCCATGAGTCAAGTTAGGCATAGAGATCACTTAAATAAATAAAACTTTAAAAAAGAAAAAGGGAAAGAAAAAGAAATTCAAAACTTACCTGAAGTCATTAATTTAGCACAGCTACTTTTGCTTGCATCATCTTCTAAGATTCGGTTTGTGCTCTTTTCTTTCCCAACCAAAGTTTCTTCCAAATGTAAGCATTTATCAGATCCAACACTGTCTTCACCCATCGCATGACTAATTTTGCTATTAGCTTCAAGTACAGAAGTGACATCTTCTAGCTGAGCAGCTTCACTAGATTCTGAATGAGAGGAACCCTTACCCTGGGCTAAATTCTTTGAAGAAACTGGTAGAGACTCATCATCACTATCAAATCCAAAAGGATCTCCAGTATTTTCTTCTTCCACCTTAGGTTTCTTCGGAATTTCTTGGATATCTGGTTTGAAATTGGGCCTCTTCTGCCCTAATTTAGCCATAAATGTTGTCTCTCCCCATTTTGTGCTAAGGGTGGTCCGTTTGTTGGAAAAGACTTCATCAAATTTTGAACTGCCATTTCCTCCTTTCCTACTGTAGGTTTTCCCAAATCTGGATGTCATTTTGACACCTGTTTCATATTCTCTGTGGGGAAAAAATTAAAATATATAATTCAAATACTTAACAAGCATTAACACTGAGTATAAAAATAACCCATGATTCTCCCCATGGGGGCTTTTCAACAGTCAAGAAACAAACTTTAAAAATGGCTGCTGGTTGAATACAGGGAGGACGTGTATAAAGAGGGGCTCATTTTTTATTCTCCCTTCTTCCGTATCTAATTTTTTATTTATAGTGAGTACATAATCATACAGTACTTACAAAGTAAGCAAGTATAATGACTAACCAACTTTTCCACAAAAGCAACTTGAATGGAATATCAAGTTTTTTTAAGTTTCAAATGAATCTATGTACTATTCTCATAAATATTACTTTTACCTTAAGAAAATAATCTGAATAAGGTCATTACTCCTATAAAATGTTATGCACAAAATGTTTATTTTTTTCAGTATCTCAGAATTATCAAATAATTGCAATGAAAACTTCAGAGCATTTATTCATAGGAGGGGGGGGAAGTCGGGGAAATGGTTACTATTTTCTCATGTATTAAAACCTGCAGCTTTTAACACAAACTTAAAGATTTTGATTCTTGGTCTAATGTAGTTTAAACTGTGACTTGAGAAATAGTCTCTAGTCGGTCATCAACCTGAGCACAAAAAAAAAAACCCATATTCTATCTTCTTTGTTCTTTGTCCCCATAGTGCTATGCTCATTTGCTGAGTTACGTTTTCTGAAGCTGGTGAACTCCAGCATATTACACCATTGTGCTGATTATTAAATGAGCAACAGAAACCTATAACTTTGTTTTCCTCTTTGCTTTATAAAGGATAAATGGACTCATCTGTCATATCTACATAATAACAAGTACTATAACAAAAAAAGTCAGAATAGTAAGTCAAAAGAATACACTTTTTAAAGAGCAAGTAACAGTACTTTTGAAACATTATCAATTCTTACCCATTTCCTACACTCTGACCTCCTAAAGTTCAAATGTCAATTTATTAAATATACCTAGAAAAAGATAATTGTCTAGATTTTGAGAAAAAAAAAGCTTCATAATTTGAAATTTAAAATACAACAACTGGAATAATGTTGGACTTCTACTTTTGAATACATTGTGGTCTATGCTTTAAACATATTTTTCCTTTACTAATAAACTCTTACAACTTATGTCGTTATAAAGTTAGTTTTATATACATTCAGTAATCTGTAATCCTCTCTCGTGTTTGGTTAGAAACCAATTCTAATTTGACAAAAGAATAATTCTGTCATCATACAGGTCTGCAATTAGGAAAAATAGTGTGAAGACCTTTTAACGTGTCACAAAATCTTTCCTGAGAGAGATCTACCTACTGTAGATTGATACTAAAGAAACTTTGTCTCTCCTGTTGAGTCCAGCCTAAACAAAACTAAGTAAGTATATTTGGCAACTGCAAGAACAAAAGAATAAAGTCATTTTGTTCCTTCAAGAATTTAAAGCCCTCATCTACAGACCTACATTTACACAGACACCAACAAAGCTTGAACATTTTGTATACACTTACACCGTAACCACCTAAAAATGCTGACTAAATGACACAACAAAAATTTAGACTTGAGCTCCTTTGGGCCTACAGGAGAAAAACTGGTGGTCTTGCAGTAAAATGGTCCAGGAACCAAAAAGCATTCACTGTTGCAAGTTGAAAGTCTGCAGATGAACACTTGATATTAAGGAGTTAATTATTTTAAGCGATAAGAAAATCATGCTTATGTTTTTTAAGTGTCCACGTCTTACACAAACATACAGTAAAATACTGATGAAATAATGTCAGCAATTCGCTAACTTTAAAGAATGTGGAATGGAAAAGTGTGTAGATGAGAAACACTCGGTTAAGAATTAAGAACTGTTGTATCTGGGCGGTAAGTACAGAGGAGTTCATTATGTAATATCCCCTACTTTTGATTTCCTTTATCGTTTTCCATGTCTTTTTTGAAAAGTCACTAGACGCACTACTGGGATGGCATTACCTAAGCCTAGAGTTTCGAGTACGTTCAATTCAAGTACGAGTGCAGACACAGTTGACATACTTTTAAGTATATCTCAAGTACACAAGCTATCTTGCTCAGGCTTCAAACTCCAAAGACTTTCCTAACTAAAAAGGAAAGAATGATTCACAACTAAGTCTTTACAGTCGTTGGGCCCTCGCCTCTGCCCAAAGCCAGGTCGAATTTTCAGGAAAGTGCGCTGGGATCAAAAAGTCCTCACACTCAACGAAGTGTGGCGTCTTTACGACCCCCAGGGGCTTAGGGGCTTCCACTAAGGAGTGAAAGCCGAAAAGGGCGAAGCTAACCACCTAGAGATCCTCACCTGGGAGCTGTCGGGGCACCGTGGAGGTAGCGGCAGACGCGGCCCCCTCCTGCTAGAAGCTCACGCAACTTTTCTCCTCCCCACCCCCACCGCCAGGAACGGGATGTAGCTTCCGACGCCCCGGAAGCCTCTGCCACTGAATCCCGAGGGCAGTATAAGGCCTCAGTGGCGGCCAGCGGCGGAGGAAAGACGGCAAAGGATTCAGGACTGAAACCAACGCACTTGACCGCGCCTGGGGAGGGAGGTAAATCAGGGGCCGCCCGGAAGGAACTCAGAAAAAGGACAAATAAAAGAGGAAAAAGAGAGTTCTCCAGGTCGTTCCCCTGCCCAACTTCCTCAGAGGCTGTGTGGGTGAGACAGCGAGACTTCCAGACCCCTGCCTCCCCCACCCTCCCTGGCTCCCTCCGGGCCTAGGCAGCCGCCCGAGACCTCACTTACCCTCGGCGCCTGGCGGGTGCTTTGGCCTCGGGCCGCCTCCGCCTCTCCTGCTCCCAACGGCCCACGGACGGGCGCGGGAGCCCCGCGCGAGAGAACAGGGCCGGCTTGTGCGCGAAGAGAGGCAAGGGGCTCCGCCACCTTCAGAACCCGCGACTCCGCTCTGGGTAAATAGGAAACCCGGTGGAGGGAGGGGGGGAGGAGCGGCGGCACCGCAACTTCCCTCCCCGCCTTGAGCGCCGCCGGCCGGGCCCGGGCCTAGGCCTCCCTGGCCGCCGCCGCCAGAGCAGGTACCGGAGCCCGCTACGTGCCCCCGCTAGGCCGCCGCCGCCTCCTGCGCCGCCGCTTCCGCCGGTGAATGGTCAGCGCTGGAGTTTGAACAGGGCCCTGAACCATCTCAACGCCATTTGCGCTCCCGGCCCCCACCTCCTTCCTCCAACAGCCGCTCGCTCCGTCACTCCGCTTCCCACAGGCCCCGCGCGGCCGTCCGACCCCGCAGCCAATCGCGCGGCCGCTTACTCAAACCGCCGCGCAGGCGCTGCTCCCCGCATGCTCCGGCGCCCGCCATTGGCCCGGCCGCGGGGCCCGACGGGAGTTGTAGTCCGGGTCCGCGAGGGCGCTATACTCGCAGCTAGGCGCGGGAGCGGTGGCGGGAGGAGCGGTCGTGGCGGGCTTTGCCTTCCCGGCTCGGGAGCCGGTTCCAGCTCCTGGCCCCGTCGGGAGACGCAGGTGCCGCGGGGGACGGCCGGGGGCGCAGTGCAGGCAGCTGTGTCAATCGTTTCCCCTCCAGGGACTCGCCTGTGTCTAGGGACGGTGGGTTGTGCAGCTGCGCCAGGCCTGCTGGCGCCGCGGCCCGGGAGCGGGTAGGAGCGGAGTTCGCGGCTCGGGAGCCGCCCTCTACCAGGCCTGGCCAGTCCCGGCTGGACGCAGGTAACGACTGCGGGAACCGGGAAGCCCGGGGCACTGGGCACCTGACGCCGCGAGTGATTTCGGCCCCGGCTCTTGAATGCTCCCGCGACCCCTCCGCCCATACTTTCGTAGTTACCGGGGTGTCCTGCACACATTAAGAGAGACCTCGAGAATACTGAATGGTATTATCGTTAACTTTGTTGAGTGTACAACGCTAATGTGGTTATGTAAAAAAAAAAAAAAAAGAAAAAGTTTTGACGGGTAAAAGGGTTATGAATCTGAGATTTACTTGAAAATAACTGCTACAAATACCAAAGGAGGGAGAATAAAGCCAGCGGGGTGTTTTTCCATTGTTGCATGATGCGTACACAAGAGCTGATTATTCCAGTCTCTCTAATGTTTCTGAAATTTTCCATAATGAAAAGTTTAGAGAATTGAACCAGTGGTTGCCCCTGGGGAGGACATGGAGGTGGGAGATTGATGGGAGAAAAGAGTTAATTTCACACTGCCCTCTTTTGTGGTCTTTGGGTGGGTTTGGTTTTTTTTTTCTCCGGGTCAATGTATTACCTGTTAAGAAAGTTGGAGATGGTGGGGAGGTGAAGGGGGTGTCTTTTTTTTTTTAAGGCTGCCGTGGGAAAACAGCGTTCTAAATAGTAGCACAATCAGTTCGTGCTGAGAGGTGCATGATTCATCTGGCTTGGACGGCCCAGCTGTTTGGTGGGTGGTTAATGGAGATACACCTGGGAAATTAGGAAACTAATTGCTTCTAGCTAAAAGCCCGCCCCTTCTTCTCAAATGGATGATTTGCTTTGAATGCACCCAGAAGTTAACCAGGTTCCTCCATTATACCCTGGAAACTCCGAATCATGAAAAGATAGTTCAGTTATCCTGCAGCCCTTCCCAATAGAAATTTAAGGTGGATTTTAGTATGACTGAATTGTTTTACTTTTGCCCTCCTGCTTACAAAATGTGTATTCTGACATTGACAGTTTCCCAAATATCGTAACAGTACTTTGTCTGGATAAATCAACTTTTGATAGCTTATGTGACTGGAGGTTATAAAAGTCTGTGTATTACACTATGCGCAGTATGTGCATGACTTGTATTTGGGTCAGTTTTGTCTTTGCGTTTTTTAATTTTATTTTTTTAAAATATTTATTTTGAGAGGGAGAGAATGAGTTGGGGAGGGGTAAAAGGGACAGAGAGAGAGAGAAAAAATCAATCCCAAGCAGGCTGGAGCCTGTCTAGGGGCTGGGCTCACCAACCATGAGATCATGACCTGAGCAGAAACCAGGAGGTGGACAGTTAACAGACTGAGCCAACCAGGCATCTCAGTTTTGTCTTTTTTTGTTATTTGTGTATTTATTTTCGAGAGAGAGAGAGAGGGAGACCGAATCTGAAGCAGGTTCCAGGCGCTGAGCAGTCAGCACAGAAGCTCCATGTGGGGCTTGAACCCACTAACAGCAAGATAATGATCTAAGCCAAAGTGGGACGCTTAATCAACTTAGCCCCCCTCGCCCCCTCCCCCAGTTCTGTCTTCTTTAAAAAAAAATCCGCATAGGATCTTATTTTATCAGTTTGCTCAGAGATTGCCAGCAGAGGTGCAAGCTGCACTTACTATAATTATTTAGATGACAGAGTAGTGGGTACTAATTAAGGGGTAATTATCAGAGGCAAAGGCTAAGATCAAAAAACCAAAAGTGTTGTAGAGATGAGACCATTGCAAGATCTTCCTGTGGAAGAGTGCTGTGAACCCTCCTGGACCAAAGGATGCATTTTTTATGGCCTGGTTACTTGGCTGGGTCAGTGACTCCACATGAAACTTCAAGAGAAGAGTTAATTTTTTATAGAAAGAGATAACCGTGGAGCCCATTTAGGGGCGTTTTGTGGGGGAGGTGTGTTATTGGAGCTTAGTAGTGTTAAATTGTTGCTACTCAAAGACTGACCCCTAGTCAGCAGCATGGCATAACCTGAAAGCTTATTGGGGAATGCTGAATCCCTGTTCCCAACTCCACTGAATCCGAATCTGCATTTTTAACAGGTTTCCCCAGGTAATTCCACACATTAAAGGTTGACAAGCCCTGATTTTAAAAGTATACCTGTAGCCTTTGACAGAAGTCTTTTTTGTTAAGATGAGGAAGGGAGGAAGAGAACATTTAGAACCTATACTACATCAGGTATGTTGCCAAGCTCTGCATTTGCATCCCTGCCTGTTATCCCTGTTTTATAGGTGAGGAAATTGAGAGGTTGGTATGTGTTCAAGGTATGACATCTAATAAGGAAACCAAACTTTTTCTTGAACATTGGATACCCATCATTATAGACATTGTTGAATCTAGTAGAAAACAGTACGGAATTTGAAAAGTAAAAGTGTGTGTGTGTCTGTGTGTGTGCGTGCGCGCATGTGCATGTGTGTGTGTTTAGTTTGTGGAAGCTTAGTATATTAATACTAAGGAGAACTGTGTTCTTTCTGCTCTCCTGCGCCTCACACTAAAGATGACCTACTCCAGGGCCCCTTCTGGAGGCAGTTCAGACTCTCAGCCTTCAGGCTATACCACTACCTTTACCCTTAACCTCCCTGATTCCAGTGAAGCAAGTGAATACCCTGAAAGCCCCACTCCATTCCAGTGCCATGGCCCTGAGTTCCACGCCAAAGTGAGCAATCTAGACTCCAGTATGGGTAACCCCTGGGCAAGCAGCTTTTTGGTTGTTGGTGGTCGTTTTTCTTTGGTTTTCTTAGTTCCCTCAGCTTATACTCCACCACCTGCCTATGCCTATCCCCATCACTCCCCCACCCCCCAGAGTGATTTACTTCACTTCATTCAAATCTGCTTACACACACTAGGTAGCAAGTAAGGGCTTTTTTGTTTGCTAGAATGCTTCTATGTCTGATGTCTGGGTTTTTCCCCCCCATTAGATCATATTTATGGCAGAAACTAAAATCATTGATCTGAACCAAGCTTGTACCCTTTTTTTTTTTTAATGTTTATTTTGAGAGAGAGAGAGAGACAGTGCATGAGCAGGGGAGGGGCAGGGAGAGAGGGAGACACAGAATCCGAAGCTGACTCCAGGCTCTGAGCTGACAGCACAGAGCCCGACGCGGGCCTCCAACGCACCAACTGTGAAATCATGACCTGAGACGAAGTCGGATGCTCAACCAACTGAGCCACCCAGGTGCCCCAGCTTATACCCTTTGATGCTACAGGCTGCCCTCCTGTCTGCTGCCCGGAAGAGGGCAGAATCTCCACCACCTTGAGCTCCATCCACTTAGGTGGACTCCTACTTTCCCTCAGACAAAAAAGAAAATCCTGCAAAGAAAACTAATAGAAGAATCGGTTGTGCCGTTATTGGGTCTTTGCTGCAGATATGGGAACTGTCAGAACCGGGGCTGCTAAGTAGAGCTGTGTAATTTTTTTCCGTTAATGTAAGATGTATCACAGCTTACAGAATTCAGTTTAGAGAACTTGAAGTCAGAAATTACCAGACCGGTTACAGGAAGTTTTTCCTTGTTTTAGGATGGGGAATAAAGTTATAAATCATACATTTGCATGTTGCGAGTGTGTCACAGTGCCCTACAAAATGGGGGCCAAGCCCTGCCCTTACCTCCCTGACACTCCCCAAACCTTCTGTTCTGCCCACTATGGAAAAAAACTTTTCAATCAATATCCCATGGACCAGCCTGTTTTGTTTATTTTTAATGTTTATTTTTGACACAAAGAATCCCAAGCAGGCTCCTCGCCGTTGGCACAGAGCCCAAAGCAGGATTCAAAGTCACAAACCATGAGATCGTGACCTAAGCCAAAGTCGAGTCAGACACTTGACCAACTGAGCCACCCAGGCGCCCCAACCTATTTTAAATTGTCATACCCTACTCCCAGATGCTATTTCTACTTTCTTTTTCTTCAGGGCATTTATCTCATCTAATATATGTCCTGTTTTTGTGTTTATGTTATATATTTGTCTTCCCTATGAAGGAAGAGAGCTTTGTCTCTTTTTCTGCTATATCCCTTGCACATAGAAGAGTGTCTAGCACATAGTAGGTGCTCAATAAATATTTGTTTAATTCCCCCCCCCCACCATTTGCTTTCATGTAAGATTGTGTCTTGAAAGTGACTTGAAACTGACAGTGTCGAAAACCTGTAGCTCCATAAATAATTGGGTTTTCCCAAGGGGGAGAGGAGTGCTTTCTGGACCTGCCTTTTGTTCTTGCTTTGGATAGGTTTTCATTCTGAGAACTGAGAAGATGAATACTATTATAATCACAATCACCTCGTTTTCCAATATAATTGGAATATGTTCTCCTGAGATGGTGACATCCTTTGGGGAATAAACTGCTGTCTTGGTAGTTGAAAAGCAAAGCAAGGAAAATTCCCTGGGGACATGTTGCCTGACAGGGATTAGTACCCAGCAACCTCTAAAGGTCTGACTGGCTGCCTGACCCTTGTCTCCAAACAGCCATGGACTCCCCAGGGTCCTCACCCCTAATGTTCTATGATATTCCTCCTCCTCCTCCAACCAAAACCCTTCTGGGGCTTCCTATCACCAAGACTAAAATCCAGAACCCATCCTGTGGCCTGTAAAGCCACGAGCGAGCTGGCCCAGGACTACTTATCCCTTTCCATCATACCAAGCCTGCTCTGTACTACTAGAACCTGCCAGACCTGCTCCTGCTTAGGACCTCTCTGCTGTTCCCTCCACTAGTCCTGGAGATAAGCACATGACTCACTCCTTCACCTCTTTAAGGCCTCCACTCAGGTGTCTCAGTAGTGCCTACCCCAACGTGCTATTTAGGTTAAATCCCTCACCCTGCCAGCCCAGAACTCTATCTCCCCTTTCCCTGTCGTTTTTCTTGTTTTTATACTTTGAGGATATTTTATTGGGCACATACAAATTTAGAATTTTTTTTATAACTTCCTGGTGGAATTGAAAGCCTTTTCAGTAATATGGGAGATTAATCAACATCTCCTGAATTTTCCATCCTTCCCTGTACGTACACCTTTTGTAATGTGACTTTGCAGCTCCTCCCAGAATCCGGGCTGGCCTGGTAACTTGGGTTGGCCCAAAGAACACAGCAGAAGTGATAGAGGTCTTAGCTTAAGTCTTAAGAAAACTTGAACGCACCCACATTCTCCCTTGGATCCCTGCCTCCGCCATAAGAACAGGCCTGGGCTAGCCTGCTAAGGGATGTGAAGCCACATGGAAAAGAGCTGAGGTCATCCATGCCAGTCAACAGCCAGCAGACCCCAAGCAAGCAAGCCAAGCCAGGATTAGCATAACCACCTACTTGACCTGAGGCTGCCCATAGATGCGTCTGTGAGCCCACCTGGGGCAGACTGCCCGGCTGACCGTAGACTCATGAGCAATAATAAATAGGTCTATGTTAAACATCTGCATGTTGGAGTGGTTTGTTACACAGCATTATTGTGGCAACAGAATTGATGGTTAATGCCTCCTCATTTTGTTCTCACCCTCAGAAAAGCTTTCCTGACTATCCAAGCAAACCAAATCAGCCTCCCAGTCCATAATGCCACTGTATTACTTTCTCAGCAACGCATCACTCTCCAAAATGATTTGTTTACTTTTTTGTTCTCTGTCTCCCATACTAGATTGCCAACTACGTGAGGAGAGAGACCTTGTTCATTTTGTCCCCTGCTCTATCCTGTGCACCCAGCATAGTACTGCTATGTCCCACTGCGTGTGTTCAGTGAATGCTGTAAATGTGGCCAATCCAAGTTAAGATGTGCTGAAAATATAAAATACGCACTGGATTTCAAAGGCTTAGGACCAAAAAACAAAAGGATATGAAGTATCGAATAATTTCTACAGTGATTAAATGTTGAAATGATATTTTAAATATATTAAGTAGAACATCTTACTAAAAATTACATCTGTTTCTTTTTACCTTTTTTTTTTAATATTTATTTATTTATTTATTTATTTATTTATTTTATTTAGAGAGACAGACAGACAGACAGACACAGCATGAGCAGGGGAGGGTCAGAGAGAGAGGGAGATACAGAATCTGAAACAGGCTCCAGGCTGTGAGCTAGCTGTCAGCACAGAGCCGGACGCGGGGCTCGAACCCACGAACCGCGAGATCATGACCTAAGCGAAAGTCGGACCCTTAACCGACTAAGCCACCCAGGCGCCCCTCTTTTTACCTTTTTTATGTTTATTTTTGAGAGGAGGAGGGGCAAAGAAAGAGGGGGACAAAGGATCAGAAATAGGGTTTGCACTGATAGCAGAGAGCCCTTACAAATTGGGCTCAAACCCATGAACGGCTGCAAGATCACGGCCCAAGCCAAAGCTGGGCACTTAACCAACTGAGCCACCCAGGTACCCCTCGTTTTACCTTTGTTAAAGTGACTACTAGAAAAAAGAAATTTGAGGGGTGCCTGGTGGTTCAGTTGGTTAAATGTCCTACTTCGGCTCAGGTCATGAGCGCACGGTTCGTGGGTTTGAGCCGCCATGTCAGGCTCTGTGCTGACAGCTCAGAGCCTGGAGCCTGTTTCAGATTCTGTGTCTCCCTCTCTGACCCTCCCCTGCTCATGCTGTCTCTCAGAAATAAAAAACATTTTAAAAAATTTTTAAAAAGAAAGAAAAAAGAAATTTGTGACCTGTTTTATATTTCTATCAGTACTGATACAGAAGTTCAGTAAATATTTATTGAAGACAAATATTTGCTAAAGGCTTACTGAAAGAAATGAGATATTAAGCCACAAAATGACATGTAAGAACCTTAAATACATATTACTAACGGACAGGAGCCAGTCTGAAAAGTCCATGTACCATGTGATGTTCTGGAAAAGACAACACTGTAGCGGTTGGTGGTTGCCAAGGATTTACGGGGAGAAAGCTGGGAACACTGAATAGGTGAAGTGCAGTGGAATTTGGGGGGCAATAAAATGATTTTGTATGATACTGGAATTGTGGGTACATGCTATTATGCATTTGTCAAAACCCATAGAAGTGGACAAGGCAAAGACTGAACCTAATGTCAAGTACGGACTAGTTAATGCATCATATTGGTTCATTGATTGTAGAAAATATACCACACTAATTCAAGACAGTAAACTATGAGGGCAGGGACAGAAGTATATGGGAGCTCTACTATAGCCTCAATTTTTATGTGAACCTAAAACTGTAAAAAAAAAAAAAAATTTTTTTTTTTAATGAATTCACTCAGGGCACCTGGGTGGCTAAGTTGGTTAACTGTCCAAGACTTGATTTCAGGTCAGGTCATGATGTCACCGTTTATGAGTTCTAGCCCCATGTCAGGCTCCGCCTGCTTGGGATTCTCTTTCTCTCCCCCTCTCTGTCTGCCCCTCCCCTGCTTTCGATCTCTCTCAAATAAATAAACTTAAAAATGAATTCATCCTTGCACAGCCACCAAAAGGATTAAAAATATAAATTTAACCACTTTCCTGTTTTAAAACAAGTTCGGTGACTTCCCATCACCTACTAGAATAAGTTCACCCACTGCCCGACCCTTGTAGCCCCCTCGGCCTGGAAAGTCCTTCCTGTCCACTTGCGGAACCCAATGAGTTATACACCCTCCCATAGAAGTCAAACATCCTCTATTCCTTGTTTCTATAAATTCTAAATTAAAAGTTGATACAGAAAAATGCGTATGAAGATTTGGTCATATTGGAGCTTTGTGCCTCTTTCTAAGCTTGGAAAATGGATATGGAAATGTTGAAAAAAAGTCTGATGGCCACAGGCAGGCTAGGGATTAATCTCCTTGAGATGGAAACAGTGGAAGCAGAAGAAGGCTATTTAATGTCAGTGAAGATCTGCTTGGGCTCATCTCCCGGGCAGGAGTCCGTGGGATACCGTGCTGGGAGCAAGATCCATCCCAGCAGCAAGGTGGTGTTAGCTAACTGCCTGCCTCTGGTGATAGGAGACAGGCCACTGGGCTGTCACCTGCTCTGAAAGCCAATCTGCCCCTGACTGTTGCTCACCCAAGCCAGGATACCGGGGTGATTGAGTTTCAGGTATTTTACTTCCAAAGCAGAGGACAGTGTGGTAGTGGCATTTCCCTCTCTACCACCATATAGTGGGGCCTCAGGAGAACAGTGAGAACACAGGTGAGCAGGCTTTCAGGTACTGTTTACGATGCAGATCTCCCTACATCTCCTCCTTTTCAGGAATGTTCTAATTTTTTTTTTTAATGTTTTTTTTTTATTTATTTCTAGGAGAGAGAGAGAGAGACAGTGTGAGCAGGGGAGGGTCAGAGAGAGAGGGAGTCACAGACTGGAACAGGCTCCAGGCTCTGAGCTGGCAGTCAGCACCGAGACCGACGCGGGGCTCGAACCCACGAACCGCAAGATCACGACCTAAGCGAAAGTCGGACGCTTAACCGACTAAGCCACCCAGGCGCCCCTGTTCTAATTTTTTAAATTTTTTTATGTTTTATTTATTTCTAGGAGAGAGAGAGAGACAGCGTGAGCAGGGGAGGGTCAGAGAGAGAGGGAGTCACAGACTGAAACAGGCTCCAGGCTCTGAGCTGGCAGTCAGCACAGAGCCCGACGTGGGGCTCGAACCCACGAACCGCGAGATCACGACCTAAGCGAAAGTTGGATGCTTAACCGACTAAGCCACCCAGGCGCCCCAGGAATGTTCTAATTTCTGACCACTTTGCCAATGGGAAACTTAAGATATACTGAGCGAGGATAAATGACTTATCAAGATCACTCAGCTACTTGACAGGTATCTGTTTTTCTCCAAGGGTCATGGGCATAAAGCATACGCTACCCTGGGTCGTTAACATCACACCAGGTAGAGGAACCTTGTTCTTTTAATGTCCTTTCCAGCCAGAGGTCCATGCGCCCTGGAGGAGTAAGGATATGGTTGAGACCTCAGAGGTGTTTAGAGGAAGAGACCAGGTTGGAGTCAGAATGGACTTGTGCCTGCGGGAAGGTATAACAACCCAGGGAGATAATGTATCTGTGAACACTGAGGGAAGAAGGGTGGATGGGCGTCTACAAGGCCAGGCTTATTTACCAATATGAGGGCAAAGCACCTTGTCTTAACCAGATGACATACAGTCTCTTCCCACCCTGTCCATTGCGCCCTCTGACAGCATCCAGATGTTATTACTAGGTTGCGGGTCAGGGATCCTCTACCATAAGCTGTTCTTCCTTCTCTCTGTCACTCAGCTGATCCAGGGAATCCACAACTGGCACTTGAGGCAGAGAAAATGCAGGAACTGCGATCTGTAAGAAATGCTTATGAATAACCTGGGCTGGCATTTCTTCAAGTGACATCTCCAGCCTTTGGGTGGGTAGGAGAGCTCCTCAGGGAACCCCCACCTCTCTGTATACCCCCCAGCCTGGCTCAGTTGGGCAGCTCTGAAGATTCCCTGGGCTGAGCCGCCTATCCCAGGAGAATGGGAAAGAATTCTTTCCTTTGTGTGACTTGCCTCATTATGTATGAGTTTTACTGGCTCCCAGGGTTGAAAAATGATCATTCCTTTATTGGATTTTCCCAGCTTGAGGCTTTTGGAAGACCAGGCTGTGCCTGGGAGGATTTAGTGGATTAAAGAACTCTGAAGTTGGGGAATTGAGGGGACCTGGCTGCATTCCAGGACCACAGTGGTGCCCTGGTCACCTCCACAGCTTCTCCCCAGCACACATGATTCCTGGGCAAGTGGAGTCATAACCTGCACAATTGGGACCCCATATCTAGCGGGAGCACATGCCCCAATTTGCTCTCTCCCTGCAAGGACAAGTAGAGAGTACGTGATGTCCCCATTCTAGGCAGGATCAAGTTGACGGCTTGTGTCATCTCATCCCAGGTTACTGCGTGTGCAGGACATCGAACGCTGCATAGCAAAGAGTCGGCGCTCCTCCCAAAGTGACCGCGGGCACCATTATCGACGCTAGCAGCTGGGCAGGGCGAGGAACCCGACTTGATAAGATTTTGGCATTAACCCTGACAAACTATCGAATGTGGACCGAGAAACTCACGCCAAGGCTTTTGAAAAGCACCCGCTGTGACTGACACCCTTTGGTGTCCTCTGCCGCCGCAGTAGCCGAGAGTGTTAGGCTCAGGCCGCCCGGCCAGAGGCACCCAACCTGGCGGTGGTCAGGGCTACCCGAGGACACCGGAACCCTAGCGGCGGCTTGGCAGAGGAGCCGCAGGCCGGGTTCCAGCCTACGAGCACCTGGGCAGGGCCCGGGCTCGGCTCCGCCCGAGGGCAGCTCGGCGGGTTCTCTACCTGTGACCTGGATTCCTCTGCGCCAGGAGGGGGCGGAAGGCAGCGCCGCCGGGGTCCTCAGCCCGGAGCTTGCAAATAAGGGTCTCTTGATTGGGAAAACTCCAAATCCTGGTATCGGTGCACAAAGCAGCCTTTTTAAAGCGAGCGGCCGGGGCTGTGTAATAATTTACCCTCGTTTGTCTACGCACACCTGCCTCTCTCTTTTAGACCTACAAATGTTTACCCGGTTCCCACCCAAACCAAATGCGGGTTTGTTTATTAACCCCAGAGGTTTCAGCCGGCTTTCAAAGAGACAGATCCGGGCCAAGAAGGAAGCTTCAAAAAATTAACATTTCAAATGAAAGCGCTCCGGAGTTGTGGGGGAGGGGAGCGGAGTGGGGGCGGGTGCCTCCGGTTGCTGGTGCTGCAGACTCCGCTTTGCCTGGAGGCGGGACCCGATATTTACAAGACAGAAGGCGCCGCTCGGAGCTGCCTTTGTTGTGCGGATGACCTCGCGGGCATTTCCGAGACTGATCGATGGCCTGGGGGGACTAAGCCAGGCGGTCCGGCCGCGGCCCCGGGGGCGGATGTGGTGTGAAGAGCCAAGGCCCGTCCAGGAGCTGCACGGGTGCGGATAACACGTCGGGGACGCTTTCGCCGCAGCGCCCCCGCTCTGCTGTCCCGCCCGGTGCTCGCAAGCGGTTGAGGGACGCCCCGTGCAGCAGCAGGGTTGGCCCGTCCACCTCCACCTTCGTTCCTCCTGCCCGCTGAGTCCCATCGAGGTGCGGCCTCTGAAGCTCCAGGAAGGAACTGTGGGTGCGAACCCGCGGCCGGGAGCTGGCCCTAGGCGTCCAAGGCCGCCTGGTGGCGCGTCGCGAGCTGCCATGCCCATTCAGGCACGCTTCGCGCCGTCGCGGCCTTTACAACCAGGTGCACGATTCCTGGACGTCTTTGCGGCACTCACGTCTCCAGCGGTCACTTAAGCGTTGCATCCTCCGTCCCGCTGAAGCTGTTGTACACAACTGCCTCGGGGCCCGGCGTCTTCTCCGCCCTCAAACCCCTTGGCGACCCCTAACAGAACTCCATGAAATTGGGGCGCCTGGGTGGCTTAGTTGGTTAAGCGTCCGACTTTCGCTTAGGTCATGATCTCGCGGTGGTCGTGGGTTCGAGCCCCGCGTCAGGGCTCTGTGCTGACTGCCAGCTCAGAGCCTGGAGCCTGTTTCAGAGTCTGTATCTCCCTCTCTCTCTGACCCTCCCCTGCTCATGCTGTCTCTCTCTCTCTCTCCTAGAAATAAATAAAACATTAAAAAAAAAAAAGAACTCCATGAAATTGAGGTTACACTTATAATTAGCTGTGCGCCCTTGGCTTCCCCATGCCTCGGCTTCCCTCGGGACAGGGTCCTGGGTCTCCTCCAGAGAATGAATATTTGCATGCAGGGTCTCCCATACTCACCTCAGGCTGTGCATCCTCTCCTCCGGAATCAGATACTTCCCAGAGGACCTCTGAGATTATGGAAAGGGAATGAGGTGCCAGTTTTGCTAAAACAAGGGCAATTTATACCAGGCTCCCCTCCCCCTCCCGAAAGGGTTTTAGGAGGTAGCTCTGAGTTAGTGGCCACGCGACTTCAGGTTCTGTTGATAAATTGCAAGGTCCAATCCGAGCCAGCTTTTGAGCTTTATCTCGCTCTGCCCAGAAACTGTGGGTCTCCTGACATTGCAGACTCCACAGTAGTCTCAAACTTTGAGGAATGGATGTGCTCTGTTAATTCGGTGCCCTGAAAAATACACGTGATCTCCCCATTTTGTACCTCGCTTTAGGCTCCAGGCCGTAAAATTTGTCCAGGCCCAGGTTTAAGAATCCTGTTCCAGAACCTTTCCAGGCTCCACTTACCTGCTTAATCCTCCTTTCTCCTGCCAAGCTGGCTTACTTGTTATTTTCTAGCAGGTATCTGGGCCATGCAGCTTTGGTGTTTTTGTGTAACAGGCAGCTGCCTACCCGAGTGCCCCCACTTGAAGTTCTTTCCCCACACTCTCCCCCCAAGCCAAGGGTCATCACCCCTCAACTGCTACAGAATTGGTTGAACCTTCTACCTGGAGCCTGCTGTCTCCTAGCCTTTGTCTTCATTGGCTTTGTCTCAGTCCCCATGTCTGACACTGCCTGGGACAGGGCATTGACTTCCCTCTTCTGTGTCCCCTCTCCACCCCTGTAGTCCAGCCCACTCTCAGAGTTTATCACGTTGCACTGGTGACTTTAGGACCCATTTGATGACTTCATCTCCAAGATAATCTCCCAAGTGCCAAAGATGGTTCAGAAATCACCAGAAGACACACAGAATAAATTCTTTTTTTTAAGTTTATTTTTTTAGTAATCTGTGATATGGGAAAACAAAGGCAAAAGAAAAATAAATTTGCTTACTACTTACAGCCAGTTGACAAGTTCTTGAAATAGAGTGACCTTCCTCCAGGAAATCAGTTGCCTCCATGTTGACACTTTGCTAAGGGCAAAGGGCAATCTTAGCCTGACCCCCCAGAATCCTATGAGTCTACTTTAAACATATAGAAATTCCTTTGGAAGCCTCCTTTATCTCTATCTGCCAAGATGTATCTTGGCAATTATACTCCAAGCATATGGCCTACTGATAAACATTTGAAGAGCCTAGGACCCATTTGATGACTTCACCTCCAAGATAATCTCCCAAATGCTGCTTTGGTGCCACAAAGATGGTTCAGAAATCTCCAGAAAGCACACAGAATAAATTCCTTTTTTTTTTAAATTCCTTTTTTTTTTTTTTTTAAGTTTATTCATTTGAGGGAGAGAGAGAGAGAGGAAGAGAGAGAATCCCAAACAGGCTCCAACTGTCAGCGTGGAGCCTGATGCAGGGCTGGAACTCAAGAACCATGAGATCATGACCTGAGCCAAGATCAAAAGTCAGACACTTAACCAACTGAACCACTCAGGCATCCCCCCTTTTTAAGTTTATTTTTATTTGAGAGAGAGAGAGAGAGAGAGAGAGAGAGAGCGCGCTAGCAAGCAGGGGTGGGGCAAAGAGAGAGGGAGACAGAATACCAAGCAGTCTCTGCACAGAGCCTGATGTGGAGCTCAAACTCATAAACCATGAGATCACAACCTGAGCCAAAATCAAGAGTTGGATGCTTGACTGACTGAGCCACCCAGAATAAATTCATAAGCATCAGAAACTCTGCAGGATTCTTTTGCCTACAAGAAGCAGCATGGCTGGAGAACTATTTGGGGGTATCCCCAACTGAGGTCTCTGCTGATATTCTGTGGGCTGCTCTGAGCTCAGTGGAGGAGAACCACAAACACGTGTTGACAGAAGACTACTGTGGGCCAGGCAGCAGGTGGAGCGTTAGCAGTGTAAGGAGTGTGGGGTCTAGAAGATGTCAGCCCCAGTGTCTGCTCTCAGCACTTCCTGAGCTGCTCTCCCAACTGCATTAGTTTCTCCTTCCTCTGTGAATCTTTCCTTTCCTTTCTTGGGGCACTTACTCCACTATCATTTGTTACTTTTATCAGGGCTCACCAGAGCTAGGCCGGTACCCATCTAAAGGAAGGCCACCAAACAGGTGATGGTCAGGACAGCCTCCCACCCTGACTCTCAAAGGACAGCCAGGAAAGGGACAGGATTCCAAAGTTGGGCACTGGCCAATCTGGGGTGGTTGGCCCTGGGGACTCTAACAGGTGTTTTTAAATTCGGCTTTCTTTTTCTTTTCTTTTCTTTCTTTCTTTCTTTTCTTTCTTTCTTTCTTTCTTTCTTTCTTTCTTTCTTTCTTTCTTTCTTTCTTTCTTTCTTTCTTTCTTTCTTTCTTCTCCTTCTCCTTCTCCTTCTCCTTCTTCTTAGTGAGCAGGATATAAAAATTATATCTGGCTCTCAGACTTTGGTTTCAAATACCATTCTGCAATAAAAGGAACCAGGAACTCATGGAGAAATGGCTGATTCCAGGACTGGTGCAAGAAATATGTAAGACTGTGCAACTGAACCAATGTGAGTTCATTGCTGGGTGAGTCAGAAATTGTACCGGTTTGAGCTGTCGCACAAAGAAAACTTTCTGTAAAATATTTATTTAGGGGCGCTTGGGTGGCTCAGTTGGTTGGGCTTCTGACTTCGGCTCAGGTCATGATCTCCTGGTTTGTAAGTTCAAGCCCCAAGTCGGGTTCTGTGCTGAAAGCTCAGAGCATGGACCCTGCTTTGGATTCTGTGTCTCCCTCTCTCTCTGCCCCTTGTCTGCTCACAATCTATCTCTCTCTCTGTCTCAAAAATAAACAAACATTAAAATTTTTTTTAATGTTTACTTATTTTTGAGACAGAGAGGGAGGAGGGAGGGGCAGAGAAAGAGGGGGAGAGAGGATCTGACGTGGGCTCCACTCTGACAGCACAGAGCCCAACACGGAGCTAAAACTCCCAAAGCACAAGCTCATAACCTGAGCCAACAGTGGACACTCAACTGACTGAGGCACCCAGGTGCCCCAGAAAATTTTTACTTGCAGCAAATAAGAAGATCACAGGGAATGGCTTCCAAAGCTGAGACTCCCTGAGCAAGGGTGGGTAAGTTCCTTTTATTTAGGGTTAGGATGAATATTTAGATAGGGAAGTCTTGAGGCACTTGGGTGTCTCAGTCGACTGAGAGTCCGACTTTGGCTCAGGTCATGATCTCAGTTTGTGAGTTCAAGCCCCGCATCAGGCTCTGTGCTGAAAGCTCGGAGCCTGGAACCTGCTCAGATTTGTTGTCTCCTTCTCTCTCTGGCCCTCTCTCACTTGTGCTCTCTCTCTCTCTCTCAAAAATAAATAAATGTAAAAAAAAAATTAGATAGGGAAGCCTTGTCATAGGATGCAGAGGCAGGCATAGGGGTTGCACATGCGCATTAAGGAAACATGCCTATACACATTGCATGTTATGTAAATGTTCCTCCTTGGGCAGAGATTTTAGTATTTTAATGAGATAAAGGTAGTTGTCAGTTATTCTGCAGGTACCTCTATGGTCCATCTGCACAGGTATGCAACAAGGGTTAAGTTCAAATTGGTCTGGGTAGTCTGGGTTGGCTGGAGGTCTGGTCAGGGCAGTCGCTGTGGCTCATAGGTAAGCCGGAAAGAAGAGTTTAAGAGAAGATATGGGACAAAGGTCAGTGAGTACAAGCAGGTGGGCAGTATAGGTCAGATCTTGGGGTCTAGCTGGTGACAGCAGGCCTGGAATATCTCCTTGTGCCAGAAAGGAAGTACTGAAAAACAAACAAAACCCCACCAATGTGGGGGTGTCCAAGGGACACAGAAGCCAACTGAAAGTGCTCCTGATGGCTAAAACTGGAGCGATCTGAGTGATATGAATAGCACTGGATTGTAACCCAAAATATAAAATAAATATCCACAAGTCATACTGATATAAACGATTGAAAAAATAAATACATGGGAAGGAAGAGACAAATCTTCCATGCAGAAGAATTGCAACTAATGTATGTCGCTGGTGTGAGTTAGCTTAATCTCGCTATTCTTTTTGTGTGTAAGGGTGCTCCTGGGTTTTAGTTGTAATCTGACCTTAGGACACACCGGGTTTGATCTCTAGTTCAGTATATAGTTCTCAGTCATGGCCACAAGTTAGAATCTCTTTGGGAGCTGCTAAGACCCAAAGTAAATTGCACTCCAGACCAAAAAAGTAAATTTTCCGGGCATGCAATCACGAGATCCAGTAAGTTTTGAGATTCCCTCACGTGGTTCCAATGTGCAACCAAAGTTGAGAGCCACAGTTCCAGAGGGAGCCGGAGAGCCGGTACCAGTGGGATTGGCCTCCTTTTGTGGACTGGCTCCAGAGTCTGGGGTCTTCCGGCATCACGTGACTCCTCAGACATACCAGGCTGAGCGTGGTTAGGAGTACTGTAAACCTCACTGAACACGTGAGAATCCTGTTCTCTCATCACTGCCTTAACTTACACCTAGGAAATGGTAAGCCAATGAATTCAACTGATACTGGAATTTTATCAAATTACTGCTCAGACTTTGGGTCTGCTTTTTGGGTCTCTCATCCTTATGGCTACAAGAGGTTAGTACTTATTTTAGCACAATCGTAGAAAGTTCCTGGGCTGTTCCTTAGATTAAGAATGTATAGCATTTTCCTTCTTTTTAACCTGAAAACAATTTCAGACTTCCTTTTTTTTTTTTTTTTTTTACCAAAACCATTTGAGAGTAAGTTGCTGACATGATCATCCAATAATACTAAAATTCAGGTTTTCTCAAACAGGGTTCCTCAGTTGAATGACAGAAGAGGAGATGATTTGAGTGACTATTCCAGTTTATCCCGGATGGTATACAATCAGCAGCATTATGTTAACTAGAGAATTAATGCATATTATATTTGGGGTGCTTCAGATATTAGGGCTTACTTCTCTCAGAAAACTAAATGTGGGGGAGCCTGGGTGACTCCGTTGGTTAAGTGTGTGACTCTTGATTTTGGCTCTGATCTCACAGTTTGTGAGTTCAAGCCCCACACTGGGCTCTGTGCTGACTCACGGAGCCTGCTTGAGATACTCTCTCTGCCTCTCACCCACTCCCTCACTCTCTCTTAAAATAAATAAACTTTGGAAGAAAAAAAATGGAAAGATGGATAGTTAGACAGACAGACAGACAGAGAGGGAGGGAGTGTGTGTGTGCGTGTGTGTGTGTATGTTTCCTTTTGCTATCCAAGGAGCCTGAAAGACCAGAGTCCTAATAGCAATGAGCACACATAGCACCCAAAAATACCATTTCCCCTAAAAGAAGCCAGTGTTCTATAGCAAAATGGGAGATTCTAGGCTTAGAGCAGGGAACATACAAGATGAGCCCAAAACATCTTTAAAAAAAATTTTTTAAATGTTTACTTACTTGAGAGAGAGGCAGTGAGAGAAAGAGACACAGAATCAAAAGTGGGCTCCAGGCTCTGAGCTGTCAACACAGAGCGTGACATAGGACTTGAACCCACAAACCATGAGATCATGACTGAGCCAAAGCTGGACACTTAACTGACATCCACCCAGGCACCCCCAAACATCTTTGTAAACCAGAAAGCAAAGACTTGCTCAAGAATGTTGGGAACATGTCAAACAGACCTATGAGCCAGCATGAAGGGGCTCTGTGGTAGGAACCCCTCCCTAAGGAGAGAAAAAAAAAATGAAGAAGAGAGGAGAGAAGACTTCAAGGTCACCTAGATATGTGCCCAGGTGCCTTTATCCCCCATGTTCTTGTAAACTGAGACCACTTAATCAGACTGCATGTTTATGTGTGTTACCATATATGGGAGACAAAGAAATAGAAATGTATATAAAAAAAAAACTATGCCATGTGATGTGGGCCACTCAGTTCTTTGGGTACGAACCCAACTAAGCAGTGCCAGCACGAATAAAGTTGCTTCCTGGAAAGAAAAGCCTCGGTGTCACGACTCTCTGTGTGAGAATCCTGCAACAGCTCCACTGATCAAATCCGGAACAATCTGAGCCACTCAAAATAAAGAATGACATTAAGAAAATATACCCCGAGGGGCGCCTGGGTGGCTTAGTCGGTTAAGCGTCCGACTTTCGCTTAGGTCATGATCTCGCGGTTCGTGGGTTCGAGCCCTGTGTCGGGCTCTGTGCTGACTGCCAGCTCAGAGCCTGGAGCCTATTCCAGAGTCTGCATCTCCCTCTCTCTCTGACCCTCCCCTGTTCACGCTGTCTCTCTCTCTCTGAGAAATAAATAAAAATATTAAAAAAAAAAAAAAAAAAAGAAACTATACCCCGAGGCACCTAGGTGGCTCAGTCAGTTGTGTGTCTGTCTTCGGCTCAAGTCATGAACTCGAAGTTTGTGAGTTGGAGCTCCTCATCGGGCACTGTGCTGACAGCTCAGAGCCTGGAGCCTACTTCAGATTCTGTTTCTCCCTCTCTCTCCCCTTCCCATGCTCATGCTCTGTCTCTCTCTGTCTCTCAATAATAAATAAAAATGTAAAAAAATATATCCCATTGAAATAAAATAGTAAAGCATGAATCTATATGATACGTATTGATAAACGAGTAAATTGATGAGGAATGGGGTATTAACAGAATTTCAAAATATCCACCAAATACTTATTAATTTCAAAGGGAAAACAGTGCTTATCAGTGGAGAAGCAGACACCCACGAACCATGAGATAATGACCTGAACCTAAATCAAGAGTCAAGTTAACCAAGTTAACCAGCTGAGCCACTGGGGTGCCCCCAACTTTCCTTCTTGAGAACCACGAATTCACACTCATACCTACAGTTCCCAATCCAACGTCACAGGATTTATGTTATTTTTCTCCTTCCGTATTTGTAACTCACTCTTCTGACAGTAAGAAGCCTGGCTCCAATTATCCTTAATATATTTACTTATGTGATCAATCCCCTGTATGCAAACCGTCTTCCAGCACTACTCCCACCCCCACACGAGCACAGATGCCTTCCTCAAATACACTTGGACGCCAGCTCCCCACGCCAGTCTGTCTCTCCCACATGGATGCCTTCTTCATCCTGTGCCGGCTCTGAAAACCCGTGTCACTCTTCCCTTCCGTGTATATGCCCTCCTCACTCTGCTCAGGGTCTGAGACACCACAAGTGGGCTGTCTCTCCATACCTCTTGTAGTTTTAAAATATATCTACAAATCCTTTGATACTCTTCCCTTCAAAAGGTGTAACCTATTTATCCTCTCCTTGATTATGGGTTCGATTTAGCAACTCGCTTAAAAAAAATTTTTTTTAATGTTTTATTTATTTCTGAGAGAGAGAGAGAGACAGCATGCGCAGGGGAGGGTCAGAGAGAGAGGGAGACACAGAATCTGAAGCAGGCTCCAGGCTCTGAGCTAGCTGTCAGCACAGAGCCCGATGTGGGGCTCGAATCCACAAACCGTGAGATCATGACCTGAGCCGAAGTTGGACGCTTAACTGACTGAGCCACCCAGGTGTCCCTCACTTTTTTTTTTTTTAATGTTTATTTACTTACTGAGAGAGAGAGAGAGAGAGAGAGAGAGGGAGGGAGGGAGAAAGAGGGCACATGTGGGGAAGGGCAGATAGAGAGGCTCTATACCACAGTCAATGTGGAGTCCGGTGGGGGGCTTGAACCCAGGAAATGTGAGATCATGACCTGAGCCAAATCAAGAATCAGATGCTTGGGTACCTGGGTGGGTCAGTTGGTTGAGCATCCGACTTCAGCTCAAGTCATGATCTGAAAGTTCCTTGTGTCAGGCTTTGTGCTGACAGCTCAGAGCCTGGAGCCTGCTTCAGATTCTGTGTCTCCCTTTCTCTCTCTCTCTCTCTCTTTTTAAAAATGTTTTATTTATTTCTGAGAGAGAGAGAAAGAGAGAGCGTGAGCAGGGGAGGGTCAGAGAGAGAGGGAGACACAGAATCTGAAGCAGGCTCCAGGCTCTGAGCTGGCAGTCAGCACAGAGCCCAAGACAGGGCTCAAACCCATGAACCATGAGATCTTGACCTGAGCCAAAGTCGGACACTTAACCGACTGAGCCACCCAGGCGCCCCTGTCTCCCTCTCTCTTTACCCTTCCCCTACTCACCTTCTGTCTGTCTCACTCTCAAAAATAAATACATATTAAAAATTATTTTTAAAAAGAGTCAAATTCTTAACTGATGCCATATGACTGTCTAAACTAGTTCATTTAAAAAGAGATCACTTCTTCCTGGCCTGCTGTCTGGGATCACTGGCTTTCAGGGAAGCCAGTTGCCATGTTGTAAGGATACTCAACAGTCCTGTGGAGGGAGCCATGTGTGGATGGGCTACATAGAAAGAAATCAACCATTGTTAGTACTGACTTTTCAGGCATGAAGTGAACCACCGTAGAAACAGATCCTCAAGCCTCAGCCAAGACTTGAGATTATTTCAATCCTCAGCCATCAGGTTTGCCAGGCTAGGTCTTAGACATCGTGGAACAAGCCATTCCTGCTATACCCTGTCTTAATTTTCAACTCACAGAACCTGTGAGATAGTAAATGATGATTGTTCTAACCTACTAGGTTTGAGGGTAATTTCCGGTGCAGCAAGAGAGAACTAATACACTTCCATTTCCCTGCTCAAGTTGTGACATCCTCACTGAGCTACCTATTGGCAGTGTGGTCCTTCTCACCCTTCTCGGGCTCTGACACCTATGCCAGAACACCCTCCTCCACAAATGCTCTCCTTACCCAATTCAGTCACCGCCACCTCACTCTGTGCCACCAGCACTCCTTCCACTCCAGGTACGATGTCTTCCTTTGTCCTACCTCGTGCCTTTAGGACTGAATTTTGCAGGAATGTAAAGGAAGAGATGAGAAGAGAAGAGAAGAGAAGAGAAGAGAAGAGAAGAGAAGAGAAGAGAAGAATAAACAAAAGTGGAAGAGGAATCAAAAGTTATGACCTTGTGCTTCTCAATCTCCTTCCTTCAATTGTCCAGCAGAGTCCAAAACAATGGCATCACCCACTGTCCTTGATTTTTTTTATGTTTATTTATTTCTGAGAGAGAGAGAGACAGAGTGCGAGTGGGGGTGGGGAGTGCAGAGAGGGAGAAGAGACACAGAATCCGCAGCAGGCTCTAGGCTCTGAGCTGTCAGCACAGAGCCCAACACGGAGCATGAACCCACGGACCACGAGATCATGATCTGTGCCAGTTGGATGCTCAACCGACTGAGTCACCCAGGCGCCCTAGCCACAGTCCTTGAATTCCTTCTTTCCTCTATGGTACTTTCTGATGGCAGCCACAAGAAGCCCCAGAGCCCTGCCTGGATATTCCATTACAGGCAACCCAATGCAATAGTTAAGTCAGTGATTTCATCATCACATGATGAGAACCTGCAAGTTCCCATCCCTAAATAATTACTGTTAGTTATCTATTGGTGCATAACAAATTACTCTACAATTTAAGGTATCAAAACAACACATACTTATCTCAGAGTGTCTGTGGGTCAGCATCTGGGCACAGTTTATCTGCACCTTCTATGTCAGTGTCTCTCTCAAGGTGGCAATCAAGGTATCAGTCAAGGCTGTGGGATTATCTGAAAGTTGACTCAGGTAGTCAAGTTGACTACCTAGTCAAGCTCTCTCACCTGGTTGCACACAGGATTCAGTTCCTTACGAACTGTTGATCAGTTCCTTGCCATTTGGACCTCTCTAACATGGCAGCCTGCTTCATTAAAGCCTGCAAAAATAGAAAGTCATATGGCAAGATGGACGTCACAGTCAGTCTTTTGTAACTTAATCATCCCATCATTTTTGCATATTCTATTTGCTAGAAGCAAGTCACTAGATCTGGATCACACACTAGCTTAAATAGGAGGAGGGGAGGAACTTTGGGAACCATCTTAAATTATTTTATTTATGTTTATTTATTTTTGAGGGAGAGAGAGACACAGAGTGCAAGCAGGGGAGAGGCAGAGAGAGAGGGAGACACAGAATCCAAAGCAGGCTTTGGGCTCTGAGCTGTCAGCACAGAGCCTGACATGGGGCTCCAGCTCATGGACAATGAGATCATGACCTGAGCTGAAGTCAGATGCTTAACTGACTGAGCCGTCCAGGTGCCCCAAGAACCATCTCAAAGGTTGCCTCCAACAATTATCTTCAGCACTATCTAGGGAAGATGATCAGTTAGTCTCGTATTTTTTCCCTTTCCCTGGCAGTCTGTTGCCTACGCCTTATATCTTATATGAACTACTCTTTTATTCAGGGTTCTTCATTGCAAAATTAAAAACCAACTCTGGTTAACTTAAGCAAAAATTGTATACAACTAGGCTTAGAGTTCTAAACAATTTTCTAATACAATATTTAATACAATAATAATATTTCTAAACAATATTCTCAAAACCACCACTAGGCACATAGTAAACATTTCATGCGGTTTTGAGTGAGTGAGTGAGTGAGAGAATGAATGAACTAACAAACTATCCTACAGTAGCTGGATGTTATTTGCTGATATATTCAGTTTGGGAAAACTCTTGAAAACCAGAGCTTTTTTTTTTTTTAATGTTTATTTATTTTTGAGAGAGAGAGAAGCGCACGCATGAGTGGGAGAGGGGCAGAGGGCAGGGAGACACAGAATCTGAAGCAAGCTTCAGGCTCTGAGCTGTCAGCACAGAACCCGATGCAGGGCTCCAACCCATGAACTGTGAGATCATGACCTGAGCTGGAGTTGGACATTTAACTGACTGAGCTGCACCCCCCACCCCTCCGACCCCAGGTGCCCCTACAAACTGGAGCTTAATACTATGAAGTCATTGTTTGAAAAGCAGGATATCTATATTTACTCATTTGGAAAACTTTTAACAATGCATTAGTAAGTGAGAAGAGCAAATTCTAGAACATGAAACTGTTCTGAACAAAAATTCAGTTACATTTCATTCCAAAGAGTTATCAGCTTTTCACAATGGAGAAAAAAAATAAAAATTCAGTTATTTATTTATGAAATTTGGAGATTTGCATTTCATTTCATTTAAAAATGGGCTCCACTGGGGCGTCTGGGTGGCTCAGTCAGCTGAGCCACCGAGCCTTAATTTCTGTTCAGGTCATGATTCCAGGGTCAGGGTCAGAAATCGAGCCCCACGGAGGGCTTGGCACTGAGCATGGAGCCTGCTTAAGATTCTCTCTTGCCCTCTGCCTCTCTCTCTTGCTTGTGCTTTCTCTCTCTCCCTAAAATAAAGTAATAATAATAATTAATAATAATAATAAAGTAGACTCCATACTCAATGTGGTGCTTGAATTCATGACCCTGAGCCAGCCAGGTGCTCCAAATTTGGAGTGTTTGGTTGTTTTTAAAAGTAGGCTCCATGCCCAACATGGGGCTTGAACTCATAATCCTGAGATCAAGAGTTGATTGCTTTGCCAACTGAGCCAACCAGGTGCTCCAAACTTAGAAAATGTTTAAAGAGAATTAAAGTAGTATCCCAGAACACATTGGACACCCCAAAGAGAATCAATATTGAGGGTTCTACCCCTTCTACGCAGAAGGAACTTTATCAGTTTTCTCCATGTCACACATTCTCTCAAAACTTAGGGACTTAAAATGATGGCAACAATCTTATTATCTCTCGCTGTCCCTGTTGATGGAGCTCAGCAGGCAGCTCCCGGTGGCATCTCTCTTGCAGTTGTAGTCAAACAATAGCTGGGGCCTGGGCTTTCTCATGGAGGGAACCTCAGCGAGGCTTCAGCTGGCTCACCCGTGTGCTGGCCTGGGTCTCCTCACAACATGGCATCTGGATTTCATTTCACAAAAATGTCCTAAGAGGAGAGAGGCAGAAGCTGATCTGCTTTTATGATCAGCCTTGAAACTCACGGCCCGTCACTTCTCTATTCTACCGGTTAGAAGCAAATTACTAGGGACAGCCCGTATTCAAGGGAAGGGGGATTAGACTCCATTCCTGATGGTGAGAATCTTCAAGAAGTTGTGGACGTATTTTAAAAACCACCACAGGGGTCGTTAAAGGAGACTGCTCTGGGCTCTGCAAGCAAAGGCTTCCCGGGCAAATGCAATGGCAGCTGAATGATGGGGAGGGCACACGCCAACTTCAGGGGACACAGAAGTGGGGATGGGCCCTGGATGTGCAGAATGGTCCATCCCTTGTGCCCAGTGCTGGACCTCATCCCAGGTGCCCAATGTGCCCACTGCTCGAGTAGGCCCCTTCCTGGGCAGTGCTGTCTGACCTGGCAAAGGATGCAGACAGACCTGTTTCCCAGCCCAGTGATGCTGCCTACTACCTCTTGAACTTGGATAAGTTACCCCCTATCTCTTTAGGGATTCTATCAGTCAGGGTCCTGGCAGAAAACAGATGACACACTCCATTGAGTAATTTGAGGAGAGTTTAATAAAAAGACTATTTACAAAGGTGTCGAGTAACCACTGGGGGGTTGTGCAGTACCCCAAGACTGGGGACTAGAGACTGGGAACAATAGGGGCATCTGTCACCTCCCCTGGGCCTGAAGGACAAATCCTGGAGACAGAATGGCTGTGTGGAGGGCTACCCTACAGGCGGTGGAACCGTGGGTGGCAGGCAAAGCCAGCCCATGGGGGTTCTGCAGCGGGAAATGGGGAACAAACTTGTCAAGCGCTTGCTCTCCTGTGTAGCGCCTCCTGCTGGTGCTTCCCACTGGCCAAACCCAAAGGAAAGCCAGAGGAAGAGTGAGCTGGCTAATTCCGTCTCAATGGCTCAGCCTCTGGGGCACACAGTGGTTGGATAGGGGTGGCAAACAGAAGATGCCATTTACAGAAATTAAATGGAAAATGAATGAAAACTTCTTGGCCCAGAGAAGACACGCTATAGACCTAAGTACCTACATGCTGTTCAAAAGATGTAGAAAAGGTGATTCCAATTCACTGAGCTTTACTTTGCATAAAAATGCCTATGAGTGTTGGCACGCCTGGGTGGCTCAGTCGGTTGAGTGTCTGACCTTTGATTTAGGCTCAGGTCATGACTTCACAGTTTGTGAGTTCAAGCCTCTTATAAGTTCCTCCGCTGGCACATCGAGCCTGCTTGGGATTCTCTCTCTCCTTCTCTCTTTGCCTCTCTCTTGCTTGCAGTCATGCACATGTGCGCACTCTCTCTCTCAAATTAAAAAAATTAAAAATGCATATGAGTGTGTCCTAACACAAAGGATTTAAATGAACGTTGGTTGTTTCCCCACTGGAAGGACGAAAGGCAAACATTGCCTGCTGGAGGCATATCACAGCCTCTAACAGCATCTAGTGGTGGTTTAATGCATGGAAAAATGTAGGATTCAGGATATCCCCATTAAGGCAACCATTACAAACCTCACTAATAGTTTCCATCCAAATGTCATGAATTATCCAGGCCTCCCAGAATTTGGACACCACAGTTTAAATCACAACATCCATCTAAAGATGAAACCAAGCAAAGAGGGCCGGCAGAAGATTCAGAATAAATTTCATAATCAGAGTGAGATGTGCTGCCTGACAAAAATAAAAATGGATGGGCGTGCTGGGTGGCTCAGTTGGTTAACCGTCCGACTTTGGCTCAGGTCATTTTGTGAGTTGGAGCCCCGCGTTGGGCTCTGACACCTTGGGGCCTGGAGACTGCTTCGGGTTCTGTGTCTCCCTCTCTCTCTGACCCTACCCCACTCAGGCTCTATCTCTTTCTCTCTCAAAAAATAAACACCAAAAATAAATAAAAAACAAATAAATAAAAACTGCTGGTGAAGAGATCACTCCCATGTTCACTGCACAATAGCCAAGTTATGGAAAAAACCTAAGCATCTCTGAATGGAAGAATGGATAAAGAAGATATGTATTATCATATGATGGAGTATTTTTCTGGCATGAGGAAGAAGGAACTCCTGCCATTTGTGACAATAGGGATGAAACTTGGCAACAGTATACCAAGTGAGATAAGTCAGATAGAGAAAGACAAATATTGTGTGAGAACTCTTATATGTAGAATCTAAAACAAACAAACAAACAAACAAACAAACTCAGAAAGACAGGGGGTAGGGTGCCTGGGTGGCTCAGTCTGTTGATTCTTGGTTTAGGCTCAGGTCATCATCCAAGGGTCATGGGATCGAACCCCATGTTGGGTTCTGCACTGAGTTCCATTTAGCTCATCGCCCCACCCACCACCCCTCAAGCAACCCTTAGTTTGTTCTCTGTATTTAAGAGTCTCTTATGGTTTGCCTAATTCTCATTTTTTAAAATGAGATACAATTGACATGGAACATGGTGTAAGTTTAAGATATACAACATATTGGTTTGATGCATTTATATTGCAATATGACTGTCATTGTAGGGTTAGCTAATATCTCTGTCATGCCACATAATTATCATTTCTTTTACTGGTGGGAACAATTAAGGTCTAACCTCTTAGCAAGTTTAATGTTTACAATATATGATACAGTTTTGTTGTCTGTAATCAGTGTACTGTGTATTAGATCATCAGGACATACTTCTCTTCTATTGTAAGCATGTACCCTTAAAGCAACATCTCTCCCATTCTCCATCCTCAGCTCCTGTGTTCAAAAAGAATTTTTTTTTTTATTTTAAAGACATTTTTTAAGAGAGATAGAGTGCAGGTGAGTGCATGTGTACACTGTGGGGAAGGGCCAGAGAGAGGGAAAGAGAGAATCCCAAGCAGGCTCCGCACTGTCAGTGCAGAGCCTGACATGGGCCTCAAACTTATGAACTGAGATCATGACCTGAGCTGAAGTCCAGAGTTGGATGCTTAACCTACAGAGCCACCCAGGCTCCCCATATTTTGCTTTGTTAAAACAAATATGCTTGGGCCTGAGAAGGATGAGAATGTGGAGGGAAAAACTCGATCAGACAGGCTTGGATATGTATCACTTATTTAGTGAGATTAATTATGCATTAAAAAGTAATTATAACACAAGGAGGGATAGTTCAGCCAGTGAAGCGTCCGACTCTTGATTTGAGCTCAGGTCATGATCTCACGGTTTGTGAGTTTGAGCCCTGCATCAGGCTCTCTGTTGACAGTGTGAAGCCTGCTTGGGATTCTCTCTCTCTCCTTCAATCTCTGCCCTCCCCCGCTTGTTCTGTTTCTCTCAAAATAAATAAACTTAAAAAAAAAAAAAGGTCATTATACCACAAGAAGATACCACTTCATACCCTTTGGGGATCGCTATTATCTTAAAAAGTGAAAAATAAGTGTTGGCAGGGATATGGAGAATGTGGAGCACTTGTACATTGCTGGTGGGAATATAAAAAAGATGCAGATGCTGTGGATAACAGTTCAGTGGTTCCTCAAAAAGTTAAATATAGAATTACCATATGATCCAGCAATCCCACTTCTCGGCGTATACCCAACAGAACTGAAAGCAGGAATTTGAACAGATATCTGTACCCCAACATTCATAGCAGCATTTTTCACAACAACCATGAGGTGGAACCAACCCAGGTGTCCATCAACAGATGAATGGGTTAACCTGTAGTGACACATTTATATTATTAATGAAATATTAATCAGCCTTAAAGAGGAGATTTTTTTTTTAATGTTTTATTTATTTCTAGGAGAGAGAGAGACAGCGTGAGCAGGAGGAGGGAGGGTCAGAGAGAGAGGGAGTCACAGACTGAAACAGGCTCCAGGCTCTGAGCTGGCAGTCAGCACAGAGCCGACGCGGGGCTCGAACCCACGAACCGCGAGATCATGACCTAAGCGAAAGTCGGACGCTTAACCGACTAAGCCACCCAGGCGCCCCTTAAAGAGGAGATTTTGATACATGGTACAACACAGATGAAGTTTACAAAATGTTACGACAAGTGAAATAAGCCAGATATTAAAAACCCAAGTATTTGGGCGCCTGGGTGGCTCAGTTGGTTAAGCATTCGACTTTGGCTCAGGTCATGATCTCACAGCTCATGAGTTCAAGCCCCACATCAGGCTCTGTGCTGACAACCCAGAGCCTGGAGCCTGCTCTAGATTCTGTGTCTCCTTCTCTCTCTGCCCTTCCCCCACTTGCACTCTGTCTCTTAAAAATAGATAAACATTTAAAAAAAACCCTCAGATATTGTTTGATTCCACTTATATGAGGGCTGTAGAATATGCAAAGTTACAGAGACAGAAAATAGAATAGAGGTACCAGGTTTGGAGGGAGGGGAAAATGTGGAGTTAGTACGCGGTGGGTTGTTTGGAATGATGAAAAAGTTCTGGAAATGGGGATGACCGAACAATGTTATAAATGCACTTAATGCTACTTAAGTGTATACTTAAAAATGGTTAAAATGGTAACACATTCGTACAATGTCTTTTACCATAATAAAAAAGATGTATAGATCCAAATGAAAGAAAAAAAGCAGTTATAAATCTCTTTATTGAAGTTTTATTGGGGTTTTCAGAGGAGTGAAATTAGATGCACATTTTAATTCACTTCTTTATCTGCTCAGTGAACATGTGTTAAATGAATAAATGAGTCAGATCTAAAAGAAGTCTCTTTGGATATACCCAGAGGAGCAATAACGCTTGCCTTCACCCCTGAAGCCCTTTGTCCCACCCATCTGTCTTTTGAATTCAGAAGCACCATATGAACTCACGATCACTATTTTTAAAGAATCACACAATTTCAAATTGTAACTATGTTCCAGAATGTTCACTCTCACAGATTTTCTATCCTACCTTACCCTCAAGTTTTTACCTCCAATCACTAATTGGCTATCACCATCACGCGTGTGTATCTGTCACGGGTCCCAACAAGCTTCAGATCCAGCCTGACCCAGGACCCAGGACGAGCAGCATCTTCTCAGGAAAGCCTCTAGTGCTCTGACGTCTGATACCCACCTCCCACTGCTGCCCTGTAACACACACACACACACACACACACACACACACACACACACACACACACATTTAAGATTTATGGGACCATTTTACCCTTTTCTCCATTTCTTTTCCAGGTACAAGCCTGGAGATCCCGGCTAGGTCATCAGTTCCCTTATTTCCTCTGATTTCCAGTTAGAGAACCCCTAATGCAATCTAGAATCAGATTCTTCAAGCAATGGAAACCAATTCTGACGGATTTAGGAGAATGGAATGTATAGAGTGAATTTAGGGAGATTTGGAGACACCAGCCTGGAAAATAGGCAAGTCCAAGGGAAGCTATGCAGCTAGAGATGCAGCAAAATTTTATGCTCTAAAATGAAACCAGACATGTAGTGAGTGACTGCCACATCTATTTAGTCTGTCAATGTGGGACGCAGAATATCACCATTGCACCTATTGTTAGTCTTGGACGCTACTAACATTGGTTTCAGGATACCTTCACTGCTCCCAGGACATAGATGGTGGATTTGCTACTGGTGAAGACCCGGAAAGGATTCTTCATACCATTAGTTTTCACTTCAGGTTCTGGGGAGGATGCAGCTGATTAGCTACTGACCCTGTGTCATAGGAGCCTATGCCCTGTGTGCAAAAGAAGTGGGAAAAGCAAGTGTTTGGACATTATGGCTTCCAGAGTGGAAAATGATGTCTCTGCCTTCCAGCAAGAGTCATAGGCAAGTTCATATGCCTGGAAGCCCTAAAAGAAAGTCAAAGCTCCATTTTACCATCTTCACTTAGATTTTTTTTTTTGCAGCCTCCGTGTTACTGGGCTAGTCACTGCCCTGGCATCAAATTTCTTTGCAGTGCACCACAGAGTCCCAGCAGATTTAAAGAAAAATTTTTTAAACCAACTGAAGAATGACCTCTGACATTGGCAATGAATGATGTTTGCTTGGATGGAGAAGGCTGTGTGTATGAGTCAAATAATTTGATCACATCCTCACTAGATTTGATGATGCCATTGTTGCTGGGTCTTTCATAATTCATTTTTTCATAAGGGTAATACTTGCTTCACATGTCAAAACAATGTTAAAAGGTCCATGCTTAGAAATCTTGATTGCACTTATGCCCCTAGTCAGCTCATTGCCTTCCCACCTGCCATCTATAGAGAACCACTTTTATTCATTTATTGTGAATCCTTCCAGTGTTTATTTATGCAAATAGAAGTACATACAGGATGTAATGTACAGCATGGTGACTATAATTAATAATACTATATGAAGGGGTGCCTGGGTGGCTCAGTTGGTTAGATGTCCGACTCTTGATTTAGGCTCAGGTCATGATATAATGGTTGTGGGATGGAGCCCTGTGTCAGGCTCCACGCTGAGTATGGAGCCTGCTAAAGATTCTTCCCTTTCGGGATGCCTGGGATGGTTCAGTCAGTTAAGCATCTGACTCTTGATCTCCAATCAAGTTATGATCTCGCAGTTGGTGAGTTCAAGCCCTGCATCAGGTTCTGCCCTGATGGTGTGCATAGTTTGCTTGGGATTCTGTCTCTCCTTCTCTGTCCCCTGCTTGAGCTCTCTTTCAATCTCAAAAAAAATAAATAAACATAAAAAAATTAAAAAAGGATGCTTCCCTCTCTCCCTGTGCCCCCTTCCCCGCTCATGCATTCTCTCTCTCTTTAAAAAATAAAAAAAATACTGTCTTGCAAATTCAGAAGTTGTTAAGAGAGTAGATCTTAGAAGTTCCTATCATAAGAAAAATTGTTTTGTAACTATGTGAGGTGATGGATATTGACTAGACTTACTGTGGTGGTCATTTTGCAATATATACAAATATTGAGTCATTATGTTGTACACCTGAAACTAATATAACATTTCAGTTATACTTCGATAAAAAAGTGAATATAGATACATTTCTATTACTCATGAAGTTGTATCCATTAAATTTGTACAGCGTTTTGTATGTCGATCATACTTTAATAAGTGGCTTAAGAAACATTTGTTTTCTATTTCTCTCTTTTTCTTACAGAAACAGGTAGTACTTACACTACTCTGTTTCTGCCTTTTCTTTTTCACCTCATTTTTTAAAGTTGAGATATAATTGACATAGTTGGCATATAATTAGTTTCAGTTAACACCTGTCACCACACAGTTACAAATTGTGTGTGTGTGATAACAACTTTTTTCTTTATTTATTTAGAGAGAGTGTGAGCAGGGGGAGGGGCAGAGAGAGAGAGAGAGAGAGAGAATCCCAAGCAGGCTCCACACTATAAGCACGAGCTCGAGCTCCAAACCGGGCTTGAACTCACCAACTGTGAGGTCACCCTGAGCCCAAATCAAGAGTCAGATTCTTTTTTTTTTTATAAATGTTTTTTTTTTTTTTTGAGAGAGAGAGAGAGACAGCGTGAGCAGGGGAGGGTCAGAGAGAGAGGGAGTCACAGACTGAAACAGGCTCCAGGCTCTGAGCTGGCAGTCAGCACAGAGCCCGACGCGGGGCTCGAACCCACGAACCGCGAGATCATGACCTAAGCGAAAGTCGGACGCTTAACCGACTAAGCCACCCAGGTGCCCCAAGAGTCAGATTCTTAATCCACTGAGCCACCCAGGCACCCCAAGAATAGGAAAATTTAAATCCATCCCAAGGCTAGCCAATCATAAAAGTTTAATGAGCTGTATAATTTTCCAGGTTTTCAATGTATATATAGATTTTTATTTTTATATAGAAAGATTCACTGGGAACATACTAGTTTTTAATCTGTTTTTTTTTTATTAACTTGACAATACTTTGAGGACATAGTGGCTACATCAAGAGGTATGGATCTACCTTATCGTTTTTAATAGCCTCATGGGCTATTGTATGGTTAACCAAAGGTTTAACTAATCTACTCTTTTTTGAGAGGAGATTGGGGAGTTGCTTCGAACTTCATTTGAGAAATAGAAGGTAAACGTATGAAAAGAACTTACAGGTTGGCCGGTGGCGATGGTCAGTGGTGGCTACTGAGGTGGAGGCTGAACCGCAGGGCTAAGGCCTTTACTTGTCTCCAGGCTGCTCTGGCTTCCCAGCCACTGAAGCCTCACGCTGGCTGGGCGTGGAGGCCTCCAGGGTGAGCCTGCCCTCAGGGTACAGAGAGGATACCAGGGTGGAATCCACACCAGGGGGCAACGTGTATTTTTGAGCAGAGCACGGGGAAAAGTAGCCATGCCCGTCCCACGTCTCTTCGCGCTTGCCAGTGATCTTCCATCCACTATGCAGTCCTTGCTCTTGACCGTCACCTCCTCCGAGGCGGAGCGATGAACTTCCTGGGACCTGCGGATCTCCCTCCCACGCTGCGCTACTGGCGGAGCCCGAGGCCGCCGGTGGGCGCGGCCACCGTGGCGGAGCCCTTTGACCGCGGCCAAGGGCAGCGAGCGCACGTAGCCCGGCCAGCCGCTGTGTCCCAACCCGTGCGCTCACTTCCCGGGCAGCCCTGGCAGCCCGAAGGCCTGGTGGGAGAAGCGGCTATGGGCCGAGTCTCAGTCGCAGAAAGGGTCTGAGCTGGGGCTCCGCAGCAGGGAGAGGGCACTGGGCCCTCGGTCTAGCTGGCTCAGCTCCCCGCGTCTGGCTGAGGCTTGGAGGAGTCCCAATGTACTCTGCATGGACTTTCCTCCAGTTTTCCTATAATAAGTTTCCTGTAGTAAATAATGCTACAAGGAAAATCCTTATACATCCGTTTCAGTTGGGCAGATGTTTCCATAGGATACGTTTGGAGAAGGGGAATTGCTTGATCAAAGAGTATACAGATGGAAACATTTTAATTTATTAAAATTATCTTTTTAAAAATATTTTTATTTATTTCTAGGAGAGAGAGAGAGAAAGCGTGAGCAGGAGAGGGTCAGAGAGAGAGGGAGGGAGACACAGACTCTGAAACAGGCTCTGAGCTGGCAGTCAGCACAGAGCCCAATGCGGGGCTCGAACCCACGAACCGCGAGATCATGACCTAAGTGAAAGTCGGACGCTTAACCGACTAAGCCACCCAGGTGCCCCTATTAAAATTATCTTAATGTTAATTTATTTTTGAGAGAGAGAGAGAGAGAACACAAGCAGGGGAGGAGCAGAGGGAGGAGAGGGAGACGCAGAAAACAAAGCAGGCTCCAGGCTCTGAGCTGTCAGCACAGAGCCCCATGTGAGGCTCCAACTTAGCAACTGCAAGATCATGACCTGTGTGGAAAACAAGAGTCAGACCCTTGGCCGGGGAGCCACCTAGGTGCCCCTGAAATTATTCTCAGTTGTATAAAATTATATGCATAGTCATAGAAGGTGAGGGATGGTTTAACCTCAGTAACCCCGGACATTTCTTAACTTTTTATGAATTGTAGTTTTCCTTTTCTCTTTCTTTTTCTTTTTAATGTTTATTTATTTATTTTGAGAGAGACAGAGACAGAGAGAGAGAGAGAGAGCACACCAGAGTAGGGAAAGAAGCAGTGAAAGAGGAGAGAGAGAATCCCAAGCAGGCTCTGTACAGAGCCCAAGGCTGGGCTCCATCCCCAAACCTGTGAGATTGTGACCTGAGCAGAAATCAAGAGTCCACCACTTAACTGACTGAGCTGCCCAGGCAACCCTGAATTATATTTTTCAAGTCTTTTGCCCATTTTTCAGTTGGGGTGCTCATCTTCTTTTTTTGGTTTATATGTGTTCTTTGTGTATTAAGGATAATATACCACCAAGATATTGACAAAGTCATCAGTAAGCTCGGATTGATGGGAAGAGCAGACCCAAATCACTTGCTTATAATGACATACCTAAAAGTGATAAAAGGAGCTCAGGGGTACCAGGATGTCCTGCAAAGAGATTAGAAGCATTCTGCAGAACACATGAGGGATAGATAAATTCCCACACTCCCAAAGCCTCTTCTGGGACACACAGTTGCAGATAATAAATCTATGTGTTTGTGTGTGTGTGGGGGGGGTCACATCATATCTTCTGGAAACTCAGTTGCCCCTCCTCCAAGGTGAGTTTTCTGTGCATAAAACTGAAGCATTTCTGCACCTAGTCTAGTCTGAGCTGACTTCTTGCAATTTGGGGATGCAATGAGACACAATCTTCCTACAGTGTGGTACCCCAAAGCCTTGGCCTAGAAGATTTCTTGATTTATTGCTGCATGACTCTTTAATCTATATGTTAAAAAAGTAATTGATTAGGAGCAGATGGACCAAGGTAGAGGGGAAAGTGGGACTGAAAGGGCTTTATCTCCCTTAATCCCCATCAGCTCTCCTCAGGTGTCCTCTCAGCATTATTCAAATAATTTCCTAAAATTTATATTGCTTGTAGTGAAATGTATAGATAAAAGCATCTTTGGAAGACTGCAGTTTAACTGAACTGGTCATACACTATTTATTCATTTATTTATTTAGGGAGGGTACAAGTGAGGGAGGGGCAGAGAGAGAGAGAGAGAGAGAAGCTGAGCTCACCGGAAGTAGAGCTTGTGTTTACCCAAACTGGAACTTGTGCTTACCTGATGGGGGACTGTGAGATCATGACCTGAGCCGAAGTCAGATGCTTAACTGATTGAGTCACTCTGGCACCCTATTTATTTATTTATTAAAGAAAATTTTTTTTAGAGAGAGCACGTGAGAGTGGGGCAGAGGGGCAAAGGGAAAGAGAGAGAGAGAGAGAGAGAGAATCTTAAGCAGGTTCCACAATCATTGCAGATCCCAACTCGGGGCTCGATCCCATAATCCCAGAATCATGACCTGAGCTGAAATCAAGAGATGCTCAACCAACCGAGTCACCCAGGCGCCCCAGTAATACACTATTTAAATGAAAAGGATGTACATGCCAAGCACTTTGCTACACAAAGCCCCTTGTCCCTCTTCTGGAATCGCCATTGGGTGGAGGGAATAATCCTCTAAAGGGTGACCTGGGACCCCCAGTTGGGTTGGGGAAGTCTGGCTCTGGGGCCGGACACTGGTGGAGGAGAGTCTGAGGAGGAGCCCCTCACATTTGGGTGCCTCCAAGTGCCTTATCAGCTCTCAATGGCTTCTCTTCTAAATGACAACTAAATGATAAAGAGAGGTGGGGAGTATCTGTTTGAAATGATACTGTAGGCCCTGGCCTGCACCCTAGTCCCGCCCTTGGTTTCTGCCAAGCTGGTATAGTGGGCACAATGGCGCCCCCTCTGGTGATGGGTGCATGTGGATCAGAGTGTGGGGGTGGAGGGCAGGCAACCCCCCCCCGTTGGTTCGAAGTCTTCAGTCTCAAACTTCAGCCAGTCCATCTCTGCTGGTGTTTCATTTTAGGAAGCTGATTTCAGGTCAGCTGTTTGGATGTGGATTTCAACACCGTGATAAGCTAACTTCTGAATAGGAAATTTGAAAACAGAGTCTTTGTTCGATCTTTAAAAATTTAATGAAAATGTATCTACCAGATATTAAATTGTTTCCCTGCTGCAAAGTTCTGCTTATTAAATTTTACAGACGTTGTGGGGATGACTTGTTTTCCAAGGACAAATAGATATATTCTGGTTTTGTATTGGGCCCTGCCCAGGCCTGAAGGGGAGCCAAGGGAGTTCTCCTGCCCAATTGCCCCGCCTCCAAAAAGAAGACCAGGGCATGCCTTCAGGCCAGTAGGAAACAAACTTATTTGACTTATTTTTCCCCATTCTGTGGCTTCTTTTTTTTTTTTTTTAATTTTTTAAAAAATGTTTTATTTATTTCTAGGAGAGAGGGAGAGACAGCGTGATCAGGGGAGGGTCAGAGAGAGAGGGAGTCACAGACTGAAACAGGCTCCAGGCTCCGAGCTGGCAGTCAGCACAGAGCCCGACGCGGGGCTCGAACCCACGAACCGTGAGATCATGACCTAAGCGAAAGTCGGACGCTTAACCGACTAAGCCACCCAGGCGCCCTTAAATATATTTTTAAATGTTTATTTTTGAGAGGGAGAGAGAGGGAGGAGGGGCGGAGAGAGAGGGAGACACAGAATCTGAAGCAAGCTCTAGGCTCTGATTTGTCAGTGTAGAGCCCTACACGGGGCTTGAACTCAGGAGCCGTGAGATCATGACCTAAACCAAAGTGGGAGTCCCAGCTGAGTGAGCCACCCAGGCACACTCCCCTTCCCCCGTCCCCTGTACTCTGTGCCTTCTGATTAATCTTTTTTATTTTTCGACATATTTGTGCACATGAAAGACCCCTTTTACAGATGCAGTCACTGAGCCCCACGAACTGCGGTGTCTGGCCCCAGATCCCATAGCAAGTTGGGACCAGTGCTAGGACTGGAGGCTGAGCTCAGAAAGGCACAGCAGGCTGACAACATGCCAACTGTCTTCTGTGCCTGCCAGGGCTTCTGGCATTTTCTAGTCATCCTAGCACCAGGGGCCTCACCGGGTCCCTGAGCTAAGTGCTTCATGGAGACAAAGAGCACCCGAGCATGGCGGTGCTGAAGCCCTGTGAACAGATGCCCACCCTTCCCCACTTGTGGCAGGCAGGTGGCTGACGGAGGGCTCCCCCCACACCGTCCCCCCCCCCCCCACCGGCTCCAGCTCCCTACCTGCCGCCCCTCGCTGGGACCCTGCGAACCTCCCTTCCCCACATCTGTGCCCTGTGCCCTGGGAGCCAGCACCATCACAGCCGTCCTGTCCCGGAATGGCCAGTCCTGTATCAAGGCTCAAATGCCTCCTCCTTCCCGGCACTCCACAGCTGGAACCGGTTGTTGGAGCAATTCATTATGTCTGTCACTGGAACAATTAATTAGTTACCCATGTAGCCGTCTGTCCCACCAAGGGTTTGCGAAAGCAGGAACTGTTTCTTGTACTTCCCTGTAACTCCCGTGCCCAGCGCAGGAGGGCCGGAATGGCGCTCCCTCTCCTTTTTGTGGCCAGTCTCCCGGGGGCGCGGTTCCCTGTCTGAGGAGCCACAGTGCCACCTAGCGGCCAGCTGGCTGTACTGATGGTGTTCGCCCGGGGCCCTTCCGCCCCACCCCCTGCTGGTGGGGGCGTCTCACTGCCGGAGTTGACAGGTGGATCACCTTCCCCGTAGGGCCTTCGGGTAGGGTCCACCACTTGGGTCAGTATGGGAGTGGACCCGCAGACAGATGCGCCCACTGCCTTTGGGATCCTGTTGCTGTAGCTGCTGGAGGCGCGCGTCGTTCTACTCGGGTCCTGCTGTCCTTTCTCCCTTCCATGCTATTAAAATGCACTTCCAAGGCTCGGCTCAGCCACCGCCTTCTCCCCTCCCCCCTCCCATACCTGCCCCGACAAATCTCTAGCTTATGCAGCTTAGATTCAAATCCCGGCTTCGCACATTATCTCTTGTGAGACTACAGGCGAGTTACTTAACTTCCCTAGCCTCAGTTTATCTATAAAATGGGAATAATGATAATACTACATGCCACGGGGTTGTGAGGGATAAATGAACCCAGACAGGTAAAGTACCTGCGAGTGTAGTGCCTGCTTAGTTTGTACTTTTGTTCCTCAGTCAGGTATACCACTGTGGTAGAGGACTGTGTCTGATCCATTTTATCCTCACCGCGCTGGCATCTGCCAGGAGCCCAGAAGGTGCTACATCTGACAGACGCAGGGAAACAGGCAGGCTTTGATTTGGGTCTTAGTGAGGAGTAGGTGATGAGGGAAGTCCCTTATCTTGGTCCTGGCTGTGATACTGTGTGGCCTTGGACATGTCACATCATCTCTGGGTCTCAGTTTCCTCATGAGCAAGTGGAGGGGGTTAGGCTATACTGTTACAAGTCCATTCTAACCCTCCTGGGAGCCCATGCTCCCTGATCCGTTTTCCCTCCCTTACCCACAAGCCCCCCCCTTTTTTTTTTTTTTTTTTTGGATTGACAAGACTTTAGTTACAGGATAAGGCTTCTCTGATCCCTGATCAGGTAAGAGCTGTATTCCAGAGAAGGAGTGATTTTGGCTTTGAGAGAGAGAGGAGCAGCTCTGGGACGAAGGGAAGGGATGTATTCCTTCCCCAGGAAAGTTGTATCTATTATAGGGTGAAGCTAGGAGCAAAAACACTGTAGGTCTGTGTTCAGATGAAGAAGAAAAGCAGTGACCACCACAGCTAGGTCTAGGAGAGGATGGGGTTACCCTGGTATATGTGGCTTCTGAGCCTGGGTATGGCTTTCCAGACTGGTAGCAATTGATAAGAAGCGCTCTAACAAATATGGCGCATGCTAACCCCGTAGGCAAGCAGGAAAAGTCCTCTCTGATGCAAGGTGCCAAGATCTTGGGGGACAGAGGGGCCATGAGCAGCTGAAAAATTGTATTAAACAAATCTAGGATTTGTAATATAACCTACAGAAAGTAAAGGTCTAGTGGTGTCTGGGTGGCTCAGTAAGTTAAGCCTCCAACTTCAGCTCAGATAATGGGTTCGAGCCGGGCGTTGGGCTCTGTGCTGACAGCTCAGAGCCTGGAGCCTGCTTCTGATTCTGTGTCTCCCTCTCTCTCTGCCCTTCCCCCAGTTGTGCTCTGTCCCTCTCTCTCAAAAAATAAATAAATAAATAAATATTGAAAAAATTTTAAAAAAGAAAGTAAAGGTCTGACTGAACACATATGAGTTTTCTAATTCTGAATAGATTCTTCAAAGCTATTTTCTTCATCTAATCTGTTTTTAGACCCATATCTTGAGTATTTAATTTGTGCTATTATGTTTCTCACCTTCTGAAACTTCAATTTCTGGTTGTTGGTTTTTTTAAAGATTTTATTTTTAAGTAATCTCTCCAGCCAATATACTGGCTCAGACTCAGAGCCACAAGATCGAGAGTTGTATGCTCTACTGACTGAGCCAGCCAGGCACCCCAATTTCTGTTTTTTGATTTTTTAGTTTCCAACTTTGTATCAAAAATTCAATTTTTACCCTAATGATCATACTAAGATAGCTTTTTTCTCACTTATGTCTAATATATGTCCCCTGTCTGGACAGTCTGTGGAAATTTTATCATCTATTGTTTATGTTGGTTCTTGTTCTTACTTTATTTCCTTCTGTGTCTAGTTATCTTTGCTTATGTGCTGAAAATTGTAACTGAAAATTTTATTGGGGTAATTTTTTTTAATGTTTTATTTATTTCTGAGAGAGAGACAGCATGAGCAGGGGAGGGTCAGAGAGAGAGGGAGATACAGAATCTGAAACAGGCTCCAGGCTCTGAGCTAATTGTCAGCACAAAGCCTGACCCGGGGCTCGAGCCCATGAACTGTGAAATCATGACCTGAGCCAAAGTCGGACACTTAACCGACTGAGCCACCTAGGCGCCCCTGGGGTAATTTTTTAAGTCTTTTATTTTTAAGTGTGTTTATTTATTTAGAAAGAGAGAGAGAGTAAGGGAGGGGCAGAAAGAGGGAGAGAGAATCCCAAGCAGGCTCTGAGGTGTCAGGCCAGAGCCCAGCTCAAGGCTTGATCCCACAGCCAACCATGAAATCATGACCTGATTGAAATCAAGAGTCGGACACTTACGCAACTGAGCCACCCAGGAGCCCCTAGTGGGGTAATTTTAAGACTAGGATAATATCATCTCTCTACAGAAAGGATTCTCAGGGACTTTTGCAGATGTGTAGGGGTATTAGCAATTCAGAAGCACCTTAAGCATTTTCAGTGCTTGAGATTTTTCTGAATTACCCAGAGTATTTGACACTGAGCTGAAGTATGGGAGAGAACTGGTTTACTTTCTGTTTATTCTTCTGGGGTACAGCCATTCAGGATTACCGTTCTAAGCATGGGGTGGTTTTCCAGAATTGCTCCTCCCTTGCAAGGCCCTAGATTCCAAGTTACATGACCTTAGCTCCCTCAGCTTTTTAGCCACCTCTTCTGATTGCAAAAGTGGCCCAAATGCTGAGGCCTCCTCACTGGATTTTCACCTTTTCTGAGCTATTGTCTCTTGCCAATAATTGGCAAGGTGATTCCTTGCTACCTGTTAGCTTTTTTCTGTTTATAGGAAAAAGCTTTTTATATTTCATATGAATTATTTTAGTTGTCTTCAGTAGGAGGGTAGATCTGAATTATTTAGCTCACTATTTCTGAAAGTGCGGGTTTAAAATTGTGTAATGGCTTGGTATCTCTCTAGAGCATTGAGAAATGAGGAAAGACTGACAACACAGATAATCTGCAATCATATATTAGATACCAAAATACAATGATTTTTTAAAATTTTATTTTAATTCCAGTGTAATTAACAGACAGTGTTATATTAGCTTAGAATTCAACAATTCTGAACGTTACTCAGTGCTCGTCACGATAAGTGTCGTCTTAATCATCTTCATCTATTTTACCCGTAGCTAGACCCACCTCCCCTCTGGTAACCATCACTTTTTTTTCTATAGTTAAGAGTCTATTTTTTTGGTTTGTCTCCTTTTTTATCTTTTTGTTTGTCAAAGTACAATGATTTTAAGTATTTTTTTTTTCTTATAATTCAGTACTGAGGCACTGAAAATTATATGTAACTATTTATTTCAGGATTTCTGATCCTAGAAACCTGGTCTTTGGAAACTTTATTTGTGGATGTTTGAATTATTCCTTTATAAGGACATTTATAATCGAATTTTTTTTAAATATTTTTTTTTATGTTTTATTTATTTCTAGGAGAGAGAGAGAGCGCGAGCAGGGGAGGGTCAGAGAGAGAGGGAGTCACAGACTGAAACCGGCTCCAGGCTCTGAGCTGGCAGTCAGCACCAAGACCGACGTGGGGCTCGAACCCACGAAACGCGAGATCATGACCCAAGCGAAAGTCAGACGCTTAACCAACTAAGCCACCCAGGTACCCCTATAATCAAATTTTTAAAGTTTATTTATTTTAAGAAAAAGGTAGAGAGAAAATGAGCGGAAGAAGGGCAGAGGGAGAGGGGACAGAGGATCCCAAGCAGGCTCCATGCTGACAGCAGAGAGCCCAGTGTGGGTCTTGAACTCAGAAACTGTGAGATCATGACTTGAGCCAAAGGTGGTCCGTCAAGTGATTGAGCCAGCCAGGTGTCCCTATAACAGAGTTATTCATAATTCATAGACAAGTAGTTAAACCGCTTCCGTAGGATGGGATATTGTGCAGCCATTAATAATGTAGGATAATATCTAAAGGCTTAGACAACTAATCACATCATATTGAGAAGTGAAACTAGTCAATCATAATATGATCCCTTTTAATATATTCACATATATTAAAAATATCATTAAAAACATATTTACTAAAATGCTATGTGATGGTTATGTTAGTTATGTTGCCATGGTGAGATAGCTAGTGATTTTTACTCACTGTTCTTTTTGTATTTTTATAATTTACTAAAATGAACATTTATTACTTTTGTAACAAATGTTGAACTATAAAATAAAATACTAGAAATAAAATAGGATGCTCTTAGGATATTGCATTGAAATTTTTTATCTACATAAATAACAGCATTCAGGTTTAAGATGTCTTTATGAATATATAGTATATGTCAGCTTCCTTCAGACATATATTTTCATTAATGCTTGTAAGTGTTCAAGGTTCAATCATAAATGCAGTAAAGGTAGGAGCAAAGCAGTCAGAGCTCTATTCAAAAAGAAATCAAGGATGGGTCACTTGTGTGACTCAGGCAGTTGAGTGTCCGACTTGGGCTCAGGACATAATCTCAAGGTTAGTGAGTTTGAGCCCCATGTCGGGCTCTGTGCTGACAGCTCAGAGCCTGGAGCCTGCCTCAGATTCTGTGTCTCTGGCTCTCTCTGCCCCTTCCCCACTTGTGCTCTCTCTCTCTCTCTTTCTTTCTCAAAAATAAATAAACATTAAAAGAATAGAAAAGAAAAGAAATCAAGTGAACAGATTGATTGATGCAAGATAAATGGTATGACTTTCATAGTCAGCAAAGGTCTCCAACATACTAAAGGCCAAGTAATGGACACTATAATTTACCCTAGTAGAACAGATGTTGAATTACAAAAATCATACAAATACTGCAAAAATAGAAAATATAAGAATGGAAAAATAACAGCAATATTCCTGTACTCTGCTGCAGCAACAGTTAACATACTAAGATATGCAGGCAGTTGAATTATCAATTCCAACCACCTACTCTCTTCCCTCTAAGAGGATTATATGTGTAATCTGCAGTGTCTTCCCAAAACTAGAGTGTACTTTCCTGCCCCATTGTCAATGACTTGCTTTGGCCAATGAAATGTGAGCAGGAGTAATATATACTACAGTCAAGCAGAAACTTTAAGAGCCATTAGATAGTTCATCCCTGTCTCTTGCTTGTTTCCCTTGGTCATAAAAATGGCATGTCTTAAACAGGGACAGATCCTTCAGGTTGGTCTCAGAATGAGAAAAAGCACGAAGCAGAGCCCCACCACTAATTCATAGATATCAACATGCATTGTGAATGAGAAATATGTATTATCATAAATCAGTGAGATTAGTGTTGGGGGGATGTTTGTTATCACACCAAAGCTAACTAATACATATTTCCTCACAAATACAGTAGCAACCCTCTTAACTGAATTGTACTTTTTTCAAAAAAAAAGTTTTATTTTTAAGTAATCTCTATACCCACTGTGAAGTTCGAACTTATAACCCTGAGATCAAGAGCTGTATGCTCCACTGACTGGGCCAACCAGATGCCCCTGTACTTTTTTTTTTTTTTTAATGGTCTATATGCCCGATGTGGGGCTTGAACTCATGATCCAGTGATCAAGAGTTGCATGCTCTACTGACTTGGCCAGCCAGATGCTTCTTAACTGAATTGTACTTAACGGACTTTCCAGGTTGACATGTGTTCTCTTTTCCTTCTTTAAAACATATTCATGTACTCACACGCACACACATGCACACACATTAACAATGCTCATGGGACACTAAAAATCCAAGGCTGGCAGGCCACTTTCCATGATGAGTGCTCAATTCTGTCTGATAAGCCAACAAAGTGACCCAAATCAAGATAGATGAGAGGGCTGTCAGATAAACTAGTTTGAGGTTCTGAGATGGTTGTGACTCAGTGTTACATAGCTGTCAAGAGAGAGAGCTCTGGAGAGAAGCTGCCAAAGGCCAAATTCCAACTTTACCATGTGGTAAATATGTGACCTTGGTCAAATTACTAACACAGACACCAATATTGATACTCATTTTCAGACTCTTTCAGAAAACAGTAAATAATAATCTAGTTCTGAGCTGGCTCTCCAAGGGTCATCTCCCCACAGTGACAATGTCTTCCATTAAAATTGAGTGTGTTTTGCTGGAGAACCATGGGCATGGTGAGTCTCGGGTGTGGGAGGAGGCACCCAGCTCTCCACTCTTCATACATAGTCCTACAAAAAGGGTTTGCCAGTGGGATTCTCTCAGCAACTACAGCCTGTGACCGTGGATGCCTCTGTCAGCTCCGTGGCCCCTCGCCAGTCAGGAGGCTACGTCACCACCACTGAAACGAAGTTCTGTGCTCTGAACTGGAAAGATCAGTCAGCAGTTGTCCTGGCCTCAGTAGATAAAGACAAGAAAATTGATCCGCTGAGAGATAGTTTGCTGGCGCCATGGCTGAGGAAATGGTCCCTGCAGTTCTAAAGCTGCACCAGGGTCCCTATACTCCCTCTTTCCTGACAACTGCCTGGCAAAGGACTGTGACCAGTAGTCTGGGTTGGTCCCTGGACCACAAGACCATCTATTACATTGACAGCTTGTTCTACTCCGTGGAAGCCTTTTGACTATGACCTGCAGATAGGAAAGATCTCCTACTGCAGATGTGTTCACAAGCTGGAGAAAAAACAATTCCCAGAGGGACTATGTCTTGATACTGAAGGGAAGCTCTGGGTGGCCTGTTACAATGGAGAAAGAGTGACTCACTTAGATCCTGAGACAGGGAAAAGATCCCAAACTGTGAACTAGCCTGTTGATAAAACTTCATGCTGCTTCCAAAGGCAGGACTTCTCTGAAGTGTTTATGACCTGTGCCCAGGATGGAATGGACCCCTTGGATCTTCTGCAGCTGGTAGAATTTTCAAGATAACTGGCCTGGGAGTCAGAGGAATTCTTCCTTATCTCTACGCAGAATGAGTGTCAGGTCTTCTTTCCTACTGGAGGCTCTTTTGATAAACAAAAAGTTCTTTGAAGGCTTTTGAATCTCTAGAAAATTCTAGAGCTAAAATATCAATCTAGTTACAAAAAATATATAAAGAAATTATATGATAAGTAGAGTTATATTTTTATTTACAATTTTTAAAAGATAGAGCATTTTAGTAAGGGGTGGCAGACAGGTGGTTTTGATAACAAGCTACATCTTCTGCAAAGGTATTCTAGAAATGTGAAGAATTTTGTTCAACTGTCAACCAGCCTCGTGATTCTTTGCAAATTGCTCAAAGGGGAGGGGAGGGACCATATCTGTTCTGCATTCCATACTTATTATACCTAAAGCTTCTAAAAACTTATAAATTAAGTCCTGGTTAAAAAATAATAAAAATCTAGCCCTTAAAATCCTCTCATAAGATATTCTCTAAACTACCTCAGTTAGAAAAACAAACTTTTGCATTTTATTTTGTTTTATTTTTTAATATGGAGGATGTCATACTTAAAAATAGAGAGATTACTGTAATCATCCCTCAAGTGCTCATCACCCCTGGCTTGGTCAATTATCAATTGTGGCCCATCTTGTTTCCTCTTTACTCTCCCCACCAACACACACACACACACACACACACACACACACACACACACACACACACACACTTCCTCCTTATCTTCTCCTCAACCTTTACTGGATTATTTTAAATTAAGTTCTAGACATTATATGTCTATAAGAAAATAACAGTTTTTTTAAGTTTTTATTTTATCTTATTATTTTTTTGTTTATTTTTGAGAGAGACAGAGGCAGAGACAGAGCATGAGTGGGAGAGGGTCAGAGACAGAGGGAGACACAGAATCCAAAGCAGGCTCCAGGCTTTGAGCTGTCAGCCCAGAGACCAACACAAGGCTCAAACCCACAAACCATGAGATCATGACCTAAGCCAAAGTCAGACACTTAACTGACTGAGTCACCCAGGTGTCCCAAAGTATTTAAGTAATCTCTATACCCATGTTGGGCTCAAACTCACCACCCTGAGATTAAGAGTAGCATGTTCTTCTGACTGAGCCAGCAAGGGACCCCAGGAAAGGACTATTTATTTATTTATTTATATTTTTTAGTTTATTTATTTATTTTTTGAAAGAAAGCACAGGGGAGGGGCAGAGAGAGAGAGAGGAAATCCCAAGCAGGCTCTGCACTGTCAGCACAGAACCGAATGTGGGGCTCAAACTCACCAACTGTGAGATAATGACCTGAGCTGGTATCAAGAGTCTGCAACTTAACCAATTGAGCCGCTCTGGTGCCCCAGAAAAGGATTCTTTTAACACAAAAACCATATCATCATCTCATCTTTGAAGACAACGATCATTTCTTTAAAACATCTAATATCCAGTCAAGGGTCCAATTTCCATGATTGTTTCCAAATGTTCGTTCTAGTCACACACTGTACTCTGTTGACATGAATCTTACATTTCTTTTAATCTAGCAAAGCTCTCCTCCTTATTTTTAACCTAAGCAACCAACATGGATTCTTTGTCCATACCCTAATCTGTTGTGACCATGTCACAAGTCCCAGGGACATTTGCTTTTCCCACCCTTTAGTAGACAGTGCTTTGGAGGTTTCCTCAGTGTTACACCAGCCTCACACCTCCAAAGAGGGGTCAAGCAGGTCCCCATTTCCACCTATGAAAAGTGCACCATAAGAAAACTTATTTCCTTGAGACCTTTTTGTTGGTAAGTAGGGAATTGGAATTCTCAAGGCTTTTTGGTCTTGTTCTTAAGAAATGAGGTTTTCAAGAAACCTGTTGTATGACTCAGCAAGAGGCTCTAAGGGACATAAAACACTGGGGTTGTTTCCCAAAATGTGGAATAAAAAACCAAACACTTATAGATTGAAATATTACTTTGTAAAATACATGGTTTAAAATATGAGTAGCTAAATTAAGAAACTAGATAAGCACAGACATAACTATTTCTTCTGTATCTCAAAAGTTTTACATATTCATGATGAACAAAAGTTAGAAAAATTGAGATATTTTGACAAGGAGTTGGCATGCATTGGGTTATATAAGGTGCTTTTTCAGTTACAGAAGGAGACTCATTTCCTGAGAAGACTCTAACTCCCCTTGTCCTTCTGCATTTTTTTAAAAAATTTTATTTTATTATTTTTTTTAACTCTGTGAAATCACTCCTCTTTCTATTGCCCTTGATTAGGCTTCCAACTTTGTCCACACAAAGAACTTTCTGGAATATGTTCTGGATTTGGTCCCTGGTCATTGACCATCCTCAGGTACAGCTAGCTCTGCTCCCCTTTTATCTGCGGTTCGGTTGGCTTCTCACTGATTCTCTTCCCCTAGTTTTATACATCCTTCAAGATACTTGGGAGCAATTGCTCAAGGCAAACCCAACTTCAATGACTTCAAACCCTAGGAGTCAGGGAGTCGATTTCCTTTTTCATTACCTCCCTTAGCCTGGAGGGATACTCCAGTGGCTTCTACTTGGTATTTCCTATTACAGTAGAATTTCTCTTTAAGTCCCGGAGCAGCTTCATGGAAGTCAGGCCATGGAGAAATGACCCTGATGACTGCTGCTTCATCGGACCTGCTGTTGACACTGGTCAAAGCTTCAGTTGTCATCTGGGGCTATTAAAGCCATGGATGGTGGACCAAGTTGGTGGTCTGAGTATCGAGGAGTCAGTTCTATCTCAGAGTGAGGATCAGTTGTAACTGAATGTTTGGGAGATTCCTCTTTACCTGGCACAGTTACTGGGCAAAATCACACGCCTCTTGGTGAAAAACTAGGAAGAAGGTGCATAGTATGCACTTGTGCAGTTTAAGTTCATCAGGGGCCTCGTAGGTCTGCAAATAGGCTTACCAGGGGCTGCAACTCTAGTAAAGTAGGGCCTCTATTCACCAGACCTAGAGTACATTTGATTATACAGTTTGCATGCAGCTGGATGATGCTGTTGCCCAAGTATTTCTTGCTCTCTACCTTTAGGGCACCTGCTTGTTTGCACTTCTTACCCCCTGGGCTTGAGTGGGGAACTACATGACTAGGTCTGGCCAATCAGTTATGATCAGATGACGTGTGCCACTTCAGGACCAAAAACGTCTAATCGCCAATTAGTCACCCTTCAGAACTAGTCATGTTTGTGAGTCTGGCAATGTTCAAGATCGTGACAGCTTTATCACCCTACATCCTAGAGTGAGAAAGTCAAGTGAAAGGGATCTGGCAATCAGCAATATAGATACACAGCATGAAGAAGAAATAAGCCTTTGTTATCTTATATCATTAAGATTTTGACATAATCAGGGTGCCTGGCTGGCTGGTTCAGTCAGTTAACTGTCAGGTCAATCTCTGGTTTGTGAGTCCGAGCCCTGCATCTGGGCTCTGCTGTCAGCACAAAGCCAGCTTTGGATCTCCTGTCTCCCTCTCTCTTTGCCCCTCCCCTATGATCACATGCGTGCGCACTCTCTCTCTCCCCCCACTCTCTCAAAAATGAATAAAACGTTAAAAATTTTTGAAAAGATTTTGACATAATCTAGCATACCTTTTGTTTTTGTTGCTTTTTTTAAATTACTCAACAGAGCTTCATTTTTTTATTTAGCTTTCTCACTCTGAGCTTGTGCCTTCAACACTTTCACAACATCGTCAATAAGGAAAGCACGCTTGATCCTATCATGAACAGACTTAGCACACAAGGAGGCACCCTAGGCCCTGCCGACATGTTTTATTCATTCAGGCAACCTCTTAAGAACTGTAGACCTCACAACTCAAAACACGATCACTTCCAAGTTGGCCTGGGTCCATGCCACATGTAGATTTTGGTGCTTTCCCAATCTACCTGGTGTAAAGGTAAATGACTCTATTACCAGGGGTTTAGGACAGCCTAGTTTTGTTAGAGGCTGTATCATAGGACAGCCTACAATGATGTGTCAAACACTCCACTGTTCTGAATGTCTATGGACGCCACCCGCAGAAAAGAGTTAGCATACCATGACACGGAAATTGATGCCAGATGATGTGTGCCTTAACAAAAACCTGACTCTTGTGGGGGTGCCTGGGTGGCTCAGTTGGTTGAGTGTCCAACTTTGGCTCAGGTCATGATCACACAGTTCGTGGGTTCAAGCCCCGCGTCGGGCTCTGTGCTGACAGCCAGCTCAGAGCCTGGAGCCTGCTTCAGATTCTGTGTCTCCCTCTCTATCTGATCCTTACCTGTTCACACTGTCTCTCTCTCTCTCTCTCTCTCAGAAATAAATAAAACACTAAAAAAAATTAAAAACAACAACAACAACAAAACCTGACTCTTGTGGCCTTGACTTAGGGGTTCAACTAATGGGGCAAGAAAGCTGGCTTTGGAAGCTGTTTCATATTGATACATTTGACAAAACCATCACCTGCAGTTACTTGGAAGGTAGATAATGAACCTAGTAAGCTTGTGATCCAATAAGCTTGCAGCTTGTGGTTCCAGAAGAGTCCAAAACAACAGATGTTAGTAGCTTGTGTTGGTTGGTGTTGACTGTATATTACAAGGGACTTCAAGAAAATGATATACTCAGGAAATAATGAACCAATTTATTGTAAGCAGGAATGGAAGGGAACAGAGAGAGTTTTGGCAGTCTTCATTCCATCCTAAGGCCTCTTCCTTTGGCTTGTAGATGGACCATCTTCTCCCCTTTGTCTTCATGAGGTCTTTTCTCTGCATGTGTCTATGTCCTAATTGCCTCCTCTTCTTCTTCTCCTTCTTCTCCTTCTCCTTCTTCTTCTTCTTCTTAAAAGTTTTTTTAAATTTATTTGGAGAGAGAGAGAGAGGAGAAAGAGAGAGAATCCCAAGAAGACTCCACACTCAGTGGGGTACAGGGCTCAGTCTCATGAATCATAGATCATGACCTGAGCCAAAATCAAGAGTCAGCCTCTTATTCAACTGAGTCACCTGGCATCGTCTTCTTATAAAGACACCAATCATACTGCACTAGAATCCACCCCAATGACCTCATTTATTCTTAATTATCTCTGTCCCTATCTCTGGGCCATCTGGCTCACTCAGTCAGAGGAGCATGCAACCCTTGATCTCAGGGTAATAAGTTCTAGCTTCAGGCCTGGTGTAGAGATTTCCTAAATAAATGGAAGTTTTAAAAAAAGACCTTATCTCCAAATATTCTGAGGTCCTGGGAGTTAGGACTTATACATATGAATTTGGGGTGGGGAGTGGCATAATTTAGCCCATAAAACTGTCTGCCCAAGCTTTTTGGGTTTAATGTACCTGGAATTAAATGGAGATGAGAAGAAAGAACTGTGGTTGTGTTACTGTAATTAAAGCTGATTGGAAGCTGATTGGAATCGAATTGTTTAGAATGATAATGTAATGTTTGGGCACCTGGGTGGCTCAGTGGGTTGAGCGTCAGACTCTTGATTTTGGCTCAGTTCATAATCTTATGGTTCATGGGATCAAGCCCCATGCCTGACTCCACTCTGATAGTGTGGAGCCTGCTTGAGATTCTCTCTCTCTCCCCTCCCCCTCTCTGTCCTTGACTCCTGCTCAAATGCTCTCTCGCTCTCTCAAAAAAAGAAAAAATAAAGAATGATAATGAAATGTCACTCCCTATTTATGGTAGTACTCCTTGCCTTAAAGTCTAATTTGATCACAGTAGAGCCCTAACAGGTGTTTTGTTCTTTTTTTTTTTAATGATTAATGTTTTTAGATATAACACTTCCATTTGTTTTCAGTTTATGTATAAACAACAGATAGTTGTGTTTTGCTTTATCTGACACTGCCTTTTAATGTTTTCTCCAGTTTTATTGAGAAATAATTGACATACAACATTGAATTAGTTTATGGTGTGCACGATTTGATCTATGTATATATTGTGAAATGATCAGCACAATAAGTTTAGTTAACATCCATCACATCACTCAGTTATACATTTCTTTATTGTAGTGAGAACTTTTAAGGAATACTCTCTTAGCAACTTCCAAATATACAAATAGTAATGTTACCCAGTCACCATGCTGTATATTACATCCAGAGAACTTACTCATTCATCTTGTGAGTGGAAGAGTTGGTGCATTTTGACCATCTTCACTCTTCCTCTTACCTTTCACCCTTTGCCTTTTAAATTAATTGGATTTAATAATTTTTATTTAGCGTAAGTTTTATGTGGTTGAGCTTAAGTATTCCATCTTATTGTTTATTATTTGTCCTATTTGTTCTTTGTGTCACTTCTTTTGGCCTCTTTTGGGACAACTGACATTTCTTAGTATTGTATTTCATCTCTTTTGTGACATTTTACCTAGAGCTTTTTGCACTTGATTTTAGTGATTGCTCTAAAAATTATAATATGCAAACTTAATTTATCAAGTCACTGAAATTCTGCAATGAAGTACTTCAGATATTGTTTATGTTCAGTTTTAGAATTTGTATTTGGTTTCTTTTGTAGAATTTCTACACCTCTCCTAAAATTCCCATTTCTTTACTTTTTATGTTTATCTTTTCTATACATTCTTCAATGTACTTTCCTTTAAAGTTTATTTGCAGTGCGGGAGTTGGGGAGGGGGTGAGCTGAGAGGCAAAAGGAGAGGGAGATAGAATCCCAAGCAGGTTTCCTACCGTCAGCTTGGAGCCCAATGTGGGGCTTGAACCCACAGACCATGAGATCATGACCTGAGCTGAAATCATAGTTGGATTCTTAACCAACTGAGCCATGCAGATGCTCCCGTAATACTTATTTTTAAATCCTTGTCTGCTATTGTCAATATCTTTATCATCTGTTGGTCTACTCCTATTGACCATTTCCCTCCATATTATGAGTCACATTTTCCTGCTTTTCAGCATGGCCAGCAAATTCTTAATGGCTTCTAAATATTTTGGTGGATAGAATTTAAAGACTCTAAATTTTATGATCTTCCACTTAAAAACGGTGAGTGTTGTTCTTGGAGGAACTTAAACCACAGGCAGCTCATTTTGATCCTGTGAAGGATTGGTTTTAGACATTTTAAAGTGGGTCTATTTCAATTTTGTCATTAGTCCTAGGATATAGTCCTTAGTTCCAGGAAGAGGTCTTTACTTTTAAGGTGTGACCATCCCAGGGTTTCAGTGGAAAGCCAGAGTGTTTACCAGACTTTTCCAGCTTGACAGGATTTGAGCTCCAAACTTTTGTTTCTCTAGCATTGGACAGAGGTTGAAATTTCCATTCAACTTTCGCCTTCCTCTGTATTCCTTGGAGTTTTGCCCTAAACATGTGCAGTAGGAGTCAGCCAAGTATTCAGGAGAGTTTGTTCACAGATCTTGGGATTCTCCCTCTGGTGCATTCTTCTTTCTGGGATTCCCTCCTCAATTTTAGCTGAGTCAAAGTCAGACACTTAACCAATTGAGCCACCCAGGCATCCCTTTACTGGCTTTTTTTTTTTTTTTTTTTTTGCCTTTTAACTTTGTTTATTGCATTTTCCCATAGATAATATTTACATTTTTTAAAAATTATTTATTTTGAAAGAGAGAGAGAGAGCATGAGCGCGGGATTGGGAAAGAGGGAGAGAGAGAGAATTCCAAGCAGACTCCACCCTGTCAGTACAGAGCCTGAGGCAGGGCTCAGACACATGAGCCAAACCATGATATCATGACTGAGCCAAAACCAAGAGCCAGAAGCTTAACCAACTGAGCCACCAAGGGGCCCTGATAATATTTACATTTTTATGTAGACAAATATGTCAATATTTTCCTATGTGTCTTTGTTTTTCCTGAAATGTCTGGGAAGGGTCTATATTATTCTTTTTTTTTAAATTTTTTTTTAATATTTTTTATTTATTTCTGGGAGACAGAGAGACAGCATGAGCAGGGGAGGGTCAGAGAGAGAGGGAGTCACAGACTGAAACCGGCTCCAGGCTCTGAGCTGGCAGTCAGCACAGAGCCCGACGCGGGGCTCGAACCCACGAACCGCGAGATCATGACCTAAGCGAAAGTTGGACGCTTAACCGACTAAGCCACCCAGGTGCCCCATATATTATTCTAAAAATATACGCATATTGTGGCACCTGGCTGGCTCAGTTGGTAGATATGACTTCATCTCTGTGGTTAGTTCAAGCCCCTGTTGGGTGTAGAGATTATGTAAAAATAAAATCTTAAAAAAATATATTCTTGCATATTTTTTGGTTGGCTTAGTTTTGCTATTTTGTTATAGCTGATTGTTTTTTAAGATTTTATTTTTAAGTAATCTCTACACCCAACATGGGGCTTGAACCCACAACCCTGAAATCAAGAGTTATATGCTCTACCAGCTGAGCCAGCCAAGTACCCCGGGGCTGATCTTTAAAACCATTAAATGTTTGCTCTGAGATTTTTGTGAAAGGGACATCTCTTTTTTTTTTTTAAGTTTACTTATTTATGTGGTGAGAGAGAGAGCAAGTAGGAGAAGGGCAGAGAGAGAGAAAGAGAGAGAAAATCCCAAGCAGGCTCTGAGCTGTCAGCACTGAACCCAATGTGAAGCTTAATCTCACAAACTGTGAGATCACAACAGAAGCCAAAATCAATAGTAGGACACTTAACCGACTGAGCCACCCAGGCACCCTGGGACATCTTTTTTTAAAATGAGTCAAAATCATCTATTTAAATGTTTAACTATGTTGTTTATTGAATAATTTAACCTTTTTCCAGAGTTTAGAAGTGTATCCCCGTCACATATAAATGACTAGATGTGTGGTTCTGTTTCTGGGCTCTATTCTGGTTTCTTTCTTTTCTTTTAAATGTTTTATTTATTTCTGAGAGAAAGAGAGTCAGCACGAGCAGGGGAGGGTCAGAGAGAGAGACACAGAATCTGAAACAGGCTCCAGGCTCTGAGCTGTCAGCACAGAACCCGATGTGGGGCTCAAACCCATGAACCGTGAGATCATGACTTGAGCCGAAGCCGGATGCTTAACCGACTGAGCCACCCAGGGACCCTTCTATTCTGGTTTCTATTCCACTAATCTGTTTATTTATCCCTCTGCTAGTCCCACAGTATTTTATTACAGTAATTTTCTGGTACATATTTTATTTATATCTGGCAAGACATGGCCTTCTCCTTGTTCTTTTTTTTTTTTTTCTTTTTCCAAAAATTTCTGTTTGCATGCATTTCTTCCTGAAGATGACATTTTACAATCAATCCCTTGGGTTATAAAAACTACGTTTGAATTTGTTTCTATTGCAGTGTCTCAGGCAGCATAGCCTCACTAACAGGATTGTCCCTGCTCTAAGGCACCTGCTCACCTTGTTTCCCACAGAGGCAGCCTCCAAGGGCCTGAGGTCGCTAGGATTGGACAGAGGCGGGGGTCTGGCTAACGTGGGGCCCCCACAGCACCCTGAGGCTCTGATGAGGCCCAAGCCATGGTGCATTGCCTCCCGGGAGGGCTGCCTCTGATTGCCGGCGGGAGGGCATGGAGACGGATGGGAACGGGACTCCTGGGTCTGTGCAGGGGGTCCTTGCTGGCTAGGTGCCCCTCGGAATGCCCAGGCCAGCTCCGCGCGCTGGCGCTGCACCTGGACGGGTGCCTTCTGCTCCTCGGGGTGTGGAAAGGGCCAGCAGGTGGGGCTCTGGGGGGCCTCAGGGCTGCGGGTGCGGAGCGAGTCTCCCTTGGGGCCAGGTGCCACGGTTTCAACTAAAATCAGGACCTAGAGACAGGTCACAACTGTTACCATTATTACTTACTATTTATTGTTTAGGACACTCAAGCAGAGAAAATGAGAAAATGATGGGGCACCTGGGTGACTTAGTAGGTTGGGTGTCTGACTTTGGCTGAGGCCCATGGGTTCGAGCCCCTGTCGGGCTCTGTGCTGACAGCTCAGAGCTTGGAGCCTGCTTCAGATTCTGTCCTTCCTCTCTCTCTGCTCCTCCCCCGCTCATTCTCTGTCTCTGTCTCTCAAAATAAAATGAAGACATAAAAAAAAAATTAAAAAAAAAAAAGAAAGAAAATGAGAAAACGAAATACCTGATGTGACATCTGGTAACAAGAGGTGAGATCATCTATTTCTCAGATAACTGGACACCTGAAGGAACCTAATAAAAAAAAATCTGAAATAGGTCAGTTTGGGAAGTTTGTTCAATCAACCTAGACAAAGCAAAATCTGTGGCCTTTGTCTCTTCTAGCAACAAGAACCTTTATAAATTAATTTTGCAAGAAAACTATGTAACATATTTTAGACAAACTATAAGGTCTCAGTGAAACAGAGAAAATAAGATTTGTCCAAATGGAAAAGCATAATACTGATGGGAAACTAAAAAAAGAAGTGTCAATTTTTTAAAAAAATCAATATTTTCTACTGAAAGCAATTCCAACCACCTCAAATGATAATTATGGTCTTTGGAAGGAGAACTATTTAATAAAATTATCTTAGAGTTTATTTGGAGGAGTAAATGCCCAGAGCAATCAAGAAATACACAAGAATAGGGTCTCCAGCCTCCGAGGGCTGTACCTTGCTCTAGGTGGCTGAGGAAGTCGCCTTCTGAGCTCCCTGTAACCCACTATGGGAAGCTCAGGGTTAATGGTGCAGGCAGTCGGTCCCCTCTGCTCACATGATGTCACCCCTGCAGACCCCTTTCCTTGTCAAGCATGTGATACCTAGCTAGCTTTCTCCCCACAGAACATAGTTACACCCCAGCACTGCCTGCTAAGGAGACCTGAGGTCACCAGGAGTGATGGGGACTCCCCAAAACCTTAACCACATTCCACCACAGATTGGTCCAGGCTTGCTTACATTGGAGAGGGGTACTCATACACTTGGGTGTGTGAAGTCCTATCAGTTCCTTCGTCAAGGGCAATGTTATTTTTATTATATCCAGGTTCTTTGAGAGCATCTGTTTTCTCCCGTAAACTACCTTCGCCATGTAACATACAGCAGAGAGGCTCCTGACCAATCCCCAGGCAGGAGTAAGACTCATACTAGAAAACACAAATGTCAAATTTTTAAAAATGTTTATTTATTTTTGAGAAAGAGAACATGAGCGGGGGAGGGCAGAGAAAGAGAAGAGGACAGAGGATCCGAAGCCAGCTCCACAGATAGCACATATCCTGATGCGAGGCTGGAACTCACAAACCATGAGATCATGACCTGAGCTGAAGTCAGATGCTTAACCGACTGAGCCACCCAGGTGCCCCTAAAATGTCAAATTTTATCAAATGTTCTCTAATTGTCAATGAAGATAGTCGTAATTTTTCTCCTTTGAACAATCACTATGTCTGTTCTATTCATCAATTTCCTAATATTGTATCTATCCATGCAATTCTGGTAGAAACCAAACTTAGTCATGGTATATCAATTTTTGATGTACTGTTAGATTCAATTTGGATTCTTGCTTTGCTATTTGTAAGTGCTATTAGGCCTTAGTTTTCTTGTATTTTTCTGAGTCTTGGCTTCAAAACAATGCAGGAGGCTGTGATGTTTATAGGGAATTGTAAACTTAACTAGCTATGAAATAAGGAACGATAGACAAAAATCACTGCGTCCTCCATCCCCTCCCTTAACCCCCATCCAGTGTGGTAACTATTGTGTTTGACTTCCCCAGATTTACCCTCCCAAATCCTTTAATGATTCATCTGAGTCAATGCTGTCTAGTAGAACTTTCTTCAGTGATGCAAATGTTCTGTAATATGTGTTGTCCACTATAGTAGCCATAGCCACATGTGACTGTAGAGCACTTGAAATGTGACTAGTGAAACTGAGGGAATGAATTTTTAATTCTGTTTAATTTTTATTTTAATTTCAATAGCCATATGCGGTTCAAGGCTACCATCTTAGACGATGTAGACCTAAACCAGTTGTGGTCCTAAGGTCATTTTCCTTGCTAGCAGTTGGTTTAGGAATGGACAGTTGACTCTATCTTAAGGGAAAAATACGTGGGACCCTCCTAATAAGAGGACATCCCTCTTCTTCCTTGGGGTATCATTTCTAAAAATGACCCTTCCATCCCTTAGGCTTGGATCACTCACCAATAAATGAGACCATTTTAGCACAAGCTTAAGACGATGCCCAATGAATGCCGACGAAGGCACAGTTAGGGAAACCATGCAAAAGCAGACTGGGAGCCCTGGTGGACTGAGATTACAGCATCTGATTCTGGTTGTCTGTTACTGTGGAACAAGCTACCCCAAAGCCCAGAGGCTTAAGCTAGCAACCACATCCTTATATCCCACAATTCTGTGGGTCAGGAATCTGGCAGGGCTCTGCTGCACGATTCTTCCGTGCACAAGGCATGAACTGTCATTCGTATCTAACCAGTAGATGGCAAGGCCCAAGGTGGCTTCCCTCATGTGCCTGGCACCTGGCAGGTATGGCTGGAAGTCTGGGCTCTGTTGGACCATCAGCTGAAGCAGATGCGTGTGGCTTTTGCAGCAAGGCAGCCTGAGTCACCAGACTTCTTGCGAGGCAGCTGGGGCTCCCCACACAGAGTGTCCCGGGAGACAGAAAGCAGAAGCTTCCAGTCTCTTTTATTATTATTATTATTATTATTATTATTTTAAGTTTATTTATTTTTGAAAGAGAGCATGAGCAGGGGAGGGTCAGAGAGAGAGAGAGAATCCCAAGCAGGCTCTGCATCGTCAGTGTGAAGTCCGATATGGGGCTTGAACTCACAAACTGTGAGATCACGGCCTGAACCGAAACCAAGAGTTGGATGCTTAACCGACTGAGCCAACCCAAGCTTCCAGTCTCTTAAGGCTGGGGCCCTGTCTGGTACAACATGGCTCTCACCATATTCTACTGGTTAAAGTAGTCACAGGACCTGCCCAAGTTCAAGGGGAGAGGACCCATCTCGCCTCTCAGCGGGAGGATGTTGAAGAAGTTGAGGCCATGTGTTCAATCTACCACCCTGGCAATGCTTACTGTAGACACCACTTTGAGCCAGGGCAGCTGAAACCATGTTAATCACACTCTCAGCCTGCATATTTCTCATCTCCAAAATGTCCACTCTTGCCCTCTGGGCCATGGAAATATTTGGGCAGTGGGTTCCAACTCCTTAGTGCTACCCCATTCCATAGGGCGATTCACCTCTACCCTTCTGGCCCACCACCTCTTCTTCTGCAATCTCAGGCCCTCCCCTGGCACTTTCCAGCACCTCCCCATGAGAACCAAGGGTTAGAGAACCAGAGTGGGTGTGCTGCCAGACACCCAGCTCTGATGGACGGGTGCCATTTTCTCCTACAGCTGCTGAGAAATGCTTGTGCTCGATCTGGTCCATGCACCTCCCTGTTTTCACTCAATCACTTGTCAGCCTGACATTATGGGTGACCCTTCTGGAGGGCCACCTGGTACCGCCACATCCTTGAGGCACAGGGAAGGCTTGGGTCTTCATTGGAGGGAGTTTGCTGAGCTGGGCACAGCCTCGTAGTGCAGGCCATGTCTGCCTAGTGCCCCCACCCCAGACCCTGTGGCTCCCCTGCCCCCACATTCTTGCTGCATGTCTCCTCCTGTGCTGGAGCTTGTCCCGACTGGAATGCAAGCAGCCGCAGGCCCGCTTGGCACCTGTGCGTGGATGTGGGCCCGCTGAGCCGATCTGTGGAGCTGTGGGCTGCAAGACACAGATGGGGTGGGTCCCCGGCTTCTAGCCACTGGCTGGCTTATCCCACCAAGCTTCGATTTACGCAAAGGGTGCGCCACCACGGCCCTGGGGTTCAGCTCTTCTGGTGCCTACTGGGGCCATGAGGGGCACCACACATAAGCACAGGGGTAGAGAGGCCCTGGGCATGGGCACCCAATAAACACAGCAAGTGGGAGACGAGACTTTGTTTTCCCCTTCTTCCTCTGAGGTAGACTTCTTGATGCCACGGTGGTTCATACAGCCCCTCTTCAGGTGTCCTATTCAGCCCAGCGGTCTGCGTGCCTGTTATAGCGCTGGGGTCAGCTCCCTCAGCCCTCCCTCAGGCCTGCCCTCCCCCTTTGCTTGCCTCACTCCTGCTTCCCTGGGATTCACTCCTCAAAAAGTGTTGGCATCTAAGCTTTTGCCTCAGACTCTTTCCCAGGGAATGCAGGCTAAAACAAAGCTCCTTCTTCACACTTGGTTTCACAGAAGTCCTGTGACATCAGTTCTGGTCAAGCAAAGTCACTAAGCACCTCCCCCTGTTTGCTGGGCACCAGGAGAGACTTCGGGGACATGGTGACGAACACAGCAGGTGTGGTCCTTGGTCCCAGGGCCCTTGGGATGGGGGAGGCACCAAGGGAGGCGAGGGGGACAGACATCCCACTGTACAACAGACATCGAAAGAATAGGAAGGGCAAATTCTAGAAGACTTATATCTGTTGGTGGTCAATTCTAGAACCTGTAAGCAAGAGAAAGGGAGCTGTGGCTAAATTCATTAGGACTTTTGTCTGCCACGGGGCGCCTAGGTGGCTCAGTCGGTTGAGTGTTCAACTCTTGATTTCAGATCAGGTCATGATCTCCCGGTTTGTGAGTTTGAGCCCCATGTCAGGCTCAAGCCCTGTGCAGAGCCTGCTTGAGGTTCTCTCTCTCCCTCTCTTTCTGCCAGTCTCCCACTCTTTATTTCTCTCTGTCTTTCTCCCTCTGTCTCTAAATACATACATACATACATACATAAATAAACAAACATAAAAAAAAATTCTGTCTGCCAGATAATCTCTTTCCTGAAAGCCTACGAGGGTGGGTGGGCTGCAGGGCTGATGAGTGAGTACGGGGGTCACCGCAGTCATCTAAATGGACGCTGACCAAAGCTCTTGTTGCACCTGTGGCCTGCTCTACCACACGGGCTGGTGGACAGGATGTTCTGGTGGACTGGGGAGAGGGTGACAAGTTTGGAATGTTAAACCTTCGAGTGAGGGGGAGCCCTCCCTATCCCCACAGAGGGTGGACCAGAAGTTGGGAATCCACTTGTGATGACCTCAGACCTTCCTTCCCACTCTGGCATTCTGTGCCTCACTGAACTTTGGGAGAATTTCATTCTAGTCACTTGTCCTATGCAGCAGACATTTTAAGTGCTCTGCCCAGGTCCTGTGGGCACCATTCGCCCGTCCTGTGCACCCACCCACCCCCATCTAAGGGCTGGCATCTGGGAGCTCTTCACCCCTGGAGGGAGCTAAATGCTTGGGTATTTAGGTACCTGCGGGGTAGCCCACAGCAAAGAATTGCTCGCTCAACCTCCTTGTCCTGAGGTTGGATTAAATTCTAAGGGTGGTTAGTTTACACTCAAGAGTTCCCCGTAGCCTCAAGTGGAGGCTAGGACTTTGCCTGCCATGACCCCTTTGGCCACCTTTCACTTCCCCTACTCTTACACTACTCCCAGGTCTGGCTGGGCCCTTCCCACACTGACATTTCTCTGTTCTTGAATTTGAAGTCCCAGGAATTCCAAATCAAAAGAGGCAGGAGCATCATCGGGATGGGCCCTCAAGAGATGGCCAAGAGGTGGCTCCCGGGACCCAATGCAGGTGCGTAGGGGACAGGATCCAGGGGCAGGCATGGTAAGGTGAGGGCCTGCAGTGCACCAGCCACAGTCTCTCCTCTTGTAAAGCTGCAGGGGTGCAGGAAGAAGGGTTCAAAGGAACCTTTCCTGGGCCTCACCTGGGTCAGCCGTACCCAAACACAGTGCCGTGTCATGATCCAATCAGGAGCCAGCTGGGAGCACAGGAAGGCTGAAGCCAGAGCCAAGACAAAGGCAGAGGGGGAGGAACAGTGATGTGGAGGTAGGTGGTTCCTTCATGGGCCTCCCGGAGAACTCCTGCTGCTGTGGCCCTCAGGGAGGTACCTAAGTGCTCAGCTAAGTCCCTTCACCCTGCTCAGGGTGCCCCTGAGACCCAGCACTGAGGGATGGTCTTGTCACTCCTGCTACCGGTTTCCTCTTCAAAGCCCAGCCCTGCTACCAGCTCCCGCAGACTTCTGTCTTTGTGTGCTCAGCAGGCACTGGACCCAGGAGGGTCAGGAGGGAGCCCTGTCCCAATTGTGAGGCTCAGGGTGCCCACCGCCTTGAACCTAGGCCTTGCACCTAGGCCTCTGGGATTCTAGTTTCCCCAGAGGCACTAACCAGAGGCAGGAACAGCAAAATCTGTAATGGAGAGAAATGCAGATCAGCTGTCTGCCATGAGGTCAGGGATTCCCCAGGGATTCTTTCTTATGGGGAACACATCACTTCTGTGCAACAAGTCTGAAGGTCAGAAACCTGAACCCAAGGACACTTCAACTCAGGGTTGGGCTGCTGGGAGAGGGGTTTGAAGCTCCTGTTATGCTTTTCAATTAGATCTGGGGTTGGAGGGGGCATGTATTAAAAACTTTTAGGTTTTTAGGCTCAAGGTTCTGTACAATCAAATAATGTTTTTCTTTCAAGTCTCTGCACTTAGGAAGTTTGTTCTAATCTGGGCTTTTCCATTCAGCACAGTCTAGGCAGGTGCTGCATGTAGGAGTGGCCCCGATGGGGAGGGGAGGCCACAGACAATGGGGGAAGTCAACTCTCAGAGTAGGGACCCAGATCCCTGATCCCGCTAGAATCCCACTTCAGGAACTTTGGGAAGGTAAGCCTCCAAAAAAACCAGGTTGATGTACAAAGATGCATATGGAGAATGGAGAAACTTACAGTTGATTAAAACTTCCCCATGGTTGTTCTGTCCCCAGTAACTAACAAAATGAACTACAAAATAAATAACCAAACTCCAGCCTTTTGAGTAATTAACCAATCATTTTTATTTTTATTTATTTATTTTTAAATGTTTTATTTATTTCTAGGAGAGAGAGAGAGACAGCGTGAGCAGGGGAGGGTCAGAGAGAGAGGGAGTCACAGACTCTGAAACAGGCTCCAGGCTCTGGGCTGGCAGCACAGAGCCCGATGCGGGGCTCGAACCCATGAACCGCGAGATCATGACCTAAGCGAAAGTCGGACGCTTAACCGACTAAGCCACCCAGGCGCCCCTAACCAATCATTTTTAGAAGACAGAGCAGAATACAGGTGCCCTACCACAGACAGGCAGTGCCTCAGTGTGGTGCTCCTGGGCCTTCTTGCCAACTCCTGACTCTACCTGTGCCCTCTCAACCTACAGAAAAGGGGAAGAACACAAAAGACCTGGCCTTGTAGTCACCTCGGAGCAGAAAGCAAACTGGAGACTTCAGGGTCAAGATGGCAGATGGAACTCTTGTATCTAAGTTTACTGTTTCTCAAAAACTTGCACTTCACAGTCAATGGACATTTGAAAGGCATCATCCCCCAAAGATGGGGAGAACGAAAGAGAAACTGCAAACTATCGGGAACCTAGAAGCAGGTGGGTAAGTGGAAACTGATTCAGTAGCCCTGAGAAAGCCAAGTCCTAAACTAGCAATGGGAACAACCATGAATCGTCCACAATCACTCGATTACAGGGTGGCATCCACCAAAGGCTTCACTGTGAGCAGAGCCAGGTACCTTGGAAGAGGTGAGGGGGAGGAGGGAAGCCAACAGGGGGAAGGCAGGATGCTGTTTGGAGCCCTTGGCATCCTCCCCACTCTGCACAGCTGTCTCCCTGTCATATAGAAGATTGCAGGGTCTCCTCTGGAGTGGGCAAATCAGGGGATCTCTGCACTGGGGGGAAGTGGGCATCAAAGGTACTGAGCATGGGGGTACTGAACCAAAACAGGGGCTAAGTAAATACTGAGGTGAGTTCTCTCCCACTATCCCTCTTCTCTACCCAGCTCCGCTCTGGGAAAACTGATATCGGGGGCCCCCAACAAAGAGCCCAGCCAGATATCCCTGTGAAGAAGCAGGGGTGAGGAGACACTGTGCCTCCAGCTTCTTGGGAGGAAAAACACCAGCCTACTTCCTGCAACATGACGGCCGGGTGGGAAAGAGTTCCAGGAGCCAGTTTGGGCTCCTATGAGGTAGCCTTGGAGGGCTGCTGTGAAGCAGCTCTGTGATGTTCTTTCTAGAATGTGGGATCCTTAGGCCTCTTGGCTTCTGCTTTGGGACTTAAACCAACAACAGGAAAAGTCCCTTTCCACATCCTTCTCAACAAGAGTCAGTGACATAAGACTTTTGTTTACAAATATGGAGATAGTTAGCAGAAGAGATACTAAGGGGTTGACAATGGTTGCTTCCAGGAGGTGGAGCTAGGGGAGTAGGAGGAATGGGACAGGGGACAATTTTTCATATAAACTTTTCTGTATGATTTCATTTTTAAAGGATGTGCTGGTATCAGTTAGATCACACAAATAAAAACTACAAAACAATCTCAGGAGTTCTCTTGCCCTGGCCTGTCCTCGGGGAGTTGTGAGGCAGGGGGAGCTCTCGCTCTTCAAACTCACCACAGGATTCCTCATCCGGCCACTGCTGGGGACACAGAGTCCCGAGCAGGGAACACATGGGCAGGGCTGGCCAGAGCAGCTGGTGTGAAATCATAGGCTTCCTGGTCCTTGGAGAGAAGCTGTGAAGTGTTTGTTCTCCGAACCAGAGTTCTGAGAGGCTTTTAGATGGTGAGGGAAAGGCCGCATCCCTTGATGGAGACCACAGCATCTCGGAGTGAGAAGAGCAGAGGGGCAGGCCCAGCTGGAGGGTCCGTGGGGCTTCAGCCTGGGTCTCCACCCGCTCTGTGTAGACAGGCAGGGAAGGGAGGACCCCTAGGCTCTGCAGGTCAGCCCACCTGGGTCCCAACTCTTAGTCTCCAGGTGACCTCCACGCTCTGTCCAGCCCTCTCCAGGAGGCCCAGCAGCATTCTGGACCTGGCCTGCAGTGAAAGCCACTTTCGGCTCTCTGGGCACAGAGCTCACTTGCTTAGAGTGAGCTGGATCAGGATGACAAATGGAACACTTGGATCTAAGTTTGCTGTCTCGAGGGCAGCTGCCACACCCAGGGTCCCCTTACCTCTGGGGGGCCAAGGCCTCCTGCAGACTCTGTCCCCGCTGGGTACTGGTGAGCTCTGATGGTTGCAAGGAAGAGAAGTTTATCTGAGCCAAGGGGAAGGCAAGACTTAGAAGCCGGCACCAGGGTTCAGGGATTGGGATGGATGGGAGGCTCTGAGGCCTGGCAGTTCTTACCAGATTCTGGCTGCCTCTGGGGACCCAGACAAAGCTAGGCAACCAGGCTGGAAGGATCGGAGGGTTGTCACAGGCAGGCCTATCCCCGTTCCTAAGACCTCCAGGCAGCCTTTGCAGGGTTGTCGGGGGTAGGCCCCTTCTAGCCCCTCACAACCGTGGCTTCCACGTCCTGGTCTCTGAACATTTACCTCAACATCTACTCCACAGTTTTTTGTTTTTTCTTTTAATGTTTTATTTATTTCTGAGAGAGAGAGAGAGCGTGAGCAGGGGAGGGTCAGAGAGGGAGTTACAGAATCTGAAGCAGGCTCCAGGCTCTCAGCTGTCAGCACAGAGCCTGATGTGGGGCTCGAACCCACAAACTGTGAGATCATGACTTGAGCCGAAGTCAGACACTTAACTGACTGAGCCACCCAGGTGCCCCTACTCCACCGTTCTTAACCCTGGTGCCAGGGACCCCTATGGAGTCCTGCGGAGCTATGGAGCCCTTTCCAGGCATGTTGCATAAAATGCATAAAGTCTAATACACAAGATTACCAGGGAAACCAATCACAGTGAAATATTGTTACTAAAATATTAAACAACAAATGTGTGAGGGAATAGCGTGCATGCTTCCTTGTTAACAAGTCAACAAGATCTGGTGGCAGGTGGAGGCAGGGCCCATAACTGGGAAGTAGTGCTGAGCAAAACCAACCTTGTGCCGTTACGTAACAACCCCACCGTCACATAGACATAGCAGTGATATCCATTGGTAATCAAGGCCCAGGTTTTGTCCACATTTGTCACGAAGGGAAATGCTAAATTTCAGCCAGAGGTCAGTGCAAACAGTTTCACTTTTTTCTCACCCAAGGTCACGGATGCCCTGAACTCTACCTGCAGACGCCAGGATAAGAACCCTGCCTCTTCTGCCTGCCTTCCATACTTCGTAGCTCTTATCATCACAGCCCTTGCCATGCACCTGGACTTCTCATCACCAGGCATTCTCTGTATGTTTCAGGAGGTCAGGCAGGTCTGGTTAGAGTGTGGATTCAGACCTTGACCAGAGTAGATGCATGTTGGAGGATGTGGGAGAGTTTGCTCCTGGGTGCAGGCTGTAAAGCCGCAGCGCTGTGCAGAGCAGATGAGGCTGGAGCTGAGGGCACTGGGACAAATTGGGGGTTGGGGGGACAGGGCTCGCCTGTGAGCCCAGGTGTGTAAATGGAAAGCAACAGCATAAAGATGCAGGTGTGGTGCCTAAGACTTCGTGTTAGGCAGCGTTTAAAAAACTCCTGGTGCCTAGGCCCTACCCTAGGCTAACTAAAATCAAAGTCTCTAGGAGTGGGCTCTAGGTGACAAAATTTGTACTGTGCCAACATCAAAGTCAAGGCTTCCTCTCTTCTGCCTCAGCAACCCCCATAAGCTTGGGGCCCTGACTATGGGTGCACAGGCCGGAGCACCTACACATTTTCTCATGAATGAAGCAAGTTTTAACCCTTTCGTTCTATGGACGAGGAAACAGAGTTTCAGAGATTGCTGTTCCTTGTGACTTCCAGATCCTGACAGCAGATGGAGATAGAGCTAGCTGGAAGGCCAGCCAAGGTCACCTGACCTGCTGGGTGGGCATGAGAGGAAATTTACAATGTTTACAGCTTTGGGAATCCTACTGCAAAACTAACAGGTCCACAGTCACATCAAAAGACAAAGCCAATTCAAATTCAGGGATTTCACCCAGAAATCTCCCAGGTCCATGCATGCAATGCTCAGCTAAATGAGGGCTTACGGGGTTACTCACTGAGATCAGACCCAGACATGCATCATATGCTAGACTCACTCTTCACTGAGAACATCTCTGTGTCTCTGTGTCTTCTGTAGATTTCCATCCTGCCCCATACATGTTATCTCCGAGCAGTCAGAAATAGCTCTGGCTCTCAGAAATCAAAGTGGATACCCTCCTCTCTTCCTCTCCTCGTCCCCCAGACAAATGCACCACTTTGTAGGGACAAGCTCAGAAACTGGTCGAGATCAGTTAAAACACTGTGAGGAAGAAAATTGTTCTCCTGCTGTTCCAGCATGTTACCAAAAGGTCACAACAAAATGTGTAGTCCCTAGGGTGGTTCGAGCCTCTCTCTGTGTGAACCAGTTGGGGTGCTCTGCATGCCACTAGGAAATGTCAGAGGCTCTCAGGAATGAATCTCATTGTTGAAATCTGGTCACAAGTTCTTGCTTTCCACGGGCTGCTGGGCGTGCCCAAGGTACATGCCTCTCTAGGGTGTGTAATCAGTTTTCAAGTTAAAAGTTTGTTCGTTTAGCTTCACTCAATTTTCCTTACTTTCTGTTTCCTCTCTTGTACCCATTAACCAGTTCTGACTGGCTTAGACAGAAACTCCCAGCTAAGGGGAGGACGTGGCCAGTGTCTAGCGGGGAAGACTGCATCACTTCCCTCCCGATAACACAGAAAGCATGTCCAGGGCAGCCGCTATAACGGATGCTAGCCCAGAGCCGGGCACATTGCTGTTGTTTGATAAATGCACAGTGCTCGGCTGGGTATGAGATTGGAACTGCCAGACTGGACTCACTAAATGTCACACGTGGACTGGGCAAGATGGGCATAGGGGATACCTGTTAGTGTCCGGCCAGGAATGTGGGCATCAGAAGGCACCAAAGCCTTCTGTGGGGAGAGGAAAGCGTCCCACAGTGCTGTGTAAACGCTGCCCCATGGCTGCACCCAGGCTAGTCCCCGTTTTGGCTCTCACAGGCTACACAGGAGGCCCCTGAGTGGGAACACCGCAGAATAGAGAATAAGTGTGGGAGGAGCCACAAAGAGGCGGGTCGCAGGGACCCAAAGGACTCTTGGATGCCTCTGTGGACATTAGCATGACCGATAGGCCACTTAGCTGGCTCCCTGTGGGCAGGCCTACACTGATGGAAGGGCATGGATGGCGCTCACAGCAGGTGAAAGGGCAGAGCTACACCTGCTACTCTATAGCAGAGGTTAGCAGAAGAGCAAGACTTTCTGAATTTCTGAATTTATGCCCCCTACCCCCATTCTGGGCCATGGGAAAGAGGGCCCTATCCTGACAGGGTTACAGACAAAGCCAGTTCCAGGTGATGGGGGCATGGGGGGGAGCAGGTGAGCTGCTGGCTAGGTGCCTACAAGAACATCCTCATTGAGACATTTAATATTCCCCTGGCAACAGCTCCTGGGAGTTTCCCAGGAGTCTCTGGGTAACCAGATAGCCCTTGCCAGCCTGAGGATGAGGAAGCTGATCCCTAGCACCGAAGAGGATAGGAATGACATGCAAGTGGCATTACAGGGCTGCCTGCTAGGCCAGTCGGAGAGACCTGCCTCCCTGGACGCTGGTGCTGTGGCCAGAAAGACAGAAATGCAGCAGCCAGGGGTCTACCCTCCTGGCTTTTCTTATAAGAGCTTATAGGACTTCTCTATAATAGACAGGAATGCTGGGGCTCAGAGGAAAGTAAAGTTGGCATCAGGGCCCTGTGGACAGTGTCCATGACGCTGGTTGATTCTGGTCCTCCAGCAAGTGTGGGTGAGGTGTTAGCTGATGACTCAAGGATGAGTTGTGTGTAAACCCTGCTTGATCTAAGAGAAGATACCACACCCCCCTGCCTCCCTGGATCCTTGGCTTTGCAGACACCCAGGCGCCCTATGCCACCTGAGGGCAGCTCTCAGGCCTCTGACTTCCTATGCCCCTAGAACTCCCCTAAGGATGAAGGACCTAGAAGGCTTTACCCACCTCCAGCCATGCCAGTGAGGTCTGAGGAGCAAGCAGCAGGTCAGTGGAGAGCTGTCGGTGAGGGCTCCAGGTACCACAATGCACACACAACCCCTTTTTTCTCCGGCACTAGGTGTGTGTGTGTGTGTGTGTTTGTGTGTGTGTGAGTGAGTGTGTGTGTGTGTGTAAGGGTGATGAGTGTGATTGCCCATAGACTCCTAGGCCACACTGAACATAAGCATGACAGGGGATGGTTAAGAGAACCCAGAGGCTGGCCAGCAAACAGCTGGTACCTCTGCCCACCCAAGGCTCAGGCCACCCCTCCATGAGCAGGCCCTGGAGAGGGGTGAAAAAAATCAAGGAGCAAGAACACCTGCAGGTGAACTGAGAGAGCTGATCTCTCTGCCGCGGTGGGGGACCCACACCATCTACTGGCTACAGTGGCAGGTTGGGGGCCGGGTCGAGGAGGGATAAGCTGTGTGCCCCACTGCCCTTCCTGGCTCTTTTCTCTGTCCCTGGGAACCACACCTGTCAAGCTCCCCCTCCCTCTGGCTTCCAGGCCGCTTTGGCTGTTAGGAGGCAGGTGCAGAAGACACGAGACCAGAGAGGACGGGTGGGAGTTCATGCCCCATGCTCTGCTCACCATGGCACCTCTGCCGGCAGCCACATCCCCACCCAGGCTCCAGCTCCCACTCGTGAGCACTCTCTCCCCACATCACCCTACTGGACAGCTCCCGCCCCTCGAGTCCCAGGGGGGACTTCAGGGGGGTCAGCGGACCCTCCTTCTGCTGTCCCTCCAGCCTTCATGGCAGCACGTGCTGCTCTTGCTAATCCCTGGGTTGCCTCAGTGTACCCTCAGGGCAGCTTCCACCACCCCTACGTCCTCCGAAGAGTCTAGACTAGCACCTCACCCATTTATGTGGATGGGTCAGCTGATTCAGTAGGTCTGGAGCGTTTCTAGCAAGCTCCGGGTCATGCTGATACAGTCGGTCCGTGGACAGCACTTTGAGAAGCAAGGACCACGGAGATTTTCCAGAGACAACGTGCAGGCTCTCTGCGGCGCAGTAGGTCACAAAGATGAAACCAACAGCCCCGTTTGCGATCCGGGAAGGGAGACGACACAATCAGATGACAATCACTATAAATGACACAATTAGCGAGTGCCCCACAGGATGGACAGGAGGCTGTGAACAGTTGGGTCCTCAGGATGGCTTCCTTGACACCTTGAGGTGGCGTTGGAACAGAGACCCGGAGAAGGGGTGGAGGGAAGTTTCAGGAACAATGCATGCACAGAAGCTGGGTGACAGAGGGACTGTGTGTGGTCCGTGGACAGAGAGGAGGCCAGCCTTGCTGAGGCACCTTAAGGACTCCTTGGTGAATGAGCCCAGGAGCCCAGGCACCAGGTTGGCTCCTCCTCCTCAGAAGGAGGGTCTGTCTGCACCTGAACTTGACTCCCCATGCAATCAAGCCTCCCCTTCCCCTATGGCCTGAATCCAGCTCCCAGTAGGGTCCTCGGGTGCCAGCAGCTGGCATTCTCAGATACTTCCCTCCTCAGCAGGCAGCCACACCCAGACTGTGCGGCACCTGCGCCTGGCGGCTCCTCCTTGAAAACAAGGCTGTTCTGGGGCCTGCGTTCGGCAGGGGTTAGCAGACCTCTTCTTGCAGTGAACTGGGTGGTACTGTGTTATTTTCCTTCACCTCCTTGCCAAACTGGGGTTTGTTTGGCTGTCTCTCGAGAGCAATGGAAGCCACCAAAGGATGAAGCATGGGGTTACCTGACTGACTTCGTGGTTCCAAATGACGTTAGGGCTGTAGCATGAAGAATGGGCTGGAAGGAGGCAGGTAAGAGAAAAGGGGAGGCCATGAAGAGAGGAGCCATGTGTGGGGATGGAAGCCTGCTGTCAGCTCGGGGAGACCTGGGACCTAGAAGCCCCCAGAGCCAGCAACTGGCTCTGAGCACTGAGATCAGCCTGCCCTCAGTGACCAGACCGACCTGATTGGGAGAAGAGGAGCCACACCCACCTCCGAGGGAGTGGGCGCTGGTCAGGGTGGGGCCTGTGAGGGGTTTGAGGACCCCTCCCTGTTTGTCTCTGTGCTCACCCCTGAGTGGAGTGGGCCCCTGGGACTGTCGACAGAGAAGCCAGGACGGGCATGGGAAGGCTGGGTCCCACTGTGAGCCAGGCCTGGAGAGAGACCTTGGCAGGGGCAGAGTGGGAGTAGAAGTGGGGCCCACGGGTGATAGCGCAGCTGGGCACCGGCGAGATCTGAGGAGAGTGATGGCAAGCCAAGGGCTTCCCCCTCCGTCTCCCCACCGCCGGCCTTGGACCCGTGGCTCGTAACTAGGACAGCTTGGGCAGTGGCGTGCCCACAGGGGACAGTTAAACACTGTGTCCTTGGAGGCTGAGGCTGCCATGTGACTCTCCTGGCCCAGCCTGGACAGCAGGCTCTGAGCAGAAGCTGGGTGCAGAGGTGTGGAGCCTGAGGGCTGTGGTGGGCCCGCCCCTGAAGCGTAGCAGCACAGGACCAGGGGCTGGGACATCTCAGCATCGCCTCCAAGGGTGGCTGTGCATCAGTCATGGAGAAGGTCATTGTAAAATGGACCACGGGCCTCTGAAGGCCCCAGGCGTGAGGGATTCAATTCCTCAGGGCTTTAGGAGTTGTTTTGAGGCCTATGTCTCCCAGGGTGTGGCCCCTGCTCATCTGTCCACCCACAAACACTTCTGGGGGCCGCTGGTGCTAGTTACTCTATTTGTTTTTTTCTCCTAATTACCAGGGTGGAAAGTGGGGGAGGATAGTGAATGGGACTTTGTGTCAGTTCAGAGTGGCTCCCAGCTGAGATCATTAGGTAGAGCCCCATGTTCAAAAGCCAGCAGTTGTTAAGTCCACGCTGGGTATTACGGGGAGAAATGAAGCCAGGGTCCAGCCTCACCCACCACCCACGTGAACCTCTGTGAGACTGACATGGAAGATTTCAGGAGGAAGTGTGTCTGAACCGTGAGTTGGCGCTTGTTGGGAAGCATAGCTTCTCTCTCTGACTGTGGGTGCTCCCCCCAACCCCCACACCACCCAAATCTGAGGCTCAAGGAAAACTGTTTGTAACAGGGCTCCACAGATCTCCGCGCTGCGCCTCAGAACACGCTCCCAGGTCAGATGTTCCTGGAAGCCGAGTGGCCCCTGTGCAGATTGCTCGGCTCTGGGCTCTTCACTTCTCTCCTGCTGTCTCCTCCAAGAGGGGACTCTTCCCCCCTCGACATTCACTCATCTCAGCCAGGCCTGGGTTCCCAGGTCCCTACCAGATGTGCCTTTTTGGATTTTTAAAAGTATTTATGCTTCAGTAAAAAAATTTATTATCTGGGCACCTGGGTGTCCACCTCTTGGTTTTGGCTCAGGTCATGATCTCACAGTTTGTGAGTTCGAGCCCCGGCATCAGGCTCTGCGCTGACAGCGTGGAGCCTGCTTAGGATCCTCTCTCTCCCTCTTTCTCTGCCCACCCCCAAAAATAAATAAATAACATTTTTAAAAAGTTGTATTATCAAAGGTAAGAAATAAACAAAATGCCTTGTGATGTGATCTCACCCTGATTGTGTGATATCCCAGCATATCTTCAGCTTCTTCATCTGTGGAGTGGGTGGCCAGCCTTGGTTCTGTGGGGATGGTTGTGAAGATGTGAGGGGCTCATGTGTGCTGAACCTGAGGGCAGGGCGCCCCCTGAAAAGGGTGAAGCTGGGTGCCACAGGTTTACCTGCCTGCTGGGCAGCCCTGGGCATCATTGAGGGCAGCGGAGGCTGTTCTTGATGAGCTCAGGGAAGAGAGAGAGCCTTGCTAGAAAGGAGGACAAAGCCTCCCATCCAATGCCCAGGAGCCCAAGCACAACAGTCTCCCCTGACTCCCCTGACACACACACACACACACACACACACACACTTTCACACATGTATGCCACCATCATCAGACTTCTGTGGACAGATACCCAGGGACCTGTATCTGAGGGAGCCCGTAGGACTGAGCAACTGGGCATGTGCACTCCTAGCTCTGCTACTTAAAGGTGGGGACAGACCCCGTGGCTGTGAGTCGCCATAGCTGTGACACTCATTCCTTTGTGCTTCACTGGAGATAGCAGTCATCAGCTCCAAGAGCAGCTCCAGGCTCGGTCCCTGCTGGATGCAGGAACAGGCAGCCAGCCGACCAGATAGGGGTGCTGAGGATGAAGGAAGTTTGGGAGAAGGGGCACAGCTAATATCCTGAGTTCCTTGTGCCCTTGACTTCTCTGTGGGCTTGAGAAAGGACTGCCCTACTTCAGGATGAACCTACCTTTGGAGTCCAGAACCCAGGAGCCCAGCTGCGTGGCCACCCCAGCTTCCCCCAGCAGGTGGGACAGCTACTGGAGCATCACCTCCGGCCTGGGCCAACCTCTGCCCATCAGTCCGACGGTAAGCGTGGGGCCAGTGTGTGCACACACAGAGCCTCCCCTCCCCCGGCCCTGGCCTCCCTGCTGGGAACACACAGGGGCTTTGACAGGGAGATAGAAAAGGCCTGAGCTCAGGGCGCCTGGGTGGCTCAGTCAGTTAAGCGTCTGATTTCGGCTCAGGTCATGATCTCAAGGTTTGTGGGTTCGAGCCCCATGTCAGGCTCTGTGCTAACAGCTAGCTCAGAGCCTGGAGCCTTTCTAAAAAAAAACACATTAAAAAAAAAAAAAAAGAAAGGCCCGAGCTCTACTGTGGGACCTTGGGCATGTTACTGGACCTCTCTGAGTCTTTTCTACAAAGAGGACAAAGAAGAGAGTGTGGGCAATGTCTTTCCCTGTGGAGTGCATTCAAGGAACAGAAAGGTCAGCCCTAAAGGACAAGGGGTTGGAATGGCCCAGACCTGCCCTTGGTTGCACCCATCCTTTTCTGAGGGTGGTTGGATGCTCCATGGAGCCTTCCATAGTGGAAGGTGTACCCTAGGCCTCTGGATTTGCCCATCCCAGAGTGAGGTGTTGGGCCCTTCTGCTGTATCCATGATTCTGGCCAGAGCCCCAAGACCTTACCCTACCAAACCCACTGTTAACTGGGGAGGGCTGGCTTTTAGGACCCTGGGATGCTGGCCTATATCCTGGATAGGATGGGAAGGTTCTATAGCTTTTGGAGGAAAGACCGAGACTAAATTGTTCTCCTTCCCAGGAAAGGAGCTGGGGCAGAGGGGTCTTTAAAGCTCTTTATACTGGCCTATAGGGTCATGATCTACCTGCAGTGACCCTGGTAGACCTAAGCTTTTCTTTTTTTTTTTTAGTTTATTTATTTATTTAAGTAATCTCTACACCCAACATCAGACTCGTGACTCCGAGATTAAAAGTCGCATGCTATTCTGAACCAGAAAGCCAGGCACCCCCTAAGCTTTCTTTTTAAAGGAAAATTCCTTTCTTCTCTCCCATGCTAGGTATCAAGGTCAGCCCTATCCAGTTATACTGTGGGGGAATGCAGCCTTTACTTTGAGGCTGGGGGTCTTGAGGAAGGAGGGTTCTACCCACCTCTACCACCCGAGTCTATAGGGCCTGGAATACCACTGCCGACCATCTTGAGTGCTTGGGTCAGGGCCTATACAGTGGAGAGGAAGCCACCCAGGGGACAGCTCTGCCTTCTCCCCAAGGAAAGGTAGACTTGTTCCAGTCACGTTCCTCCCTGTCAGACATGTGTCTGTCTGTCCGACCAGCCTCAGACAGGTGATCCTAGAAGCCTCATGCTTCTGTGTCATGGTATAGGAGTTCAAGCTTGACTTTAGAGAGACCTGCATTTCCACTCTGGTTCAGTCACTTCCTAGTAGTGTGGCAAGTGGCTGTGCTACTCTGAGCCTCAGTCTCCCTACCTGCCCGATGGAAACCCTAACCCTTCTTTCTCAGGGTTATTTGAAGATGACAGGATAACGCAATGCTCTTATTCCTCTGTCTCTCCGCAGGTAGCCAGGGCTCAGGCTGCCGCCTGGATCCCTTTCCCCACGGTTGATGTTCCGGACCATGCCCACTACACCCTGGGCACAGTGATCCTGTTGGTGGGGCTCACGGGGATTCTAGGCAATCTGACGGTCATCTATACCTTCTGCAGGTACCTGGTTGGTGGGCATTGGCACTGAGGGCAGCTGGCCAGGCAAAGACAGGGCAAGAAGTCTAGTACCAGCTCTGCCAGGGCCCCGTTGAGCCTGGTTGGGGACACCATGGCCAAGCCCTCAGTGGTCTCAGGGCAGGCCTCCATATTCCAGCTTAGGGAAAAAAGTAGTGCAGGGCAGCTTGAGTGGCACATGCCCACTGGCCCCAGGCACAGTTTCTGTGTAAGATGAATGTCCTTATGACACATGAGCCTCTGCCCATTCAACCCTGTTCTCAGCTCACCTCCATGTCACCTGCCCCAGTGGGTATCCTTCCTCTGCCTCGAAAAGCAGCCCAGGCAACAGGATCCTTAATCCTCTAGACCCTCCGCAACCACCCTTGGAAACCACCTTCAGCTTCCTTCCCCATTTGCCCCATTCCTGGACCAAATAGTGGGACAGGGAGGGGAAGAAGTGAACCCTGACCTTACTACCTATTAGCTGAACGGACTTTGGACAAGTGACTCATCCTCTGGGAGTCCATTTCCCTTGTTGGCCAAACGGAGTTGTGATTGACCTCATGGAGTCAATGCGATGATTAAGTAAGTCCATGGCTGTGCAGTGCCCATCAAATATGTGCTTGAATCCTGGCAGTGCCACTTAACTGAGCATTGTTATCAGGAGCAAGCCACTTCCTGGGTGGGAAGCGCAGTGTTCCCATCTAAAAAAGAGGGAGGGCATAGATGCAAAGATGGATAATTACGGGAGAGAAGTCTGTGAAAGTGCCTGACCAGTAGGGCATAGCCTGGGTCGTCCCTGAAGACTGCAGAAATACTGGAATTAGGGGAATAAGGAGGGCACCTGAGGAGGAAGGTGTGAGAAACTCTTGGGGAAGGCAGAGTCTGAGCACATGGCGGGAGGAACCACTTGGGAGAACTTGGCCTGGAGGGGTTCAGAGGAATGAGGGGTGTGTCCATTGAGAGTGTGGGTCATGCAGGGGGTTCCAGAAGGAGAGGAGGAAACAGATGCATCCTAGAGCTAGCTCCTGCTTCTGCCGGACTGCAGAGCACTCTGGAGGTGGTATTGCTCTCCATACAAGGCAAGGACTGCTGTCTTTCGGGGGGCCTCACTTCTCAGCCCACGCTATCAGGCTCCAGAGCTGGTGCTGGCTGGGCAGCAAGTTGGATTGTGGCGCAATGGCTGGTGCCTGTACATGTGTACATGAGTGCGTGTGCAGCGGCATGTGTGCGTGTGTGTGTGTGTGTGCACACGTAGTTCAGAGGCACTTCCTGACAGCTTCCGACCGTCCACAGGAGCAGAAGCCTCAGGACACCGGCCAACATGTTCATTATCAACCTCGCGGTCAGCGACTTTTTCATGTCCTTCACCCAGGCCCCCGTCTTCTTCGCCAGCAGCCTCTATAAGCGGTGGCTCTTCGGGGAGGCAGGTAGACGTTCAGGGTTCCCTTCTGCTGGAGGGAGGAGGAGGATTGTGGTGGGCCACGCCCACAGTGAAGGGTGGCCTTGGATGAGGAGGCGATCTACTCTTCCTGGGCAGAGAACGTGCGGCCACCCTCAATCTCATAAGTGAGCCAGAGGGAAGACTCAACTTCTGGGCCAGACTTACCAAGTGGCCAGGGTGGAGAGGGGCTCAGGGATGCTTTTCTGGAGAGAAGAGGGCAGGAGCTAAGTATGTGGCATCCCCAGGCCCTCCCTCCCCTGGGGTACCTTACGGGCTCCTGCCAAGGTCTGAGGTCAGGGAACTGTGCCCACAGGCTGCGAGTTCTATGCCTTCTGTGGGGCTCTCTTTGGCATCACCTCCATGATTACCCTGATGGCCATTGCTCTGGACCGCTACCTGGTGATCACGCACCCACTGGCCACCATCGGGGTGGTGTCCAAGAGGCGGGCGGCATTTGTCCTGCTGGGCGTTTGGCTCTACGCCCTGGCCTGGAGTCTGCCACCCTTCTTTGGCTGGAGTAAGTAAACTGGGGGAATAAGGAGAGGGGAAGATGAGCAGGGAGGGGCATGTTCAAGGGGCAGGTGGGTAGACTTGGGGTGGCCAGCTGGCAGGGGGGTCAAGGGAGTGTTTGAGGCTCAAAGCAGATGGATATTCAGGGCATATGACTAGCAACAGCAGAAACTGATGTACCATCAGCAATCAGAGGATGTCCTGGGCTCCCCTCTCCCGGTACAGGGGAAGACCACATGGCCTCTGGGTGGTGCGAGGTGACAGATGCATCTGATGCTGAGCTGCAGTGTCAGACATGCAGGTGTTGGGGGTGGGGCTTGAGCCGGTAGGAGCATTAGCAGGGAGGTGCCCACCTTTTTGTGGCAGGATCAAACACCTGGCCAAAATCTGGTGGAGTAAGACCCTGGGGCTATGGTGAGGTCTCTGTTTCAAACCGGCAAAAATAGGCAGCAGCGGGCTTTGCCTGCTAGAACTGGCTTGGAAAGCTCCCCTCCACATGCACGGATTTCCTTACTGAACTGGGAAGGGCAGGGCTTGGGAGCAGGGTTCAGGGATCCCAGAGCCCACATCCAAAGCCCCTGCTGGAGGAGGAGCCTGAATCACACTACCCTGAAGGCTGAGTGCCTACCCACCGGCTTCCAGGCGCCTATGTACCCGAGGGGCTGCTGACCTCCTGCTCCTGGGACTACATGAGCTTCACACCATCAGTCCGAGCCTACACGATGCTGCTCTTCTGCTTCGTGTTCTTCCTGCCCCTGCTTGTCATCATCTACTGTTACATCTTCATCTTTAGGGCCATTCGGGAGACAGGACAGTAAGAACTGGGTGCAGAGGAGGGGCTAGATGGGAGGGTGGCCACACCCCTTTCCAGGGCTGCCCCTACCCTGCTCCCAGGCTCATATCTGCACCCACCCAGGACATTCTCACCCCAGGTGGGCAAAGACACAGTAAGCACATGTGCGTAGGGGGTGGGCTGTCTAGAGGTGAGCACAACCTGGGTGCCTGGAGAAGTCCCAGGAAACAGGGGCTTCTGAGGAGGGGAACTTTAGGCTTGGTCAGGAGGTCTGTGAGGGTAGAGAAGACATCACAGGGGGACCCACAGGGAGGCAGCTTAGGCTGGATGTGGTGGAGAACTTTCTGGGAGTCAGGGCTTCCTGTACTGGAGGGAATGACCAGGTCCGGGAGGCCTCCCCCACAGCGGCCATGATCATGGCACCCACTGCAGCCAGAGTGGGGTCAGACTCGGACTTTGCACCCATCCTAGGGCTCTCCAGACTTTCAGGGCCTGCGAGGGCGGTGGTAGGTCTCCCCGGCAACGGCAGCGGCTGCAGAGAGAGTGGAAAATGGCCAAGATCGAGCTGCTGGTCATCCTTCTCTTCGTGCTCTCCTGGGCCCCCTACTCCGTTGTGGCCCTGATGGCCTTTGCTGGGTGAGCAGTACCCAGGGGGCTGGGGAAGGGGCCGGAGGTGGGAGGGAGGAGGGTCAGGGGACCCTCCTCAACCCAAGCCCCTGCCCAAGCCAGCCATCCTCACACATGAAGTCTGGTCTCACAGCCCTGTTCATTCTTGGGGTGTGAGGTTCCCTGCGGGAGATGGGCGCGCCACCTGCTGGAGGGACTGGAATGCACACATGCGGTGTCCGGGTGGTGGTGGTGGGGGCCTGGGCCACACTGGATTTGACCCGAGGGCCTGCAAGGGCCACCAGGTCCTGCCAGATCCCATGGGAACACACGCCTCTCACTGAGTTTCTGGCTCCCTCTTCACCTGTGGACACCAAGCCAGGAGAGCCGCTCCCGTGCCACCTGCCAGTCCTTTGTGGCTAGAGTCTGGGGACCTCGATGTCCATAGCAGCGTGGACTTAGGGTAGACTTGAGAAATGTTTTGAGACAGTGATACTTATTAATCCTGGGATGTATTTGGGTATGAGACCTCCTTGTGCAGGATGGCCTGGTCCTCCCCAAGGCTCTCTGGTGAGGGGAGGAGCCGGGCAGAGGGCCAGAGTCACCGGGGGTGGGGAGGGCTTACTGCCAGCAGCACAGACTCCAAGCTATAGTGGGACCTGGCGCAACCTCCCAGCTTGGCACACCTTCCTCTCTGCCCCCCTCACTCAACGGCTCCCCAGATTCCCCGCTCACCTCAGATCAGAATGCACCCGGCATGGCAGTCCCTCTCAGGGGGCTGACTCGGCTGTGCTGGGTTGGGCCAGGCCGGGCTGTGCCCCACAGGGCCTGGACTAGACAAACAAGGTTCCTAAGAGGGCAGATGGGTTGTGGAGGCCCTAGGAGGGCCAGGTGGCAGGGGGGACCACAGCTTCTCTGTCCTAGGTACGCGCACATGCTGACACCCTACATGAACTCCGTGCCGGCTGTCATCGCCAAGGCCTCTGCTATTCACAACCCCATCATTTATGCCATCACCCACCCCAAATACAGGTGCGGCCCTTCTCCGGGACACGGCCCCAGTCCCCAGGCCCACCCTCATGGGCATGGGGGGCCTGAGGCAGTGAATGGGGGCAGAGGCCGGCCATCTTTCCTATCTCTCGTATACACAGGGCCTCTAGCAGCTGGGAGCAGCCAGTGACACTGGGTGGGGTCTGGAGCTGCTGTGACCCACCCCCCCCTACTGCCCCAGCTTCCCAGGGGGCTCAGCTTGGAGGGACATCAGAGCCTCCTGGGCAGTGTCCATTCCCGACTATGGGATTTTTGGAACCAGGGCCAAAAGGCAGCCAGGATGGCCAATCAGCAGTGATACCCCCTACAAACAGAAGCCCCCAGAGAGCAATGTCCTGGAGAGACCACAGTCTGGAGAGGTTCAAGGGCCCTGGCAGAGGTCTGGGGGTGGTTCTGGCCCAGAGCGCTCTCTGCTGATAGAATCCCAGCACAGCTGGCCTCTTCCATAAGGAGGCCTTCAGTGCTTTGTTTTGCCTGGTGGTGTCAGTAACTCACGGCCCTGCTGAGGCCAGGGGCAGGCTCAGAGGCTGCCTAGGAGTGTCCCTGGTCCTCACTGAAAGAGATGTGGCTTGGGCCAGACACATGAGAGCTGAAACCAAGCACCTTGCTGAACCTGTCCCCCAAAGGCTCTCCCTCCATGCCCATGGCCTCGGTGTCTGTCCATCCCCAACACTATGAGCCTGTCAGTCTCCTTCACCCCAGTGTCTGTCTGTCCTTCCTCATCCCCTCCACTGACTGCCCATGTCTTTTTGCCCATTGTCGTCACCCTATCAACTGTCTGTCCTCATAACCACAACGTCTGAAACTCCCCATTTCCCCAGTGCTTTCTGTCCACTCCCATTAACCCCATAGGTGTCTGTCCATCCACCCCCATCTCCTGGTGTCTGCCTGTCCATTCCCCTAACCAGGTGTGCTGTCCTTGCAGAATGGCCATTGCCCAGCACCTGCCCTGCCTGGGGGTGCTGCTGGGCGTGTCGGGTCAGCGCACGGGCCCCTACGTCAGCTATCGCTCCACCCACCGCTCCACCCTGAGCAGCCAGACCTCAGACCTCAGCTGGATCTCCGGACAGAGACGCCAGGCATCCCTAGGCTCAGAAAGTGAGGTGGTAAGCCCTTGCTGGCCAGCACCTTGCCCTCCTCAGGCCTCTGGGCAGGGCTGCCTCTGAGACTCAGGGACCCTCAGGACCCTGGGATGCGGGCAGGAAGAGCCCCACACAGTTGCTCCATGGCTTTCCCTTGCACCATCCCCCCCCCACTGCTTGACAGGCAGGGACCCTGGCACCAGAGAGGCAACGCATTGGCCCAAGGTCACCCAGTAACAGGGCCAGGACTGAACACGCATCTTCCAACTCTAGGCCATCTCTCTTCCATGCTGGCATTATTCCAGGGGCTTAGAGCCACAGCTTGGAAAGACAGGCATTTGTGGCCCTCGAGGGGCCTCCCATGAGACAGGCAGGAGCTAGCTGTCCCCAGGAGAGCCCTCTGTGCTGCGGGCTCCTGTCTCCCACCCACACCTGGGCTCCTCCATCATTGTAACTACAGGGCCCTTCATGGGCCTCACTAAGAATCTCCACTGACCTCTTCCCATTGTTTCCGTCCCTGGGGGTCTGCGTTAAGGGGCCGAGGGAGGAGTTGTCAGAGGTCCCTTCCCTGAACCACTGTAGTGCATGACATCAAGGAGTAAATCTTCTCTGTCAACAGAGGCCTAGACCCTCGTGAAGACAGACCCATCCCACATGCTTAGGAAGACACACAAGTGCATGTGCGCACACACACTAGCACAGGCAATCAGAGTTTGCAGGGATTTGGTGACCAGCAAGCCTACAGTGTCACGGTCCCTGCCTCAGTGAATACCTGTGTGGACAATGGAGAAACACTTGGCTGGGGAAGAGGGCAAGAGCAAGACTTTGGAATGTCCCTCTCACCTCACAATGACTCTCTCACCTTCCCCAGGGCTGGATGGACACGGAGGCAGCAGCGGTGTGGGGGGCCGCCCGAGAAGTGAGTGGACGCTTCCCCTGCAGTCAGGGCCTGGAGGACATGGAAGCCAAGGCCCCTGTCAGTCTCCAGGGACAGGAAGCAGAGACGCCTGCGAAGGTGACTGGGCCGGGCACCTGCCAGTCTGTAAGGGGGTGGGGACAAGGGGCAAGTAGCCCAGGGAGTGGCCAGGAAAGGGGAGCTGTTCTTGTGGGCGGGCCCAATGCCCTCTGGGAATCACTCCCTCCCCACTCAGCTATCCCTTGCCTGCGGTGGGTGCCTGGGGGTCTCTGTGACTCCAGGATGCTCTGAGCAGACCCGAGTGTGGTCTGTGACCGTGCCTGAGAGTGTCTGTGTGGTTGTGTGACCCTGACTATGCACATACATTGCTGGTGGTAGTGGCTCTGCAATGCTGTGATGATCGTACAGCATGTGTGGGAGTATGTGTGACCGTGACAGTGTGTGGCGTGCCTGACTGAGTGGAGTGTAACTTGTGCATGTGTGTGACCATGTGCCCGGCACATGTTCTCTGTCCCTGTGACACCACAGGGCATAGGACTGAGTGTGCCCCAACATGTCTGCTCTACACTGTGTGTGACCAAGTGTGGGTGGCGAGTCCCTCTGTGTGATTGGAGGCTGGATGTACTGGGGGGTGGGTGTTGTAAGCTGTGTATGTGCTCGCTGTGAATGCCCTGAGATTAGGATGTCACCCAGAATACTTGTGGCTATTAAAAGAAAGCCAGCTGTCAGCCCAAGTGCCTATGGAACGGAATGTCGATGGCGATTAGAGAAGGCCATATTCTGGAACGCTGGAAATGCCGTGTGCACAGGCCCTGAGGCTACCCTTCCCCCTCAGCTGACAGCTCTCTACCTGGCCCCTCTGTTCACACCCACACAACACCCCCAGCTCCTGGGATCTCTTGGGCTTCCCCAGCAAGCCCGAGACCAGAGACCATGTCCTGCCTTACTTCCCCAAGGCAGCCCCCTGGGTGTCGCAGAGAGGAGGAACCCTGGGCTGCCCCTTCCGGTTGCTGAACTTCCACCTCTCCCAGGGAGCACGGCTCCCTTGATTCTCCAGCTCCAGGGAGGACTCACTCCCCAGCCCTGACCCTGGGCACTGTGAACAGCCACAGAGGCCAGGATAGAGACAGGCAGTGATGAAAGACAGGCAGTGTTTCTGTCCTGGAGGGAATACCGGGCCAGGCTGGGGCACTGGGCAGAGAGGGACAGCACATCAGCCATCACCTAACACGTGCGATAAGCACTGCCATCGAGGTATCAGTACACAAGGTGCTGAAGGCAGAGGCAAGTCCCTGAGGGCTTCCCAGAGAAGGTGGAGGTGAAGCAAGGGTTGCCAGGCTGGATGGGGGTCATGGTGAGCGGTCCAGGCTGAGAAAACAGCCTGCGGGAACAAGGGGTACCACTGGGGAGCTTGGCGTGTCCTGGAACAGAATGTTGCTCTGTGACCCGGGAACAGCCAGAGGGACTCCGGGAGCTGGTGGCAGGGATAGAAGAGAAGAAAGAAGGGCAGGGGGCGGTAGGAACTGTGCGGAGGCCCAATCAGATACTGACCTGAGGGGTCTCTAGCCTTGACCCTTGGAGGACTTAGCAGGGATACGCTCGCTCAACCTTGCGGGGTGGTGGGGCTGGGGAAGGGCAGCGGGAATGGAATGAGCCTGCGGAGAGAAGCCTGGAGGAAGCTGATGCGGTAAGACTGGCAAGAAATGAGGTGATTGCGGCCACAAGGCGAGAGGAAACTCAGGGCCCCCAGAAGGAGTGGAGGAAGAGGACACTGGCCGGTGGGGGTGAGGAGAGCTCAGTCCTGCCTGACTGCGGGAGTCTGGGGGCAGCCCAGGGGGAGGTCTTGCCGGTGGCCTTAGATATTACAGGCTCCGTCCTTCAGGCCACAACGTCTACGGCCACGGAGAAGGCCCATGCCCCAGCCAGGACACAACCTGGCTCCTCCATGCAATGTCCCTTAGCCACTCGGTGACCCTAAACAATGGAGGGTCACTGGGAGATTTGTCCCAGTGGGACACTCCTGGGGCTAAACACATGTGTGCTGTTTGCTTTCAGACCAAGGGGCTGCTATCCAGCCGGGACCCCAGGATGTAGGGTGCCCATTGGCTCCCCTTTTCTTCCGGGACACATCCAGCTCCCTCACCTCCCCTTCATGCACACAGACCCAGGATCACCCCATGAACCTGCAGGCTTTGGAAGTGGCCCTGTCACCCAGGCTGTGCTGGATTCGGGGCCCCGCCCCACAAAACTCCTGCCCTGGCATATGCTCTGCACCCACTTCTCATCTCAACAGCCTGCACCCCAGGCTCCGCCCAGGCTCTCCTGCTTCCCGGAGTCATCAGCCTCTCCTCAAATGCTGTGTGCTGTGATTGTCCAGGCGATGACAATGGTGATGGCTCCGTGGGACACGCCAGCTACTTATGAGCTGTCTCTGCACCCAGGCTGGGCATTTCACTGACATGAGCAGGCCAGCACCCCGTCTCTGGCAGCCAGCAGTGGAAGCCGAGCACAGACTTTCATGCGCCGGAAACTGTTCTTCACCATGACCCCCCTTCCTGTTTCCCCAGTGCTGTTTGTGCCATGGCCTGCACTCTTGTGCACACACACATTTTCGGGCACACTCTCCTACCTGCGCGTGTTTGCATGCACACCAAACACATGTGTGCACACACTGCACCCGTGGCTTGTCAGTGACCTGAGATCATCCCATGGCTCTGACAGTGTATGGGAAAATAAAAAGCAGAGAAGCATGGTTTTTACCTATTGGTGTTACAGTGGGAGGGAGACCCAGGGCCTGGCCTCTGATGCCCCCAGCAGCCTCTTTCTCTCCTCCCTCTGTCCCCATCCTTGGGGACAACTCTCACTCCTGAAGCCTCCATCTCAAACTGTGAGGGGCAGAGTGGAGAAGGGACAAAGACCAGGCTTGTCCCCATCCCCACCCCCCAGTAAGCTGTTGTTATCAGGGAAGCGGTTCATGCCCAGCCTGTGGGCACCAGCTCCTCTCTGGCTGGCTCTCCCAGGGGAGGCAGATGGAGGGAGGCTGGACTTCCCCTTTAAGAGCATCCTTCCCATTACCCCTCCCTTTCCCCAGAGTGAGCATCAGGCAGTGTGGGTTCCAGAGTCCAGAGAAAGAGCAAGCAGCTGCAGGTACTGCCTAGCGCCTAGCCCTGGGGGTGGGGGTGGGGGCTTCCCCTCCCCCTACAGGATGGGCTCCTTTCTTTCCCCACACTGGTCAAGCCTTGCTGCTGGGTCTTTTCCGGCTTAGCAGGACAGACCCCACCCAGGAAAGGGAGCAAAGCTGGAGGTGGGGATGGATGGGAGGGGCCCTGGAAGAGGAGTAGGGAATGCTATGGGGAGGGTGGGGTGCTAGCCATGAGCTTCCTGGACTTCCTGGCTTCCCGGGCCAGGCCTGGGCAGCCTGGGCTATATGATACACAGCAGAAGAGGTGGCGTAATGGGGAAAAGAATACAGGTCCCTCCTTGGCCTCTTCCACTTGATATTTTTGTGAACTTGGGCAAGTTACCAAATGACCCTGTGATGTGGGGATGCTACCATGCATGTCGTATGTGCCAGGGCAGGAGGTGGGGCGATGGCAGCTGGGAAGTCCTCACACCCAGGCCCACACGGAGTCCTCAGGGCGTATCCTAGGCTAGAGCCTTCCCAGAAAGCCGAAGAAGGTGTCACTTTCACCTTCCCCGAGCCTCAGTTTCCCTAGCCAGAGCCAGTTTGGGCCTTGATCTATCTCTAGACCACACAAGGCCTGAAGTCTCTTCTGAGGAAGGGCTTGTGAAGGTATCTTGGCCCAAAGAACACACTGGCTGGAGTCCCAAGAGGCCCAGGTCCCCAGGTCCCCACCCGGAACACACTGTCTTTGGGTTACAAGCTGGACATACACTGCACGCACTTACCCCTCCTTATGCCTTCTGGCCCCACATCCCAGCAGCTGAGCAAATGGCATCTCCTCCCCTCCTCCCTGCCCCCTGCCATTCCAGTGCAAAGGGCATGGGGGCCTGGCGTGCGACATTGGCAGCTGGAGCTTTCCATGCTGCTGTCAAGTTTTCCAGGGCACAAATGAGACAGGAGAGCCAGGAATAACCTCTGGGCCCCTAGAGGGTCTGGAGGGTGTGGGCCTGCCTCAGACCTGCTTTCGTACCCTGTGCCAAGACCCTGTGCCCTTCACCCCCATGCCTGGCCTGAGAATTGGGAGGTGCCTGCAGCCAGTGGGAACCCATTATCTGGCACAAGCCCAGTAGGAATGAGCACCATTCAGGTGCTCCAACCTGGCCTGGATCCACTTCCTGTGTGACCTTTGAGAAGTCACTTAACCTCTCTGAACCCTGGTTGCCTCAGGTCGAGGTTGGAACCTCTCAGGCTCTAAGGAGATAATGGCATGAGGGACCTGGAGCTGAGCTTTGCCATGACCAGAGATACTGTTATTATTTGATCATTTTCACTGCTGGACAACCCTGGACCAGTTGCTAATCTCCTGAAGAGAAGCTCTGTCCAGACCAGCTGGAGGCTCAGCTTGGTCCCAGGCTTCCTACTGGGTAAGCTACAACCTCAGAGACCTCACCGGGGAGCACAGGGCAGAAAGACACAAATTGCAAAGCCCCTGCCCAAAGTATCTCAGCCGTAGTCTTCTGGGCAAAGGGGTGGATCGAACTGGGCAGAGAGAGCACACATCTGGGCTTTCCAAAGGGCAGAGGGAGCAAGGAGGAGAGAGCATTATCACTAACCTGGCCAGTCCCCCATCCTGCCCCCTGGGGGGTGCTGGGTGCTGGACACCCCTCCCCAGGGGCAATATTAGCCGTGTGAGTCACGGTGGGAGGCTGCGGGCGGGTAGAGTGTAGGGTTACAGTCCATTTATGGGCGCAGCAGAGGGCAGATATCAGTGTCGATGGCATTCGTTCCCAGCTATTCTTAGGAGCCTCTCAGGAGCTGCACACAGCCTGGCCGGGCAGCAAGGGACGGAGCAGGCAAGGCTGGGGGTCGGGGATAGGGGTCCCGGTATAGGCTGGGGAGGTGGGTGCATGAGGGCCCTCTCACCCTTCTCTTCTCTTGTTCACAGAGGCTGCCGCTGTCAGCACCAGCATGTCTTATAGCGTGACCCTGACCGGGCCCGGGCCCTGGGGCTTCCGTCTCCAGGGGGGCAAGGACTTCAACATGCCGCTCACTATCTCCCGGGTGAGTGTGCGCTGCCCACACAGCCTGGCTCCCACAGGGGAGGGGCACGCTCAGAGGAGGGTGTATGCATCCCTCTGCCATCCTCCCTGAGGCTCTCGGAGAGCAGAGCATGTCCCATCCCCAGTCTTGGGGCTGGGACTGGCTCCAACTGGACACTGCCGGCCACAGGCCCTTGGCTTTGGCCATAGCTGTTGTCTACCTGAGCTTGCCAACGTGTCGTGAGTTTGAAACATGGGCAAGTAATGGGTGTTTTGAGCCAAGAAGGAAATGCCAAGTTTGCTGGGAAGGCAAGCTGGTCAACAGAGTATAGCGCCTTCCTAAGCTCTTCCCTGGGGAGAGTGGGTTCAGGGTGCTCCCAAGCCTGGAGCACCTCCATGGAATGGGGTAGCTGCTCTGGGGAGAGGGCACTCCTAGCATGGAGAGAGCAGGTGACAGACCAGCAGATAGACAGATGGACAGACTGATGACTTCAGCTGCCCTGCTGCTGGGGCTCAGAGCTGGGCTAGGCTGGTAACTGGGCTCCAGCACGCCCTTCATCCCAGGCTCCAGGTAACAGCCTCATCTCCACTCCCCTTTCCTGGGCCTGCTGGGGCCTGTTTCCTCCCTCACCTGGCCGGGCCACTACCCATTCAGCCACAGCTGCTCTCTCCTTGCCTGTCTGACATCTTATTCCTTGTGCTCACCTGGGGAAATGGTCCGTGTGTCCTGGAGTGTCTGTGGTCAGGGAACAGCCTCCTGGGGGTGTCACAGATCACTGGGGATTGTCTGAGTGGCTCTATGCCTCGCCGGGAACACTCAAGTCCAGAGAGGCGATAAGCTAGATCTGCTTGGGAGAAAGCTGTTTATGTTTTAGCCACGGCCCTGTCCCCAGCACCTATAGCGGTGTCTAGAACACAGTAAGCGTTCAGTCAACACTTGTCAAGGGGCTCTCCAGCAAGTCTGGCCAAGCTGCGGTAAAGGCCCCGAGGCTCAGGGTGGGCTGTGAGGTGTGGGAGGGCAAAGGAAAGCCCTGACTGATGGGGTAAGGCTGCGGCTAGGCTCCTGCGCTGCTGGTGTGGGCACGAGGGGGCAGGCTGAGGCTCCAGCCTGTCACTGGAGGGTGATGGATGGGCCAGGGAGGCTGGACCCCTGCCCACTGAGGGACAGGGAGGACAGCAGAGCTCTGATGTGGGTCTGGGAGTGGAGGGTGGGGGCGAACTGGGAGGCACTGAGGTGGGCATCCAGGGGAGGCCTGCAGGTGCTTGGCAGAGGGGAGAGGGAGCCAGTGCCCCCATGGAGGAGCACTCCTGCGTGTGGAACATGGTGTGGGCGCTTGGGGGGACCCCAAGAAGGAGAAGCCCCATTCACTGGTGACATAAAAGCTTCATAACAGTCATAAAAGCCACAGTCTTCCAGCGGGGGGCACTGGCCCGGCTCTAGTCCGGGGAAATGGCCAAGTTCTCCATCCCACTGGAGTACTGGCTCATCTGACCTGAGTCTCCACCCTTCCAGACCCACTGTCCTGGAGACCGCAGGGTGCAGTACTAAAAGGACACCCAGAGGCTTGCATACCTGCCTGGTGATATGGGGATACGTGGGCATTTGAGCCCCAGTAGACACAGCCCCTTGCCCCAGGACCCTGCACAGCTCCCTACCAGCAAGGTTACAGGTTTCCTGTCTGTCCAAGGAGATGCCGTCCACCCTCACTGTCATGGACTGAGCCCATGCCTCGGACTGAGCCTAAGTCTTGCCCAGCCCCACAGTCCTCCAGGCCTCATGCTGGTGCTCCCTGCCCCATCCCTACGGGTGGAAATTAGTCTCCCGTCTCAGTGGCACCCATGATAGTCAATGACCTCACCCAGGATCTATGCACCACCTGGCCTCGGCCAGCCCAGGGCTTATATTGCAGCATAGAGGCCTTAAGCTAGACAGCAGGAAGAATGTCCTCACCGGAGGGAAAGGGTGTATTGGGAGGTAATGGAGCCAATGACTAGGGGGGACCTTTAAAAATAGAATCCGCAGCCCAGGCAGGGCATCGGGGGGTAGGTATAATGGCCTCTCAGCTTCCTTCAGAGGCATGCCCCAACTCACCAAGGCATGGAACAAGCTGGGTGGGTGCTGGGTCCTCCCCAGGGCTTAGGATCTCTTGACAAATTTCTCGGGTGGGCCACTGATATCCCAGACTTGCGCATCCGAGGCTCAGGGCGGCTGGCCAGGCAGGGCCCGGGACACTCCCTCCAGGGCTGTGGTATTTCCTGCTGGGGCTCTCTAGGCCTTTCTGGACCAGGAACTTCTTTCTTCCTCAGTGGGATGCAGAGCCAGTGGATGCTCAAGTGTCCCGGCCTAAGCCTTTGCAACAGGGCAGTGGAGGTGCCTTGCAGCGGGGCAGGGGGTGGGGGCAGCAAGAGATCAGGGCTTGCTCATCCTCAGCAGGGCTGACAGCGCCAGGCGCGTGGACTGTAGTCCTGAGAGAGGCGGTCGGGCAGGCCGGGCTGGGATTTACCATCTCACTTCGGAGCAGGGCAAGCTGAGGCTCCATTTGCTCAGGAGCTCCTGTGACCTTAGGAACCCCTGACTCCCTGGCCTGCCCCTCAGCCCTTTGGCTGAGGATTAGTAGCAAAGTCCTGAATGGGGCCTGTCCCCTGTCAGATGCAGACACAGGCTGCTGCTACTGGAAGAAGGCTGCCGCCCTCATGCTGGGTGGTACCTGCAGTCTCCACCCCACTCTGCCCACCAGAATCAGCCTTGGGGCCTAGCAGCCCTGCGGCACCCCACCCCCCCGCCCCCCAGCCGCCCTTCTGTGGGTCTCCGAGTGACGCTCCACAGAGAAGTGGGTTCAGGAGGGAGAATGGGAGGGTGGAGGGGAAATGCCTTTATTTATCCTGGACAGGTGCGGCTGGGCCTGCAACTTGAGCTCCCCTCTCCCCCCCACCCCCCAGCCCCAGCCCCAGCCAATTCTCCAGGAAGTGGGGGAGGGGTGGGAGCAGCCGCTAAGGAGCAGCTCCAAAGGCCCAGCCCACCCGGTCCAGGTCCAGCGGCTGGGGCCGTAGTCTGGGGCCTTGTCCTTGGCGCGTGGTGCAGCCCTTGACGTTATTGAAGAAGCCTGTGCTTTTGTCTAGCTCTGCCGCTCACAGTTGTAAATTCTGTGCACCTGTTGTTCCACTGAGGTGGTGGTGAGGATGGGGGAGCCACAGGGCTGAGCCTGGACCTGGGGCGGGGGAGGGGAAAAGGGTGCCTGTCTCCCTGCTCCAAGGCCTCTCTCTATCCCTTACAGCCTTGTTCACTCAGCCTAGCAGGCTCTCCAGGGGCACCAGCCCAGAAGCTTTCATTTCTTTGCTGTTTTTTGGTTCCAGTATTTGTCAGATCTCCTAGCTACAGTGGGGACGTAGAGGACAGAGGTTCCCCTGGGAGGGGGACGGGGACAAGCCGAGACTATTCTGGGGCAACCGTGCCGGCAATTCCTGGAATTTCGAGGCCCTAGTGCTGTTTCTTGGGCAGCGCCTAGCAGTGCTGACAGGCTGTGCTGTTTATAGCCACACTGAAGGTCAGGCAAGCCTCCGGAGGGCTGCCCAGCGGCCGGCCGGGGCCTTCCCGATGAAGGAATGGGGAAGATAACCGGACCGAGGCCCACAGCTGGGGAGTGAATTCTTGGAGGTCCCCAGGCCCTGCTTCCCTCCCAGGTGCTCAGAGCTCTCTCTGACTCCGCGAGGGCCCTGAAGGGAGTGGGCATGAGGTTGGCTGGGCCCTGAGGAGCAGCCCCTCCAAGGCCTTGGGCCAGGACCCGGGACAAGGGCAACTTCATGGGCAGCCCCAGGGCTCCTCAGGCTAAAACCGCTGTAGGACAGCAGCACGTGTGAGGAAGGCCGGGCTTTCTGAGTGATGTTGGTGAGGCCCCGCTGGGGAGCTCAGTTCCCTGGGTCTCCATCCCTCTCTGCACGATGCCCCATCATCCAGGGACTGTCCATGATTGCAAAGACACCCCCCCCACACACCATGTGAGGCCCTCACATTCCAGAACACTCCTTCTCCACCTCTTTGGAGCCGGGAAACACCTCTACCCAGGACCCATCCCAAGAGGCACGAAGTGGACTTTACCATGCCCCAGTGTTGTCTGAAGTCCACTGAGAATGAATCCAGGACCGGCAGCACAGAAGTGTGGGAAAAGAGAAGAAGAGGGAGACTCAGAGGGCTCTGCAGGGAAGGGTGTGGTCAGCAAGAGAGGGTACCAGTGACTCCTCATTTTGGGTACAGGGAGGTCACTTGCATGTGTGGAGTGGTGGAGGCCCATGCCAAATGGCTGGGTGTGAGAGGGATGGGAGACAGTCAGAGGCAGGACCTGCTGGTCATTCTTGGAGAAGCCTGGAGGTGAAGGAAAGGAGAGAGACATGACAGGAGCCAGTCAGAGCAGCTAAGGCAGGGAGAGCCTTTGTTTAAAAAGACTTAATTTTTTAAAATGCTTATTTATTTTTGAGAGAGAGAGATAGAGTGCAAGTGGGGGAGGGGCAGAGAGACAGGGAGACAGAGTCTAAAGTGGGCTCCCGGCTCTGAGCTGTCAGCACAAAGCCTGACATGGAACTCAAGCCCATAAGCCTCAAGATCATGACCTGAGCCAAAGGCGGATGCTTAACCAACTGAGCCACCCAAGTGCCCCTAAAAGACTTCATTTAAAAAATATATTTATTTATTTATTTATTTTGAGAGAGCATGCAGGCAGGGTGGGGAGCAAAGAAGGAGGGAGAGAGAGAGAATCCCAAGCAGGCCCTAGAGCCAGACACGGGGCTCATGAACCGTGAGATCATGACCTGAGCCGAAATCAAGAGTCGGACACATAACCGATTAAGCCACTCACATGCCTCAAAAGACTTAATTTTTAAAAAATGTTCATTTATTATTTTTGAAAGAGAGAGAGAGAGACAGAGAGAGACAGAGCACAAGCGGGGGAGGGTTGGAGAGTGAGGGAGACACGGAATCCAAGGCAGGCTCCAGACTCTGAGCTGTCAGCCTAGAGTCCGACATGGGGTTCGAACTCACCAACTGGAAGATCGTGACCTGAGCTGAAGTCGGACACTTAACCGACTGAGACACCCAGGCACCCAAAGACTTAATTTTTTAAGAGCAGTTTTAGGTTCGCAGCAAAATTTAGGGGAAGGTACAGAGTATTCCCACATACCCCCAGCCCCACACATGCATAGCACCCCTGCCCCCGTTATCAATATCCTGGCAGTGTGACACATTTACTACAAAGGATAAACCTATACTGGCACATCATTATCACCCAGAGTCCATAGCTGACCTCTGGATTCACTCTTGGTGTTGTCCATTCTATGGGTTTGGACCAGGGTATAATGACATGGATCCACCATGTAGTAGCATAGAAAATATTTTTACTGCCCTAAAAGATCTGTACAAGGAGAGGCTTTTTGAGCATAGACAAGGGCAAGGGTGCAGTTGGCGAGTGGGGCCATGGGGAGACAGAAGGTTCCAGCGAGAGGATGAGGGATGGAGCAATGCCCCAGGGGAGGCCAGATGGGAAGGGAGCAGAGCATGGCATGACGGTAATTTGATCACATAATGTTAAATGCACTTCGGGTTCCATGGGAAATCTCTTGGGGTGGTCAGCCTGGGTGGGTCGGGAGGAGATGCTGGAAGTTGCACAGTCCACAGCATCTGCTACATACCCGCGCCCCCCTCCCCCAGTCCCTGCCACACCTACACTGGCAGATCCAGAGGGGAAGGGAGGCAGGCGCCTGTCTGGTTTTGAGCACTGAGCATGATGGCTGGGAACTTCTGCAGAGCCCAGCTACCCTCTCTGCTGCCAGGGAGCTAGGGAAATAAAAGCCTGCGTGTATGCACCCGAGCCCTGGCCGGAGTTTGCTTCCCCGGGACCATGGACAGAACTTCCTTCTCTTCCAGCTGATGCTCAGGCCCCTCTAGGGACAGCAGGCTGGCTCAGGACTGGTCATTTGGGGCTGGCCCCTCACACCCCACTCTCTGCCAGCCCCAGATCTTGTTTCCCTGTGGAGCCAGGGAGGCAAGTGCCCAACCTCCACCCCTCTGGCACCCTCGGGGGAGAGGGGCTAGAGGCCAGCCTCTGTACCCCCTCCATTGGGAGCTTCCCTGAAAGTGTCTCAGCTCTGCACCTCCTTACAGGATAACCTATTTAAAATATTTTTATGTCTATTTATTTTTGAGACAGAGAGAGTCAGAACATGAGTGGGGGAGGGACGGAGAGAGAGACACACAGAGAATCCAAAGCAAGCTCCAGGCTCCAAGCTGTCAGCACAGAGCCCGACTCGGGGCTCGAACTCACAAGCTGTGAGATTAAGACCTAAGCTGCAGTTGGGCGTTTAACCAACTGAGCCACCCCGGCGCCCCTACAGAATAACCTCTTTAAAAATGTAATCCTCACAGCAATCTTGGAAGAAGGGCATTATTTCTGTCTTTACACAGAGGGCGTAAAGGCTGCCCTGTACCCTCAGGTCTGGCTCAGACCAGTGTCTGTGCTCTCTGCTTTACGGCCTCCCCTCAAGGCACCCACAGTTGCAGAGGCCACAGTTGCTCCCTGGCATCAGCTAGTCCTCTCTCGGGTGCCCTAAACCACAGCCCAGCACTCTCCTGTTGAGGTGAGCCTGGGGCAATCTTGGCCCCCAAACACCTAAAGCCTGTCCTAAGGAGCTTTTGAGCCAGGAAGAGCTCCGGGAGCTCTGCCCGCAGCTGGGCCCTTACTTGCGAGGTGGCTGATGATTGGGGAAGATTGAAAAAGCAGAATGGGAATGAAACGGGTGTTATGAAGAGTTTTTCAAATGCTCAAAAGAGGATAGAAAGACTTCAAAGAAAAAAAAATCCCCCAAGAGTGTAGTGGCTTTGGGTCCTTGGTGGGCAAGGATCACAGAGAGAGAGGCAGAGAGACAGACCAGAGATACACGGGGCACACCTCGCCTGGACTGCAAGCTTCTCCAGCCCTGGGCTCCGGGCAAGGGTCCCGGGGGGACCCCACCCTTCTGCAGGGTAGGCTGCTCCTGAGAAGTGCATGGGGACATGATGGGCCTTGGGCAGAGCAGGGGGTGACTTCCTTAGGGCCCCTGTCTCCTCTCGGGGGCCCTGGGCAGAGCCAGAAGATCGCCATCTAGAAGAGAATTACAGCCCCTCCACCCCCTTAGCCCCAGGGGTCATGGGCCGGACTCAGGGCAGCCACAAGCCAGGCCAGCTGAGCCCTGACAGGCAGACACAGGTGCAGGAAGAGAGGCGCCAGGGCAGGCAGGAGCCAGCCCGGCGCTCCCCGTAGGAAGCTTGGCTACTGACCAGGCCCTGGGGAGGCTGAGCACTTCCCAGGGAACAAGGATCCCCTCAGTCTATACCTGAGGACAATGGGGAGCCAGGCAGGGCAGTAGGGAGGTGTGGTTACCCCACGCCTGAGGGTGACAGATGTCCCGAGGGCAGCTCCAAAGGGAGGGCATTCCAGATAGTCCTCTGGCTTGTCCTGGCTGATCTGGCCCCAGCAGCTCTTGGATGTCATTCTGGTGTCCTTGCTCACACTGTCATCCATGATCTTCTGGACACAGCTCCAGTCCTCCCTGGCAGGCATCCCCTTCACAGTCATGTCCCTCTGTCTCGGGGTCTGCAGAGGCCTCACCTGGGAGCTCCTTGCTGCAGAGCAATGGCCCCCTTCTCTGTAAATGGTGAGAATCATCTGCGGGAGCCCTGGTGGGGGGGTGTCTTGCTGTAGGGGAGCTCTGGTGTGAAGGGCAGCCCTGGTGAAGGGTGTTCTATGGTATGGGAGCCCTAGCGTGGGGTATCCTGCTGAGGGGAGCCCTGTGGGCAGGCCGCTAGGACAGCAGAGGCTTTGTGCAATTCACCCCGAATGGAGGCACTCTGGAACCTGCCATGTTCTCTGCAATGCTTCCAAACGAAGATGGACTGACGGATGGACAGGGGGACTGACATGTGACACAGCAACTTGAACAAATACTAAGGTAGAACCTCAGTAGTGGGTATGGGGGTGCTCACTATAGAGTGCTTCAGATGTCTACAATGAAGTGCAGGGGTAACATTGGTCTGAACATTGGTCTGAAGCCGGAAGGTGTACATGTACGGAAGGTGATTTTCTGCACATGGGCCCAGCTGGGCTACTCAGCTTGCCCTCAGGGGTCCCCTCTCAGCCTAGAAGTGTTTTCTTTGGCTCTGTTGTTTCTTACCCTTTGTTCAACCCCTTAAATCAAAGGAAACCACACACTCCTGTCATCAGCAGAGGCTCCCTGTGGCCATGAATTTCGGGATATGGGGGTGTGTATTTTGGGAAAGCCCAAGTGGTTCCAAGAGACCCCAGTAGGAGGCAGCAGAGCAGGCTGGACCTTGCCAACCAGCTGGCATGGCTTCCTGGCAGTCTGTGGATTGTTTCCCTACTATCCTTGCCTGGTCTCAGCAGATTTGGGAGTGAGGGGAGGCTACCCTGGCCACAGGGTGGCCAGTGTTTAAGAAAGTAGCACAGTGCCTAGGGCTGAAAGGGTGGGTCCACAGCGAGGCCTCACCTGCTCTTCCTGATACCACTAGGTTAGTATATGGGCTTCCTGGCCTGCCCTGTACCGCCCCCTGGGAATGGGCTGGAGGCTGGGGACTGCAGGTGGCCCTGGTTTGGATGAAAGTTCCTTGTGAAGGGCCCCGAGGGCAGGAGGCTTCCATCCATGTCTGGTGTCTGGGAGCCCAGGGCCTGGCCAGAGGCCCACCCAGACCTGGCACCCAGGGTGTGGGACTTTCCCTAGGTCCTCTCTGGACTCCTTCTAGGATAGTACCCCAGGCCGGGGCCAGAAAGTAGCTTCTGCCAGCATTAGAAGCCAGCCTTGTCCCTGGGGTGTAGACAGGAAAGTAACTGGGGTGTGCCCAGAGAAGCCAGGACAGAGAGCTGGCTGGTGGGCATGTTGTGGAAGAAAAGCCAAGGGACAACTTGGTGGGGGTGGCTCCCAGAGGCTCTGCTTTCCTATGACGTCCCTGGGGATGAGGCCTTTGTAGCATTCTACATGATGCCATGGGGGCGCCACATGATGTCATGGGGGATCAAGTCATAAAGTCATTCTTTGTGTTATCAGTAGAGGGTAGGGCTTGCATGGTATTTCATGTGGTATCATGGGGAGAGGTTAGTTGGGGTAAGGGCAGTCTCTGTGACATTCTATGAGACAGCTTTAGAAGTGGAGCTTCATCACATTGCATCTAATGTCACTAGGGGCCAGCCATCAAGTTATGATAAGTGATATCCCCTAGACCCTCCAGAATTTGCATTTCAAGTGACATCACTGCAGGGGAGAGTACTACCAAATTCAGCGAGCTGTTACTGAGGGCCGGGCAGGCAGAATTTGTCTTTGTGCATGACGTCATTGGGAGTACGGTCTGAGCCATTGTGACATCCCACGTGATGTCCCTGAGAGTGTAGCCTTCCTAACATTGGATGGGGTATTCTTGGCATGCAGCAGCCATAGCATTCTGTGCGATCACACTGTGGGGGGTAGGGTCCCCAGACTCTAACATTCTGTGATGTCATGAGTGTGCAGGATTTGGGACTTGGGCCCCACACCCGCACCCCCACTTCTGGAAGTGTGAAGCCAGCCACAGAGCACTGAACCCTGCCCCATGTCCCAGATGACCTTGCTTCCCCAGGCTGAGATGATGGCTTCCCCAGTCTCTGGCTACCTGCCACAGTAGCCCTTCCCTGGGATGTTTTTGCAAAGGTACATTTGTCCTGCCTCCTCACCTGGCAGAGTCTCTGGGGTGATGCTCAATCTTAGCTCTTACATATTCCCTCTCTCCTGGAGCCTGCAAAGTGCTCCATGGGTTTTGAAGGTGCAGATGTTATAGTAAGCTACCTGTTGTAACAAACAGCCCCCAAATCTCAATGGCTTAGAATAACAGAAGTTTATTTCTGTTTCTGCAACTTCTGATACAGTACTTCTTAATCATCTCTCCTCTCAGCAGTGGCTCTAGGACTCAGGTCCCTCCGTTAGTGGCTCAGCTGTCTTCTTCTGGGTCTTCTGCATCCAGTCAGTTGACAATCAGAGAGAGTGCAGGATGGCAAGGATAGTTGGTAGGGGCAGGCCTGGAAGGGACGCGCATTGCTTCCACCCACATTCCCGAAGCCTGAGCTAGTATCATGTTTGCATTCAGACACAGAGCACCAGGAAACGAGGTGGCTGTGGGCCAGGAAGAGGAGTCAGGCTTGGTGGGCAGCGGGTGCTGGTCATAGTTAATCAGAGAGGAAATGGCGAACCTCTACTGCATAATCCCAGGCGACTCTTCCCCGAGGACAGGCCCACCCTCAGGCCCACCCTTGGTATGCTCACCCCACCATCTGTCATTTTCTCAGATCACACCGGGCAGCAAGGCCGCCCAATCCCAGCTTAGCCAGGGCGACCTCGTGGTGGCCATTGACGGCGTCAACACAGACACCATGACCCACCTGGAAGCCCAGAACAAGATCAAGTCTGCCAGCTACAACCTGAGTCTCACGCTGCAGAAGTAGGTGGGAGCTCTCCAGAGCAGGGGTGGAGCCTGGGGTGTGGGCATCAGGGGCTTGAGACAGAGGGGCTGTCTGACAGCAGTAGTGTGGGCCCAGCCTGTGCTATAGGATTGCACAGGAAAGCAAGGACAGCCTCTGGACCAGAAGGACAGGCCCAAGCCACCATCAAACACCTGCCACATCTGTAGCTCATTTTACAGATGAGGCTTGGGGGTGCGGTGGCCACACTACTGTCAGTGTTTGGCCAGACAGGCCTGAAAGCCAGGGTCTTCCCTGCCTCTTCTTCACCCCAGATGGCCTCCCAAGGACCTAACATGGGTACAGAGTGCCTAAGGACCATGACTTCTCCAACTTGGCGGGGCCCAGTACCTTCCTGGGGTTGCCCAGTTTGTGGGGTGGACAGTGGGCCTCGGGCTCTCTGGTGCTCTCCTGTCCCCAGCCCTGCCCTGGGAGGGACCCCTGGTCCTAGCAGCAGATGTCTTCACTTGGTCCCCTTTCTGGTTTCTCCAGGTCGAAGCGCCCCATCCCCATCTCCACAACAGCGCCCCCAGTCCAGTCGCCTCTGCCGGTGATCCCGCACCAGAAGGTAAGTGCTGACTGTCGGTGGCAGGCCCTGCTCTCCGCTGTGGTCCCCCTGGGTGGAGCCCCTGATCTGCCCTCCTGACCCTTGCCCAACGGGGGCAAGATGGTAGGATGGGCCCTGCCCTACCGCTGCCCCTGCCATGGCTGGCCCTGAGGGAGGTGGGGCAGGCCTCCAGAGAGAGGCATCCAAGCCCCCATGAAATACCAAGACACCGAGTGTCGGGGCCCCGGATCTCGTGGCTGGGCTGGTGGGAAGCCAGCTTAGGAAGTGGTGTTTTCAGGAGAGGGATCGTCCTCCCCGCCAAGTGGGGACAAGTATCTGGAAGGCTTGATCCCTCATTCTCCTGAGGGTGCTGGGAGAATGGTGGCCGGGGCATGAACGCTCGGGGTCCCCCAGTTTGAGCCAGCCACCCCAGGCATGGAGGAGCCTGCTGCTCCTCAGAGCTCCTCCTCTGACATAGGATCTCGCTTTTTGGTTTCTACTTCCTCTCCTGACTGCACGTCCCATTAGCCCACTCGGAAGTGCTGGGAGTAGCCAAGCAGTGGGTGTAAGGTGGGCACATCTCACCACCGTGCCTGCTACCCCTTCCCAGCTCCCTCCAAGCAAATCAACCCCTTGGGACCAAGGGGCTTGGCCCAGAGTATGAGAGGCCCGCGTCACCCCTCCTGCAGGGACCCACTCCCCATCCATCCCTGCATGACCTCAGACTGACCCCTGTCTGTCCAGTGAGGCAGAGCAGATGATAGGCAATTGGGGGAGGGGACAGGAAGAGGCTGACCCGGGGTTTGGGGTGGGTGACAGGCTGGGGAAGTGAGCAGAAGGCTGCTTGGGCAAAGTGGCAGAGGTGGACTGTTGGAACCAAATGTCAGCCCCCCGATGCCCTGCTGCACCTCTACTCTGCCCGTCTACCGCCGGCCCTGGGGGCCCTCTCACTGGCCATGTGGGGGCATCTCAATAGGGGGTCAATGGAGCAGAGGCCGGGCTGTGCCCACCAGGTGCTTCCACTCAGGGGAGTGGGGAGCAGACATAGGATGGAGGGGGTTCCCCCAATCACCGGAGATGCCCCCCCTTTTTCCTCCAGCCCTGTAAGCAGGCTGGCTTGGCCTGGCTTTCTATGAGGGGCTTGCACTTTGCCCAAGTGGATGTTAGCCTCAGGGCCAGGGAACATATGCCTCCCTCCCTCCCCTCCATCAAACGTTTCCCTTTCAGGGGACTGGCCTGTCCCCTTCTGGGCTCGGTGCAGCGGGCTGCAGGCTGCGGGGTGGCAGGCTGCTGGGTGCTCGCACTAACACCTCTGTTTCAGGTCCATGCGGACAAACTGGGACACGCGTGGCCTCTAACTGCTCTCTTCTCTCTCCCCTGCATGGCGCTGCCCTGTGCCAGGACCCTGCTCGGGACTCGAACGGCAGCCTGGCGGCACTCAGCCCCAACCCCGAGGCGAGGGCCAGCCTGGGCACCCCGGGCACCCCGGAGCTCAGGCAGACCTTTAGCTCCTCCTTCTCCCAGACCTCCGTCTTCTCCTCACACACAGAGGCCTCTGACCCCAGCCCTCCGTGGGGCAGCCCGCGGGCCAAGGCCAGCCTGGAGGGAGCTCCGGACTCACCCAGCCCGAGAGTCCCGCAGGGTCCGAGCCAGCCAAGGCAGTATAACAACCCCATTGGCCTGTACTCGGCAGAGACCCTGAGGGAGATGGCTCAGATGTATCAGATGAGCCTCCGAGGGAAGGCCTCAGGTGCTGGACTCCCAGGAGGGTAGGTAACCTGTGCGCAGCTCTCTGCTGGTGGTCTGGGGCCACCACCGGGGTCCTCAGTGCTCACAGAGGCCTGGCCGGGCGGTTGGAGTGAGGAGCTGGCCTCAATCAGCTCATGAGGGCAGCTCGAGCTGAGAGCGATACAAGCAATAACGCTACTGGTATGTTTGCCATGAGCCGGCTGTGTCATTGCTTTGCACAGCCTGGGGTGACATGTTAGGTCCTGCAGAGGGGGAAACTGAGGCTCAGAGAAGGCTAAGCTGAGGTCCAGCTGTCCAGCTGCTAAGTGGCTGAGCAAGGCCTGAATGTGAGATGCTGACTCCCAAAAAACTTTCACACCAGCCCGTCCCCCAGGACAAGATGAAGCCTGCTGCCTCTAGGAACTCTGGGGCAAGCCTCAGGCTGGTCCCCCCAGGGAGTCCTGAGGCAGGAGCGGGGAAGAATTGCAGAGGAGGGAAGGCAGGTTCCTTAGGGCCTGGAGTGGTCTGGGCAGGCTGCCTGGAGGAGGGAGCACTTGAGCTGGGTGCAGAAGATTCAGCAATGGAGTGAGTGTCAGGGACTTGTAGGACTGACCCTCAATAGAACAAGGCAAGGAAGCAGGACCCGGAGGAGAAAGGGGCTGCACAGGATGGTAGTCTACTCCCTACCCACTGAGCTCTAGCTAGTGGGCCCTGCAAGTGTAGACGCTAAAAGAACGTATGGTTGGGGTGGACATTCTTGAGGGGCTGAGGGGAGAGAGGCCCAAGCTGAGCACGCTCTAGCTTCTAAGCCCTTCAGGCTTATTGTAGCTCATTCTAACTTTGCGGTGCGATAGGTATAATTATCTTCTCCTGCCCTAGAGGCAGAGCAGGCCAAGGCAAGGCAATGTGGCTCAGTGGTTAGGGGGTCAGGACTCCTCTGTACATGGACACGAGGCTGTCTATGCCTCAGGATTACTGGGAGGGTGGGAAGAGACCCCACACACGCAGAACTGAGCTCTGTTCTGGCGCACTTGCTGTGTGCTACCTGGTTCACGCGGCTGATGCCCTGAGTCAGAATCAGAACCCAGGTCCATCTGACCCACACCCATGCCCTCCCTCTGCTCTTGAAGGTACCTGTGCCCCATGAGTTCACTGCTCCCCTGCGGGTTCCCAGTTTCCCCACACCCATCAGCTCTTCCTGGGATCCTGGGTGAAGCTGGCCTTGGACATCCCACAGGCCGGGCTCCTGGATCCTGGCTTCCTTAGACCAAACTGGCAAAGCCATAAACCCCTGGGCATTTTCCAGCAAGGAGCTTGAGAAAACTCAAGAAATGGCAGAGTAGAAATGACCTCCTTCTGCCTTGGATAGGCCGGTAGCTTTTTCTGGTCTTCTCTGGGACTGCCCCCTGTCAGGGAAGTCAGCCTTTGATAGATTGAGACCTCCACAAAGCCCACCTTCAGTGACAGTAAGATCTCTCCTTATGGAGCCCTCACTCTGGACTTGGGGCCCTGTAACAGTCTTGTGCTTTATGTAACATACCCTCTCAGCAACTTCAGAGCTGGGCATCGCTTTCCCCATTTTATCGCTGGGAAATATAAGCTCAGGGTGAGTGATTTGCTGAAGGCCACACACAGCTCATGAGTGGCAGACGGGGCTGGTACCAGGTCATCTTGACTCCTGGTGGTAGGGACCTGACGACCTGCCCGGGAAAATCAAAGGCCAGCCCCACCCCTGCTTCTCATGGCTCCAGAGGTGCTTTCATGTTGGTGCAGAACTTGACAAGTGTTAAATTATTACTTGAGCAATAGGTCAATGGTTTCTCCAAGGGGAGAAGGAGTGCAGTGTTTCATCCACAGTAGAGGCTGACACCGTGGTCCTCGGGCAGTGCTGGCTGGAAGGGTGGAGTCTCTGACCTGTGCTAGCCAAGCCAGCCCTCGATGGGTTGAGGCCACCACCTCTGCTAAATGTATGAGTGCTCAAAAGTGACAGGGTTGGCGAATGCTAATCCTCACATCCATCCGTTGCACACCAAACCCATGCTGAGGGCTTTACACACAGGATTCTGTATAATCCACACAGCTCGCCCGTATGGGGGACACCACCATCTCAATTTGTGACTGAGGACGCTGAGGCAGAGGCGGGCGGGAACCATGTAGAGTCACAGTGCTAAGAAGATGCAGGGTCAGGATTTGAACTCTGTCCTGCCTAGCTCCAAAAGGAGGCTCCTTCCCCTCCCCCCTGGGCAGCTTGTGATGTGATTCCTTGGCAGCTTGAATCCTCTCGGGAGGAGTGGAGAGAACAAATAGGGGTGCAAGGGCAACTGGGCCGGGCCGGAGCATCCCTGCAGCCCCCCCTCTCATCCTCTGTGAGCCAGTACTGAAGGGCAGTATCCCCCAAGTCACTAAGTACAAGGGCCCCTGGGCAGGCCTTACATCTTTGACTTATTCTCCCCAACACCTGGGTGCTGGCTCCTCTCTGAGCCGTCTGCTGCAGGCTTCTCAGCCTCCAAGTCTTCAGGCAGAAGCAAAGTAGGGGGCAGGAGTCAATGCCAAAGAAGGTGCTGGCTGCCAGGTGCGGGAACAGGGAAGGACAGAGGCAGCAACCGACTCCCCCCACCCCCTCAGGCCAACACTGCCCTCTGCAGGGGACACTGGGCTGGACAGGGCAAGAGCTGACCCTGCAGCTGTCGGCACTGGCCAGAAATGGAGAAGGGACAGAAGACCTTTCCTAATATAGCTCAGCTGGCCGCTATTTGAGGCTAGAGGACAGGGAATTTTATCAGCTCTGAGACAGTGCAGGGCCCGGGGCCAGAGGCCCCCTGGCTTTGGCCTGCTTCTCCTCAGTGGTGGCCAAGGAATGACCGGGGTCAGGCAAGTTGGGGCCCAGGCTCTCACAGCCAGAGCTGAGAATGGCCAAATCTGAGATGGTGGCAGCATTTGGGGGCCACCTTCTGCTCTCTTTCCCCTCTATGACAGGGCCATTGGTGTCTTCAGGGTCTGCCCTGCAAGGGATTTGCATTTAAGGAAACCTAATGCAGGCAACGCCTGCCAGGAGGAGATGAGGCTCCAAGAGTCTCGCTCTGGACAAAAATGAGGGTGGCGTTCACCTTGTGTCCAGGCTGCCTGGGCTGGAGCCTTTCCCGCAATAAGCCTTGGACCTGTGCTTCTCCAGAGCCTCCAGAGCATTCCTCCATCCTGCCTCGGTGACTGTGCACAGGGCCTTTAGGGGCCAGGGCTGCCTGCCCCTCCTCTGGGAGGGAGAGTACATCCCGGGGGGGGGGTGGGTAACCCCGCTGCACTGCCAATCCTGCTCAGGGAACAGAATTCCCAGAGCTGGCCCCCAAAAAACAAGGGCAAGTCCAGAGCCACTGTCGGGCCGGGAGGCACGTCCGGCCTTGGCTCTGCCTGGAGCAGTCACAGCTGGTCCTGTCTCCCTCTCCATCTTTGTCTCTTGGGCTCTCCCGCCAGGCTGTATGTGGTGGAGTCACATACACAATACGTGAGCACCCACGAAGATGGACTAGAAAACCGTTACAAAACACAGCTTCGGGGGCTGTGAACCAACTGAGGGGGAAGCACTGCCATCAGCACCTCTGACCCAGACAGAGACCGTGACCTTGACTCTGAGCTCTGCCCCCTCTCCTTGGCACTCTCCTCACCCAGTGCCAGTCAGGGCTGGCGCCGCCTCCACAATGGCTGGTCTGAGGATGGTCCCGGGCTCAGGCCCCTCCTCCCCCCACCCTCCGGCTGGACCTCACTCTCATAGTCCTGTCTTCTTTGCTCTTTCTCTCCTCCCCAGGTGGTAGCCAACTCTCCAGCCAAGTTAGTATCAAAGGAAAGCATGTGCGTGTGCTTGTGTGCCTATCCTCGCATGCGACCGTGTGTCTGTTAGTCTGGACGGCGTGCGCCTGCGTCAGCATGGGTACATGCGTGTGCATGTGTGAGTGGGGGTGCATTCGCGTCCCTGAGCGAGCCTGCATGCGTGTGGAGCTGCAGGTGTGGAGTGGAGGCCTTGGGGAGGGGTGCCAGGGCTCTGTCTGATGCGTCCTTTCCGTTCCCCATTTCCTGCTGCAGCTGTGTAAGACCAGCAGGCCGGCTCAGGGGGGCGGTGGGTGGAGCGTGTGCAGAGCTCGTGCTGGGTTCCACGTGAACCTGAAGACGTTGCTGTCCTGGAGGGACCCCGCAGAAGGGCTGCGCCTGACCTTCTTTGCCCCAGGAGGGCACTCATCTGTTAGAGGGGAAAGCCCCTCTTGGCAGAGACGGGCCGCCACACAGCTAGTTGGACTAGAGGGGGACTCAACAGCCTAAGTCCTGCTCCAAGGAAGAAACACTTGCACTGAAGCATCTGGAGGAGAGGAGAGCCCCGGGCAACCGGGCAACTGAGAGGGTAGCCAGCAGGATGAGCCTCTTCGTGGAGGAACCTGACTCACAGTCCCCATGGGTGCGCAGTGGGGCTGCTTTTCGCCTTTGGGGCATTCTGGACTCTGCTTGGGCTGCCGCTGCCTCTCACGCGTGGCCCAGCTCCTGTCCCCTGCCCCCAGTCCTTTTTGTCTCTGCTTCCATGCTGGTGTGGTGAGAGAGCTTTCAATGCCTGGCGCCCCCTGCTGACCCTGAGATGCAGCTCAGACTGAGCCTAGACCTCCGGGGATCTGGGAAAGCCAAAATGGGCAAGGAAAGCCTTCTGCAAAGGGCTTTGGAGGAGGGTGCTTTGGAGGAGGGTGCTTTTGGAGGAGGATTTCCCCGACCAGATCCAGCTGTCCACAGTTCAGGGGACTTGGGCAACTTACCTGGGATCAGGCCTTGGGAGGTCTCTCCGGCACCAGCCCTCACCTTGACCCCCTGTGTAACACCACCTGTTGCCCTTTTCTCCTTCCACCTCTCTTCCTCTTCTTCCTCTGCTCCCCATGCTGCCGTCCCCCAGTGCTGACTACCAGGAACGGTTCAACCCCGGTGCCTTGAAGGACTCTGCCCTGTCCACCCACAAGCCCATTGAGGTGAAGGGGCTGGGTGGCAAGGCCACCATCATCCATGCGCAGTACAACACACCCATCAGCATGTACTCCCAGGATGCCATCATGGACGCCATCGCTGGGCAGGCCCAGGCCCAGGGCAGTGACTTCAGTGGGTAAGCGCCTTCCCTCCACGGTCACTCATCGTTCACCGCCTACACCACTGGCTGGGCCTCCTACTTGTGGAGGCCAAGGTACCAGCCTGCTGGGCGCCATCAGAGGCTTTAGGCATCGGGGACCAGTTTTCCTCCCTCGCCTTGGGCCCCTCAGGGCAAGGCCGTTGGAGGGAGCCAGCCTTTGCCAGGGACCTTCCAGAACATGGTGTTCTCTCTTCAGAATCAGTCTCACAGTCAGCTTTAGAAGGGTGGAGGATTGAAGAAAATGGTGGTGGCTCCAAGTGCTTTTCACAGCCTCTGCATTTTCCCGGGCTCCACGGGGGGGTGGGGGGGGGTTGGTTTAGAAAGAAACTTCTGGAATCCTGGGTCACATTCCGGATAAACCAGTCTTCTTACAAACTAAGCCATTCTTTGGGAGAAGTTGCTGCGTTCTTCCAAGGATGAGAGCAATGCAAATACGTGACCAGGTTTCCTGCTTGGGAGGGGCCTCTGGACCAACCATCCCAAGGGCTGTTGGCACTCAGCCCCGCTGCAGAGCCTGGGAAGCACCCAGGACTCGGCGTCCCCTCCCCCTGTTTGCTCCAGGAAAGCCCGGTCTCCGGGCAATGGGATTTAGGATGTCCTTGGTTCCTGGAATTTGCCTGTTAGCAATGGTTGAGGAACTTGAGTGTTGAATAGGGAAAGAGTTGGCTGAAAATCATTTGTGGAAAAAACTAATAGTGCAAATATTAATAGGAAAGTCTCTCTTTCTCTGTCTCTCTTAGTCTCTCTACTCCCTGTATCTGTCTTTTCCTATGTGTGTGTTTCTCTGTCTCTTTATCTCTGCCTTCCTCTCTGTCTCTGTTTCTTTCTCTCTCTCTTTCTGTTCCCGGTCTGTCTGTCTACTCTCTCAGTCTGTCTTGGTCTCTCTTTCTCTCTTCTCTCTCTCTCTCTCTCTCTCTCTCTCTGACACACACACACACACACACACACACACACACACACACACACAGTTTTCTGTTTGAGAATATCATTGCTGTTGACTTTGAGAATTGAATGATTATCTCTTTGGGCGACGTCTTATCCCTGAGTCGGGATCTCAAGCAACTCAAGGCAAGAAATCTTGAAATGATGGTTGTACTTTTTCCCTGAAGCTAGAAAAAACAGATGTTGTAAGAGGGATTCAGTGGTTTAAAAGTCCCAGATAACTCCTGTAGTGTTTGGTCTTTGCAGAACCCAGCCTTTGTGGCCATGACATACATGTCACATGCAGGTTATACGGGGCAGGCTCCAGGGGCCAAAGGATGGAATGTTGTGTGGATTTCGCGCCTCTCCTCTCGGGCACACAGTGCTTCCTTTGGGCCACCAGGGGGCAGAGGTTCCTTGCCCTGGAGCCATGAGCCTCAAACCTGCCAGGCTCAGAGCTGTAGCTCTTTCGCACAACTCTGTACAGTGTTGATTAATTTAATCCCACCGTTCAAAGCAGAAAATATGACCGTGCACATTTAGAAACACAACCATTAGCTCATATGTACCCAGGAAAACAAGGCTGCCTGACTAAGCCAAAAAGCGAACAGGGATTTCCTGTTAACATTTGTTTGCCATGTGTGCCCTTGCTGTGCTCCTAAAAGTGGTAACATCGCCAACGTTGCCAAAGGGATGTTCAGTGGAAAATGATGGCAGAACTGCTCTTCACTAACTTTATATCTTCTGCACCTTGGGAAAAGACGGCTCTCCTTTGGTTTTACCGCTAGGGCACCGGTGATTTATTTTAATGTGATGCACCATTGATCTAATCTAGGCTTCTCAGAGTACCTCTCCCATCCTCCTCCCGTCCCCTCCCCTTCCCTCCCCACCCCTCCCCCTGAGTGCCTGGGAAGCAATGTGCTTTCCCCTTCCTTCTAACTTGGCCCTGCTGGGCTGGGTGCCAGTGGTAAGAGCTGCCTCTCTGTGCCATGAGATCCCCGTTTCTGCTGTTACTGGCCATGATTCCTTCCTCACTGACAGTTTTCTTTTTGTCTCTCTCTTCCTCCTTTATCCGCCCCACTCCCATAACTCGTTTCTGACTCTAACCCTGCTCCCTTGCGTGCGCACTGCCCCTCTCCATCCCCTGATGGATACACACTCACTGCTGGGCTTTCTTCTGCTTGGCAGGGCATCGCCGCTGGCGTAAGTAGACCCCACAGTATCTGTTCCGTCGTCATCGTCGTCGTCATTGTCGTCATCTGTCTGGTTGAGGGGTGGTGTGTGGGTTTGGTGGGATATGTCTAAGGACAGTGGTTCTGTCCATGGTCTTCCTCACACCCACCTCACAGCCAAACGACATGCTTGCAGCCTATACCAGGCGAGTGCTTTCGGGCTGGGCCTCAAATACTGTCACCGTGGACACAGAAATCAGAGTAATGGCATCACACCGCCTCCCCTGCACCCAAGGCTGGAAGTGTATCCTCTGTGCTGTGCTTTGCTGGGGCCCCTTGGAGCCTTTCCTTCCTGTTTGCACTGGGACAGCATAGACCTGAATGTCTGAATGCACACTGGACCATTATTCAGGGAAGAGGGCAATGAGGGGGCCCTGGGAGGCCATTTCCTAGGATCCTCCCGGGAGGTGGGTCTGGAGGAACCAGCGTCTGTCAGTACCGCCCATGGGAGGTGAAGGACGAGTCAGATTTGGGGGCAGCATACAGTGGAAGTAAGTGTCCAGAAGTGACCTTGATGTTGTGGTGGTGACCGTGGAATGTTTTTGGTGGCAAGAAGACCATACCACGAGTGGCTCCAGAGTACCCCAGACCCAGGGTCCCAGGACTGGAGGGCCTATGCATATTCTCCCTGAGCCCCGGAGTCTCAAAAGGAACAGGAATTCCTTCATCTGCCCCCCAATGTCTGTCGTGGCAGCAACACAAGTCCCTGGTCTTCGCACACCATTGTGGGGAGTGGTACCAACCATGTGAGTCCCAGGGGACTCACTCTTGAGAGCTTTCTTGAGCCCTTGGAGCTGTGGAAGGAACAGGAGAGCACCTCAAGGGCACATTCCAGAGAAGTGGCAGCAAACGCCTTCCGTCTGCTTTCTGGACCACAAAGCTGTGTAGCCATGCTCAAGGGCAGGGCCTGGCCTTGGGGCTACACCTTCCCTCTCCCGTGGCAGAATTCACGCTTCATCTTTCCCTTCTGGCAGACCAAGGAGTCCTGGTTATGTGTTCCTGCTGAACCTCTCACCCAGAAGTAGCAGATCCTGCCTCTGTTTCAGGAGCCCTTGGGTCTCCTCCTTATGCCAGAAATGGCCTCTCCCAGTAAGGACCCTCTCTCTCCTCTGCTCCAGGCTCCCCACTGCTGGACCCCAGAGGGATCTGCTGGTCTTCCCCATCTGATCCTAGGCTGCCAGTACCTGTAGCTCTCCAGGGCAGGGCAGAGCCTTTAGGGAAGTCGGGGTGGAGGGCTCTGCCCATTTTGGCCACCTTTCATCACCTTCCCCCACCTCTGCTCTCAGAGCATTCTCTGAGCCAGACACTGGAGACCAACCCTGAGAGATCCGGGAAAGTAGGTCAATACTTCCATTCAGCTCCTTGCAGAGAGGCTAGAAGACATGGGCACTGGGGAGGTCCCTCTCCTAGCCAGCTGGCCCTCTGAAGGGTAGGTAGAGGCAGTCATAGCAGCAGGCAAAGGGGCACTAGACAGAAGAAGTTTGTGAGCCGGGCCATGTTTTGAGGTGTGGAGCATCTGGGATGTGCAAGGCCCCAGGGGGCAGAAGTGGCCTTTCTGAGCCCACATGACTGCAGTTTGATGGAAAGGCCAATGGGTTGGGAGTCAGGAAGCCTGAGTCCTGACTCAACAAAGCCCCTACACCTGGAGCTAGTCGGTCAGCCACTCTGGACCTCAGTTTCAGCATCTGTAAGAGGAGAGCGCTGGGCCACTGGGCCATAGGGTGGAGATCCAGGCTGTGCTGGCTGTGAACTTGTCCCAAGTCCACCCTGATTCCTGGGAGGCTGGTTAGACAGTCAGGACCCTCCAGCTCTTGCTGGCCAGGGTGAGTGGGGACCCTATAACCTACCCTGCAGTCTGATTCAGGCTGGGAGGCACTGGACCCAAGAGATTCTGTGGTCCGTCTGGCTCTGCTATAGGATTCATTCATTTAAGTTTTGAGCACCTGCTATGTGCCAGACCCTGGGAGTCTGAGGGAAGGTCGCCAGGTCCCCCTCCAAAGGCTGGGCTGCCGTGGAGCAGAGGAAGAGTGATCCTCCCTTTAGCTCTACCCCCAGGTCCCCCAGACCAGATCCCAGCCCCTCCTCCCACCCCCCACCCCAATCCGCAGGCAGTGCCAGGCCACACATGCCTGCGTTGCCTTGTTTCTCACACTGCCTCTCCACCAAACCTGCCCGTTTTTGCTGAGTGGAAGGCCCCAGTCCACTTTCAGGGCAGTCATGGCATTGGTGGCTCCCTCTTGGGATCCAGAATGTGTGAGGAGGACAAGGAACTGACCCTGAAGAAACCTCTGAGTCCCCTGAATGGCCTGTCGTCACCCTGCCCCAAACTCAGGAGCGGTTCGGGGAGGTTGAAATTATTTCTAAAGACCTATTCTGCTTCCTCTTTCCTTAAATGAGATCCCGACGGGGGTGGGGGCTGGGATGTGGGTGGGTCTTCAGGCCTGTGTGTGGAGTGAGCCCGGGGTGGGGCAGGGGCTTGCCAAGAAGGGTCTGAGAGGAATCACCGCCTCGCTTTGGCCACCCTGAGCACTGAGGACCCAGGCCGAGCCCATGTCTCAGGCTTTCAGATGGCAGTGGGTAAAGGACACGGGGAGTTGAGGGAAGTAGGGGTCACCAACGGGTGTGCAGGGGTGCGAGCAGATAAGCCACGGGGGTGGTGTGGGAGACAGGAGCAGGGTCCCAGCCTCGCCCTCACTCACGGCCTCTTTCTGCCTTGCAGGAGCCTTCCTATTAAAGACCTTGCGGTGGACAGCGCCTCTCCCGTGTACCAGGCCGTGATTAAGAACCAGAACAAGCCGGAAGACGAGGCCGACGAGTGGGCCCGCCGCTCCTCCAACCTGCAGTCTCGCTCCTTCCGCATCCTGGCCCAGATGACAGGGACGGAATACAGTAAGTGAGGCCGGGGGTGGGTCACGAGAGACGCTGAGGGGCCAGGAGGGCCCTGTCCCACAGTCCTAAGGCCCGCAGAAGCCAGGGAGCCAAGCCCCCACCTCACCCCCACCCCTCCGGCCCTTGAAGATAAGTTGGTTTCCACAGAGAGCTAGCGGTGTGCTGAGCCCCTCTGGGCGCTCGGGAAGGTTGCTGAATGACATTGGCCTTCTGTCCAGCTCCCTGACTCCAACATTAGACCATACGCATGCAGGGGGCTTGTGGCCAAAATGATGGTCCGGAGCTGGGATAAGAGGAACTTACAGGTCTGTCCCTCAACTGTACCTTGTCCTCTGTGTCCCCCTTCACCCCCTGGCCTCTGCCCAGCACACAACCTTTCCCTGCCACCATTTACAGGCTGGGGGCAGTAATTGTTCCGTCATTGGTGGGGATTCAACGTCCACAGCCCTGGGGGATTTCTTCCTATATTTCCTGTGATTCTTCCTGATCAGCAATTTTCTACCCACAGTGCAAGATCCTGATGAAGAAGCTTTGCGAAGGTCAAGGTAAGTGCCTGGACTCAGGCTCTGTGGCCTTGTCCCTCCTAACCCAATCCCTCCCCAGGCAGCCCCCGGGTCACATGAATAATGGAAGGAACCTCTCAAGTTCATGTATTTGGAAGCTCCTGGCTCCTAAAGGGCCCCAGCAGATGCTGGCTTGGGGCCTTCGTCCCAGGTCACTGAGGTAGGTGCCTGGAGCTGTCTCTATCCCCTGGGCCCAGGCTGCAGGAGTAAGGATTCTGGGCTCTCCTGGCTCTGTCCCTGGGCAGGGGCAGGGCTGCTTTGGCCTTTGCTGGGCTGTTAAGAATGAGGGCATCTCTCCCTGTGAGGGCACCGGGCCGGCTGCCTTGCCTGCCCCACTCATCTCAGGGCCTGTCCCCTGTGAGTCTGGAGGCTAGGCACTGGGAAGCAGGCTCAGGGAGGGCCGTGCTGGGCATGGGCATCTGACCTCGGGATTCACCTGTCCAGACCTACGCTGACGTATTAGTTCCATAAATTGCTCAAAGCACAATAGCTCTGCTAGGGAGTTCAAGCCTGGGTGTGGGAAGAGGCTTATGCAAGGCTAAGTGTCTCAGGGCCTGGTCTCCCCAACAGCGGCAGGCCTGGGGCCACAGCCGCTAACCTACCACCTGCATCTTGCCAGGTGCTCATGGGCCTGGGCATGAAGGGGGACATGCTGCCCTGGAACTCACTGGAACCTGCTAGGGCCTTCCATGGTGAGGCATGGAGCCCCCGAGGATTGTGTTTCCCCTTCCAGTGGCAAATGTTGTGCATGCTTTTTTGGGGGAGAGTCTGGCTTGAGCCAGCGTGTCCTTTGGCGACCTCCTCGTCGCCAAAGGCGACATGGCTGGGGCTCAGAGGTGCTCTTTTACCTGGGGCCAAGCCTTCTACACTTGCTAACCAGCGTGTCGTGATCCCAGGATCACGTGGAGAGTGGAGCTCTGGGGTCAGCTCAGAATTGATGTGGATTTTATTTTTGAGCCTCCATTTTTGCCAATCTAAGCTGCTCCCACTTTTTGGCTGGGGCACCCCAGCCTGAAGTGTGGTCCCCCAGGCCTGCTAATGATGGCATGCAGTTCCAGGAACGGTTCTTAACCCTCCAGTGCCTGCAATGTGTGTACACAGAGCCTGAACTGAGATGACGTGTGGTTTAGCTCAAAAGTTAGCGTCTCGCTATTTTAAGGGTGACTGAGCCGCCAGCGGTCCTGCTCCTGTGCTCAGTGGCTCCCTGCACGCTGATTTTGTTTTTTCCACCTTCCTCCTTGAAGCCACCCACATAGATGTTGCAGGGAGCAATGCAGCTCCAGGTACTGCATGGGGCTTCTCTAGGGATCTGGAAAGAGGGCCCTACAAGAGGCTCCATCCTGCTTCCTCCCTCAATTATGGGCCGCTGCCCTCAGAAAGCGGCTCCCCCCACCTCCCACAGGCACTGCCTTGCTGTCAGCCCTCTGCCCTAGGATCTCTGGCCCTGCGGTGAAGGCTCTGGGCCACCCAATTGCCCAGGGCTGGAGAGGCATACGCCTTCTGCTCCTTTCCCTTTCCCTGACTGTAATTTCTGGAAAGTTGTCCTCAAAGCCTTCCCCCAAATGTCTATTCTCCCCACAGTCATAGGAGGTGGGTGGGCATTTTCATTTTACTGAATTCCAAGCAGCCTGAGGACCTGAGAGTGAGGCTTATAGTGGGCACTGTGATCCATTTCTGTTTGTGATTAAAATCCGATGCAGTGACCATGGCCACTGGTCCCAGTGAGGGCCTGGGGCTGCCCAAGTGACCCACTGGGAAGAAGGGATCATGTTTGTCCCCACCCAGGTCCCAGCTGGGCAGGGATCTCGCTCCCCAGGGGGCTGAGCCCCAATCCCACCCTTCCCACGGTCCCAAGTCAGAAGCTGCTCTCCCAGACCCTACTGGCCTATCTTGGTGGCTCAGGGCAGCAGCCTCTTCTTTCTCCCAATTTAGCAGCCCTGACAGGAAGGAGTCTTAGGGTGTTTCAGGAAGGGTGCCTCCCTAGGGTGGGCTTCACTGCACACCATTTCCACGTAGCTGACTCCCATAGAACCTAAGTCTGCCAACCCTGGGGCCTGGCAGCCTGTCCAAGGTGACAGATAGCTTCTACAGGCTTGTCCATGTGCAAGGGTGCTTTCTTCTTCCTGCCGCCATGTGGCAGAGAGACAGGCCAGAATGCCACGGTGTCAGGCCGTGGCACGGGTGGCCTCAAGCGAGGGCAGGTGGCAGTCTGCGTGTCAGAGGACCCTGCAAACTCTCCCTTCGCCTGTCTCTGCTCCACCTCCCAGGCCTGCTGCCCACCCCCGAACCCTCTAGAGTCCCAGAGCAATTCAGAGCCCTCCCCTCTTCTTGGGGTCCTGGCTCCTGACACTCAGGGTGTCTTGGGTGCCTGGTAGCTGGTAGCTTCCCTCTGAAGTTCCAGTGCCCACGTGCTGGCCAACCCAAGGCAGAGCCTAATCTCCAGGGACCCTATCCTCACAGGTGAGGCAGGCCGGGTCCCTAAATAGCCCAGGCATCTGCTGTGGACTTGGCTCCCCTCCCGGGAAAGACCCCAGCACCTCAGCACACTCTTTAGGCAGGCTTAGACAGTAGCCTCCTGCCAGCTCTCGCATGGGTGCAGGTAACAGTCTGGCTCCTGGCCTCCATCTAAAGTAGCACTAACCGTGCCTCCATCCCAAAGCTGAGCCTCTAATCTCAGAGAGGTCATGGAAGCTTCCCTCTGACCTGGGGAAGGCACTCCAGGGGTCAGATGGCTCAGAAGGTCGGGTCCACGTTGGGCAGCCCTGACGAGGGTGGGCATGGGGGCAAGCTTCGCTCTGTCCTAGGCAGGGCTTGAAACTTCAAAGCATGGGGCTCCCGATGCTTGGGTATCACCATCCCAGGGGACCCTGGTGTGTAACCCAGACGTCCCCCGGCCCCCACCTTGTAGCTCCACTGTCTATAAGCAGTTTCTGTATTTACCCGACGCTCACCTGTGTAAAGAACTCTGCGCCTCTCTGAGACCCCAGATGTCAAGGAACAGAGTTGATTTGAGAGACAAGTTCACTGGAGAGTTGAAGGCGAGGGTTGGAGATAACAAGCGTTTTTGGATTTTTCATTCCGGGCATTCTGTCTAGCAAGTTTGAAAACCACACCTGGAGAAACCAGGACTCTGCCCCCGCCCCCGCCTTGGGTGTCCCTGAGAAGCCCTCGTGGGGTGTCCCAGGACTTCTCATCCATTCTCTTCTGCCGGCTCCCCTCTCGCCCTGCCCCATCTCTTCCGCCCTCTCCCGGCTCCTCTCTTTGGCAGGTTGTGAATTTACTAACAGCTGCAAGTGAAGCAGGCTCACTGGAGTCGCTGACTCTCAGGGACTGTCACTGAGCACTGATGACAAAGGCTGTGGGCCTGGCTGGACAAATGGTCACACCCGTGTCCTGGGTGGTCTCTACGGGGTGGTGGATTGTTGCCATGCATAGTGCTACCAGCAGGGCCGCTGCTTCTTCCTTCCGTCTCTCCCCAGCCTCAGAGAGGCAGTCAGCGGGAGATGTCGGGCAGGCAGATCATAGTTCTGCGGCCGAGTTTCTGTGCGGTGTGAGGCCATTCGCGTGGTGTCTCTGGGCCTTGCTTTCTTCTTTGGTATCAGTAAAGTTTGGTCCCAAACAGTGGTTTTCAACTATGTTGTCAGTGGGTCCATTTTGTCTAACAGCATCCTATACAGAGACACAATATCAGGACTCGAGGCGTTTCGAGGGGCGTCTGCCACGTAATGTAGATGTGGGAAGGGGACAATGTATATGTGGGGGGAGGGTGCAGGACTACTGGGGAAATGTAAGACCAGCATTGCCCCATCTCTGGTTTTTAGAGACCTAACGCCGATCTTCCTGGCTTTCATTTGCTGGCAATTCAGTTCTCAAGCTACTTATTTTTAGATAATTGCAGATTGGCATGCAGTTGTGAGAGATAATACAGAGAGATCCTACATTTCTTTTATCCCCAAACAGTAACATCTGGCAAAACTACAGTAAAATATCCCACCCAGGCTGTTGACACTGGTATAGCCAAACACAGAATACTTCCATCACCCCAAAGATCTCCCCCTGTTGCCCATTTATAGCCACACCCACCTCCCTACCATGGGCACCCTCTCCTCAACCTGTGGCGACCACTAATCTGTTATCTGTTCTCCATTTCTATAGTGTATCATTTCAAGAATGTTCTGTATATGGAGTCGTATAGCCTGTGACCTTGTGGGACTGGCTTTTTCCAGGCAGGCCAATTCCCTGGGGATTCATCCAAGTTGTCACGGGTACCATGGGTCATTCATTTGAACCATTCACGGTTCCTCCCATGGTCTGGATGTAGCAATTAATTTTTAAGAGGAGTTTTAAACACTGTCTGAGTTAAACACTGCGTTGGTGGCTAGATGTGGCCCCCGGGCCACCAGTGTGCACCTCTGGTCTGGAGGATGCTAGCGGCCCCTCCAGCCTGGGAGATGTAGGATTCTGGCTGGCATCTGTGTCACTGGCCTGTCCCAGGCACGCCCTCTCCTCCATTTCTATGTCTCCGGCTGCTCCTTGCCCATTTTGTCCTATGCCCTCGGCTTAGCAGACTGTGGGTTGAGTCCCAGAGGCCCTATTGGTGGGAAGTGGTGGCAGGTCCTGGTCCCTATATGTGTGCCAGTGGTCTCGTGAGTATGTGTGTGCACATTCGTGCCTGCCTGGCTGTGCTCAGGCCTTGGCAGATGGGGGCAGTGGGTGGAATCTGAAGGCTTCTCTCTGGGGACGGAGAAGGCTTGGCAAAGGCCAGGGAAGCGTAGGGAGGTGACAGGTCTGCTCACCGAACCTCAGCATGGGAACAGGCGTTCCTCTTTCTTGATGCCCAGCTTGGGGACAGAGACCGTGCTAGGCCCACCTGCCTATTTGGTTCAGACCCGAGAGCCCACAGCCAAAGCAGCCCTGCCCAGCCCTAACCACATGGGCCAGGGAGAACCCAGTAACCCCCCCGCCCCCCAACCTGGCCTTTGCCCAGCCTGCCCTCAGGCCCACTAGCCAGGCCCCTTCTCTATGGCTTCCTACGCACTCAGCTCTGGGACTTCAGTCCCTCAGTCCTGGTCTTCAGGACTCTGGTCTTGCCCCAAACCAGTCCTGACTATCTGGAAAGTACTCCACGGGTGGCAAAGCCTCTCCAAACCAAACTCCTACCTGCCCCATGCCCCCTGCCCAAGCTGTCAGACAGGGGAATGGGACACATCCCCTAACCCCTTTCTTTCCTCCTCTCTTCTCTCTGTCTCTCTGTCTCTGTCTCTGTCTCTCTCTCTCCGTGCCACAGGGAAAGGTTTGAAACGGAACGTAACAGCCCACGTTTTGCCAAATTGCGCAACTGGCACCATGGCCTTTCCGCCCAAATCCTTAATGTTAAAAGCTAAAAGGCTATGTGGAACCCCCCCCCACTCCTCTCAGGCTGGACCCCCACCCTCCACCCCCCACACAGATCTGGCATGTGAGCTCCACGGTGATGCTTGAGAATGTAGAGGGGTGCTGGGGTGCACCTTTGACAGCCAACTGTGGCAGTTCTGCTCTCTGCTCCCCCAGAGCTGATGGCCGAGGCCCAGCCCCACACAGCACTGCACCCACTCCTGCCCACCCCCCAAGTGCAACCCTTACCACCCCCCACATGGCCCCCTCCTCTGCTCCCCTGCCCAGGGCCTTAGCCATAGATCAGAGAGGACGTGGCAGGGTTTGCTGGCATCACACCCCAGAACCAAGGGAAACAGAACATGGTTGATTTCTCACTCCCCTCAGCTGCTAGGAGAGGCAGCCTAGCCTAGTGCCGTCCTGAAACAAGCCACCTATAGATCAGGGTCCCGGGAAGAGACCGACCCCCAGCCCCACTCGCTCCCTCGCTGCCCTCTGGAACCCGGGCAGCCCGGAACAGGGCTCTCTGCAGAGGAAGTGGAAGGCCCAGGGTAGATGAGGCAGAGGCCCCTCCTGGCTGTGGTGAGATTGGGCGTGTGCTCTCCTCTCTGTGCTGTGTGCGCTGGCTCCCTAGTTCTCTCTCCTGTACATACAAGCATGCTTGTTCTGAAATAAAGAGGATTTCAAATGAACCAAACCAGCCCCCGTCATGCTGTGCCTGCGTGCATACCACTTGAGAGGGGCATTCCGAGACGGGGAGACGACAGGCACCACCAGGAAAGGGGCAGGGGCAGTGCCCGCTGGGGCTGGCACCCGGCGCAGCTCTGCCTGCTGCTGATCTCCTGACTCAAGGGTCCCACCCAGGCTGTGGAGCTCAGGTGGGCCGGATGGTGGGTGGGAGTCTGTGCTACAGCCCAGTGGACAGCTGTGGCCTCCCACAGGGCAGTGGGGGTGGGACCAAGCGGTTCTGGAAAGCCCCCTCCCTCCCCCCGCACACACCCAGCCACAACCAGCAGGCTGTGCCACCCCTCCCTACTGATCAGAAATCACCCCCATCCCCACCATCGTGCCGCAAGCCCCTCTCCCAGGAAGGCGCTGTCATGCTCAGCCCTAGTCCAGGAAGCGAGCGCAGGAGCTCACCTGGACAAAAGAGCAGTTCACAAGAGAACTGCTGGGGGTCGTCAGTGGGCCAAGGCCATGACCGAGACGAGAGGAGGCAGAAGATGTGCTTGCCAGAGGCTTGTTCAGGTGGCAGGTGGGTGTGGAAGACCTCCAGCTTGGTCTTGCTCCCAGGCCCAGCCACTGGTGGCCTTGTCCTAGTCCTGAGCATTTAGGAAGGGCCAAGCTGACAGGCTCATGTCCTCCCCACCCACCTGTCTACCCATCAGCCTATCCCCTAATTAGGGGAACCACAGGCTGAAAGTGTCAGAAGGCAGATGCCAAGGTCTATCCCTCAGGATTCCTGAGCCATCTGCATAGCTGGACTGGACCAGAGCCCTGCTCCGTCTCCCACCGCCTGGGCACAGGCTTTCTTTTTGGCTTCTAGGGACTTGGCAATCCCATCTGAAAGGGATGGCCAGGGAGAGAGCTCTATCCTGTCCACCACACTGAGATGTTCCCCCAAATCCCCCACCAGCCTGTTCTACTTTGGCCTCCCATTTCTTCCTGCCTCTAGCAGTCTGAGTCCAGGGCCAATGTCAGGACCAGGCAGGGCAGGCTGGCTGGGGCATCAACAGGGGAGGGTTGCTGTGGACTTCTGCTTACATCTAGGCATCCTGGAGCACACCATATTGAGCTGACCTTTTATTAAGGACTTCCAAGGCCCAAGGGTAGGTTGTGGGGCCAAGAGCTGCTAGATAGGGAAGTCCCAGGCAGTGGGTATCTTGAGGCTGGTGGAGGACCTGGGTCAACCAGTCAGAGCTGGTGGCTTCACAGACTTCTGTCTTCAGCCCCAGCCCATTGGAGTCCTCTTGAAGCCCTGGAAGGCCCTCATTTGCTTTCCAGCCTGTCTGGTGTCTTCCCAATGACACGAGTACATTGTGTGGCCCCAGGCCAGTGGTCTACATAAAGCCCTCTAGAATAAACAGAGAGATTTCCTCATCTGGCATTAGTCAAGGCACCATGCCTGACTGCTGTGGGTGCCAAAGGAATCAGAAAGGACCAATGTGGACAGTGGCTGATCACAATGCAAAGCTGGTCCTGTGAAGTCCAGAGACAGGGAGCACCCCCCGCCCACTGCCCCCCGCTTATTGCCCCAGCAAGTGAGGGTCAGAGAAAGCTTCCTGGGAGAAGGCATTTGAGTGTTTGATCTTCATGAGCCATTAGGATTAGGGCAAGTGGAGGTAGGGAAGGCTGAACAGGTGCTCTAAGCAGAGAGAAAGGGTGCTGAGGAGAAGAAGGGGTGGCCCAGAACCCCGAGTTAATCATTTTGGCTGGAATGGAGGGAATGCAGAGGATGTTATGGTTTGTGGTGCAGAGCTGGGATGGCAGCCTTAGGGACATTGTATTCTGAAGGCAGTGTGGAACTAGTGAAGGTTGTAGGGCACCATTCACACTATAGCCTGTAGGGATCGCCGTACACTGTTCTTGAAGGGTGTCGTTGGCATAGACTACAATGACGACGGGGCCCCTGGAATTGTGCGGTGCAACAGCCTCACTGCAGAGTGATATGAGCAGTGCTATCCCCTGAGCAATAGCCATCCGGTTGCAAGATGGAATGCCAGCTGGGTAGGTGGCAGCATGAGTAAATTCAAGGCCAGCCCCCTGACTGGTGTTCTGCCATTATCCAATCAACAGAGATGTTCACATCCCATTTTCTTGACTAATGAAAACAGCATCATCACCTGAATAATGGCAACCACCCCCCAGCATGATCAATCATACCTCCACCATCACCCACAGCTCCAACCAGAGCTCATGACCGTAAAATCCAAGAACTGGCAACATCACCAATACCATCCTCATCCTTTCCGTACATATTGTCACCATCAGTAAGAGCATCAACCAAGCCCTGCCATTTCCTCCATGAAGAGCCATCACAACAGAGCAAAGGTACGGGGTTGGCACAGTCTCCTTGATGCCAACCAGGTTGAGGGAAGAGTGGGCTGAAGGGGGATCTGTAGCCAGGCTATTTTTGTCCCTCTGGCCATACCCTTCCCATGCAGCTGTGAGCATTTTAGTATAGGTGGTTCGGTTTGGTTTTTGCTTCAATATTTAACATGGATTATGGCTGAGTCAGGAAGCAGCTGTTGAATCATAGACCAGGTGGCAGTGATCTCATGGGCACTCTCTTTAGGACTGCATCCAGGGCCAAGAAAGTTCCCTACTCTCCTTGGGGTTTCTGGGGGGCCTGTGGAACTTCAGGCCAGAATGGACCTGGACAAGAACCCAAGATCCTGCAGGATGCCCTCAGTGCCGCTCCTATTTCCCCTAGGCCCTGGCTGCTTGGTGTCTGCCAACAGCGGCCCTAAATAGGATGCTAGACCATGAACTTTCCTAGCACCCACATCCAGGTCCCCCCACCTCCCACCGAATCTAGTGTTCCTTTGGAGTTATACCCAGGGAAGAGCAGCAGGTAAGCTGGTCTGACACAGAATTGGAGCAAAAGGCACAGGCAAAGCCAACTTCCTGCAGAGTATTGTCTCTAATCCAGATATTTTCATCACTCTTGTCCCGAGTGTTATCTTCAGTTCCCAGAAGCCACTAGAAGCATGCAACAGGGTCAGGGAGAACCAAAAAAGGAGACAGGGGGTTTTACGTCGGCCTGAGCCTCCCTAGGCCATACCTGCCCCTGCCATGAGGAAGGTCTGAGGAGCCAGCTTGGCGCCATGGCCCAGCACTTTGCTGAGGCTGCTGCTTCACAGGCATGGCTTCTGGAAGCCAGCTTCTTTCATGGAGGGTGGGTGAGCGGTCTCATGGCATTGCTGCAGGCCTGGGAGCTGGGCTCCCTGAGGCTTCCTGTCGGAACCACCGAGCTGGCAAAGGGCTGGACAAGACAGGGCCAGTGCTCTGTCTACCCTGAATGCTTCCCACACAGTCAATGGAGAAGAAGGACACTCCCTTTCATAAGACAGTCAACCTAAAACCTCACAGTGTCTCTGGTTCTCTTCGTCCCCAACCCTCTCACGCTGTTTCATGCCCTTCGCTACCGCGCGCCTCACTGGATGGAAGAGAGAACTTCAGCAATGCTTTGGTAAAGAGCTCACGGCCCACTTGCATGGCTCCCTGGGACAGACCTCTGCAGCACCTTGCTACTCAAAGTGTGGTCTGTGGACTACGAGCAGCAGCAACCCCTGGGAACTTGTAAGACATGTAGATTCTCAGCCTGCCCCAGACTCACTGAACCAGAAGCTGCAGTTTAACAAGATTCGCAGGTGATTTGTCTTCATATTAAAGACTGAGAAGCCTTGTAGTGATTAGGGCTCATGCCCTTCTCTGCCCCTTGGCAGCTGTATGATGTTTAGCAGAGGTCCAGATTCAACCTCTCTGGATCTTAGATTCTTCATCTGTAAAATGAGGATCATGATACCAATCGCTCAGGGAGGTTGAAAGGATCAAATGGAGTGAAGCTTGTCCAGTTGTTTGGCACAAGTTCTGGCATATGGTAAACACTCACAGAGGGAAATTAGTATTTGAATTCTTTTCAAATAAGAGTGTTTTGTTGGGGTAAGATTCTTCTTGACTAATCGTAAGGAGAAGTGTCTTTCTTCCTCCATGAGGGGCCACTTGAAGTATCAGGTAAGGCTTCAAATCCCAAGGCACCTCACTCATCCTTCTTTCACTGCCAATAAGTTCCAGGAGGTTGAGTGATTGAATTCTCTCAGTCTCCATTCCCTCATCTATTAAGCAGAATTGATAACCAGAGGGTTGTTGTGAGGAATTAAAGACATATACCTGGCATGCAGTGTAAGTTCAGTAAATAAATTACAGAGCATGGGCAAGGTCATTTCTACTCGCAGGCACTGCATATCCTGCCGCTGTTGTAGCAAGTATAAATCTTAGTCCAAAGACTCCAATGAGCAAAGAATGTGCATTTCTTTGCTTTCCTATAATTTAATTTTTAGTCTCTGCCCTGCTCTTCAGATGGCAGAAATCTAATCCCATCACTCTAGGCTTTGATGCTCTTCCTTCGCCTAGAATGGTTTTGGAGATGCAGTGCTTACAGGATGCCAAGGTGGAGGGGTGCTGGACACGTGGGCACTCAGTCCTTGGTCATGGTCTGCCTGTGCTGACATCTGCTGGGATATTCCCAACCTATGGGGATATGCTGGTCTACACTGGAAGAGCTATGACCTCTCTTGTTCCCAGTTACAGGGCTTCTCAAATGTGCAGGTGCTCAGGACCATGTCCATGTCACTCTGGGGTGTGGGAAACCCTCGATGATGGCTTGGGGGTCTTTGGCCTGTCTTGGGTCTGTCTGCCCCTTCACCATGGGCATGAGGGACCTTGGGATCCTGCTACTTCCCCAGGATTTATCCAGAACAGGGGCACAGCTACCTCTATCCTTGAATCCTTCATGCCACATTGCTTCCTTTCTGGTTCAGATGACCTTGGTCTCCCTGGCAGGTAGATTTCATCCCTCTTCCAAATGCTTTCAGTGTCCTGGGTCCTCCAGAGCCTAAGCCCTTGATGTGCAAATATCTTACCTCTGTTTTGTGCCTTGTATCATTCCTTCTCAAATGCAATGCATGCCTCTGACTAAATGGGGAAGGGAAAAAGAAAAAGCAAAACAGGATGGGGGAGGAAACTTGGTTGGTACTTCAATCTACTTTTCCACCGCACTGTGTTTTTATGATATACACAGAGACAGAAAACTTAGGAAGTACACAAAAATAGTGGTGTGTGTGGAAACTCACCGGGCTTGAGCATATTTTCGGTGTTCTTGTGGCCCTCCAAGTGCTCTGAGCCCTTTCCTCTTGCGGTCCTGGCTGGCTCTTCCCCTGAGCTTGGAAACACGCCTACTGGAAGATCGTGCTCGGTTTGCGGTATAGATGGTGATTTCCACGCAGCCTGCCTCTGCTGCAGCCAACAGCCCCATGCAGAAGACCTCCTTGACCTGTTGTCTTTTCCGGTCCCGCCTCATCAGCACCCCTATTGAGCATGCTCCAGTGTGCACCAGCCAGGCCGCCACCCCGCTGCTGCCCGCTTCTGCCCAGCTGCCTGCTGCTGCCCCTCCCAGTGCGGCCTCGCCACCCTTGACCACAGCCGCTGCCCATGCTGCCACCGCCTCTGCTGTAGCCCCTGCCTCGAGCCCTGCGGACAGTCCAAGGTAACGGGCCCACAGGTGCCGACCCCGACCTCAGGGAAGGTAGGCAGGAAAGGCCTCAACCTGGGTCCACCTGTCGGCAACTGTATCCAGTCCTCAGAAAGGCCCATGCAAGGTGGTTAGGACCCCGGGGGTCCTTGGGAAGCCAAACCTAGCACTGCCTGGTGTTAAGAGTGAAGGGGAGACTGGGGGTCACCGCAGGGGAGCACACTGTGTATAGTGTAGCACAGAGACTGGAATATGCTGCCTGGCCCCCTAGTACCCACCCCTTCTCTCTCTCTCTCTCTCTCTCTCTCTCTCTCTCTCTCTCTCTCGTACACACACACACAGACACACACACACACACGCATGCTGTTAGATAACAAAGAGAGACTTTGTGCACAGTCAGTGTTCCTGGAACTAGAATCAGGGGGAGAATGAAAATTGTCCTTGTGGTCTGGGGAAGTCAAGGGAGGCCCTCTGGAGGAGGGAGCAGACGCAGCATTGACCTTGGTAGGTAAGGTGGATCAGATTTGGGCAGATATTTAGCGACTAGCTTGTCCTCTTTACCCTCTCGGCTCTTGATGGAGAGCACACTAACTCCAGAGGTACCCGATGTCCTGGGATGTACATCTCTGCTCCACCCCTTACTGTCTGTAATCTACAGAAAGTGACTTAATTTCTCTGCAGATCAGTTTCTCATCTGCTGACATGTTTAATGCAACATCTATTTTATTAGGATTGGGACAGAAAACGTGTACATATCACCTAGCACATAAAATGCTCTCGAGTATTATGAGTTAATGCATTTCAACCTGACCTTCTGGATACCCGCAAAGGCAGAGCTGGGGATGGCAAGAGGGGAGAGGGGGTGTTGCAGTTTGCAGAGAATGCAGGTATAGGGAGGTGCAGGGGGCATGCTATAATGACCGGATGGGCCTAGCTCTTTCTGGGCTGCGTGGAGCTGTCAGGTTGGTGTTTGAGGTCACAGCCAGCTTTCCCAGTTTCCCATGCTCCCTTCCCAGAGTTTTGCTGGAGAGGACACACTTCTCTGGATCAGGGTTCATAAGCCCCTGGCGCAGCCTGAGGCAGGATAAAGGGTGGGCAGAGTGTCCCGCAGACCTGTGTGCTGCACCCCTGCCCCCAGGCTTCACAAGGACCTAGGTGGTGCCAAGCCCAGCCCAGCTCAAGCCTCAAGGGTGAGCCCCATCTGGGCCTCCGGGGGTTGTTTTATTCTAGCTTCCTGGGGTCACTTAGCAAGTTGCTTCCCCTCTGCACACCGGAATCTCTTCAGCTAAGGGCACCAAGAAGAAACTTCGAAGAGGGTAAGAAATGTCTCTGTTGTTAAATGAGAAGATGCTTTGCCAATTGGATGGAGGAGCTCTAGATGCTGGGGCCCTGCTCACGGACAAGCTCCAAAACTATGCTTCAGGCCCCGTGTCCTCAGTGGCCCGGAGCCCTCAGGCCTCCCTCAACAAGGCCAACTTCTCCTTCTTGGCTTTGCAAAGGGAGATGAGGCCTGGGTGGAGGTTGGAGAGATACCTGGAGGGCTCCCAGCATCAGGCCGGAGCAGAAGGAGCTAGGGGACCACACCAGCTACCTCCCTGTCTACCCAAGGGTGGGATGGAGCTAGAGGGAGCCAGTGGGAGGCAAATGGACACCTTAGACTTTCTTGGCCTCAAAATCCTTACTGGATGTCATAAGCCTCTGCTTCCTCCCCTAACACCAATCTTGGACAAAGGACCTGTAGCTCCTGAGTTGCTGGGAAAGCTTCCCCCATTGGTGGGAGAGTCTGGCTAAGCCCCTCTGACCCTCAGCCTTCTCCCATCGCTGTGGAAGCTGGGCACCCCTTCGACATTGTCTCTTCCTCCTCCACTGAGGCCTTTATTCCACTGTGGTTTATCAGAGAAGCAGGCAGGTCCAGGGAGGGGAGACAATGGCTTCACCCAACCAGAAACATAACTTGGTCCAGTAAGTCTGCACACCCCCCAGGTCTGGGACATTAGCTGTCTGAGGCTCATTCTACCTCCACACTGTCTGGGCAGCACTACACACCCTTCTAAATCCACTCAGGAGCTTGTCTGTGGGTCCCTAGCTCAGGACCACCCCTCCCAGAGCTCTGGAGAAGTTACTTCCTTATCCTGTGACTCTGCCCAGCACTTGGGCCCATGGAGAACAGTTGGAAGGAAGGCTGCAAGCCCTGGACTGGGGGAGGAGGGTATATATCAGGGGCTCACTTCCCTGGCATCCCCATCAATGACCCACTTGCCCTGGGTGTGGACATGTGGTCCTGAACGGGATCCGAAAGATGCAGGGAGAGACCAAGGGTATATTCAACAAAGTGTTCTTTAGCTTTAAATGAAAAAAAAAGGGGGGGGGGCCTTGTTCACTGACAAATGACATTGGGAAACCCTGAATAAGACAAAGTTGAACATGCTGCTTAACTCGAGTTCTTGGAGCCTTTAGCTCTCCAAGGGGAGAGGCCAAGTACGGCATTTCCTGAGGGCAACGAACTGGGGCACTTTCCCCCCATTGCTTTGGTCCCGTGGTTCCCGGGTCACAAGTGGGAAAAGGCTTTAAGGCAGCTACCTCAGTGGGAAGAGGGCAACAGGAATGCTGTGCAGAGAAGCTCCTGTGTGTGTGTGTGTGTGTGTGTGCGCGCGCGCGTGTGTGTGTGTGTGTATTGGGGGGCTGGTCTCCTGGCTTCCCATGTGACCTCCCTGAATCACTCTTACCCAGAAACCTGGGACTTGGCGTTTCAGAAAACAGCAGAAAAGGGAATAGGGAGGAGGCTAGTGGTCTGAGGCTGTGACATGCCCCAGGAGGTCAGAAGGTGGAGGGACCTCCTCCATCTGTCTCTTCCCTCTTGCATCTGCCCCTCCAGCCGCAGCCCCACCCTGGCAGTCTCTCCCCAGGGAATGAAGGGCTTTCTGTCCATCTTCCTGTCTGGCTGGTGGTTTTCTCCCCTCTTTCCTGAGATGGTGACACCAGCAATGGGCTGTATGGCTCTAATAAGACACACGAAGACTCAGCCCCCAAGAAGCAGCTTCATCCCCAGTTAGACCCTCGTGGTCTTTCCTTCACAGCCTCTGGCAAATGCCCAGGATGGATTCCATCAGGCTTCCTCCTCACAGAGGCTTCGGAACATACAGGAGCCAGCCTGCCAGGGTTGCAGGCCCCAGGGCCTGGGTGGGGCTGTCCTTCTGGCTGCTAACTCCTCCCCCTTGGTTCTAGGCCCCAGGCCTCTGCCTACAGCCCCGCCAAGGCGACTTCTCCGGCACCTGCCACTCATACATACAGTGAGGCCCCAGCTGCCCCTGCGCCCAAGCCCCGAGTTGTCACCACCGCCAGCATCCGGCCTTCTGTCTACCAGCCAGGTGAGAGGCAGAATGGAGGGGACGCTGTCAGGCTGGACGTGGCTTCTAGGCCGCATCCCGAGAAGGATGGTGGCCGGCGAGGGCCAGCTAATGAGGCTCAGCCGTCCTTCTCGCTAATGTGGGCCAGAATCCTGGGGAGCCTGCCTCTGGCCCTGGTGAGATGGGTGAGCGGTACCAGCCAGGGGCGGAGCCTCCCGGCTCTTAGGCAGATAAGGTTCCTGGCTGGGGATTTCCAGGCTCAAGGTGAAAGAAGAAGAGAGGGTTTAGAGGGGAGGAGCTTGTTTCTCCAGGAGTCTGGATCTAGCTCAAGCTGGAAGACAGGCAGCTGTAACGAAAATGCCATGGGTTTGGGACAGTGACCCCGGGCAAGATGCTCATTCTGTCTGGTCTTTTGGTTTCCTCAGCCGAGGCAGGACAACGGAGGCTCAGAGAGCACACTTGATAAGCAACAAAATGCTCTCTGTCCGTGGCTGAGCTCACGTGGCTGTCTGTTCCATAGCTCTGGTCTCCATTCTCATCACTGCCCAGGGCCCCTTCACAGGGATGAGGGCTCACTTCCTTCCTTCCTCAGCAAAGTTTGGCCTGCTCCCCAGAGCCCAAGGGCGATTCTCAGTCTGGCTTGTACCCCACCTTCCCCTGCCTGGCCCTGCTCAGACCCCTCCTCAGTGAACCTGAAGGCTCCTTAGCTAGTATCTTCCCAGGTTTGGGGAGGGTCCTGTGTGTCCTGGTCTATAAGATGTGCCCACAGGAGGGCTCTGGGCAACTACAGTCATCCAGGGCTGATGTCACCCTCCTTCCCACTGGATTCTGCCTCTTAACTCCGGGAGGGCAGGGCTGTGGCAGATTTTCTTCACTATATCCCCAGCACCTGACTCAGGCCTGACACAGAGGAGGGGTTCAGCAAAGGTAGTGAATGAAGGAATAAATGAATGAATGAACACTGGTGAGGAGCTCCAGTCGGGGGGAAGGGATGGGGAGGGAGAGGCTGTGAACTGTGCACTCTGGTGGTCCAACACACAGGGGTAATGGGTCACAAGGGTTTCCAGAGCGGTACCCTGGTGCAAGTTCCATGAGTGGGTGAGAGAGGGTTTTAGGTGGGCACACATTTCTCATTGAAAGCATTGTACTTCCAACATATTTCTCTGTACAGCCATCTTGAATACAGCAATGATGACATTTTCCGCTTGCAGCAGTATACAAACTGTTCTCTGCCCTGCTCCCAAATCATCACATGCACAACCGTCTTTACATACGAGAAAGAGGTGGACTGAGGAAGCCAATAACCTGTTTGGGAAGCAGGTAGCTAATTCTAAGGGAACGGGAAGGGGGCTCCTGCGTGTCATGCAAGAGAGGGGGAGTCGGTCCAGCAGTCATCAGGTAGAGCAGGTAGAGGAACAGCGAAGTCTGGACTCAGGAGCATTCCTGTTAAGGAAAATGAGAGACCCCAGAGAGGATCCTCAGTGAAGCCGGAGAGCAGGGGAGGTAAGACAGGGACAGAGCAGGAAGGGCTCTGCTTTGGGGAGCTTGACTTGCTCTGTAGCGCCCGGGAGCCCTCATCAGCCCTCCGATTATAAAGCCCAGGCTGACCGCGGCAGTGGTAAAGCAGTTTGGGCATCGGGCAGGCTCCCGTGCCGGGTCCAGCTCTGCTAATTTAAGGCCTGAATTTCCCGCTCTGAAAATGAGCATGAAACTATGTAGACGTCCTGTTCTGGGGAAGAAAACGAAGGGTACTTGGCACACAGGAGGTGCCCTTCCCTGTCCTTTCCGAGGCAGGGACACCAAGTTCTGAGGTTGAAAATCCACAGGAGTAGGGAGCAACTCGGAGCTGGAGGCAGTGGTAAGGACTCTCCGAGGGAGCTGGAGGCAGTGGTGAGGACTCTCCGAGGGAGCTGGAGGACGCGGCCGCGCTGCGGAGACGGGGACCCCCGGAGGGAGGGTGGGAAGCCGCCCGGGTGAGCCGCGGCAGGCGGAGGCGAGGCTCCGTCCCGGCGCAAGGAGCCCATTTCCGTTCCGGCCCAGCCCGGGCTCGCTTCCCAGGCGGGTCCTCCCGGGCACCTTCCGGGGCGGACCCCGGGCTTCGGCGCCGCCGCGCCGGCCGCCGGCTCTCCTCCGCAGGCCCGCCAGGGGGCGGCAGGGCTCCGGCGGCGCCCCTCTCCTCGCCCCAGGGCTGGGGCCCAGGCGGGCAGGACGTGCCGGAGCCCCGGGGCGGCGGGCCTCCCTCCGCGGCGTTCCCGGGCGCTGCAGACGTTAACTCACGCCTGCCCGCAGGGGAGGAGGCGGCCTGCCGCGCCCCCTTCCCGGGGAAGGCCGGGCGGCTGGCAGGCGGCCCGGGGAGAAGCGGGGAACGCGGGCCCGAGCCGCCACCGTCCTTCGCCGTCCCCGGGCCCGGCCGCAGCTCCCCGCGGGGCTGCTCCGGGCCGAGGGTGGCGTTCGCAGCCCGGGTCTCATCGCTGGCGCCGGGGCTGGGCGGCCGCTCCGCAGGAGCACCTGGGGCCCGGGAGGCTGCGGCGCGGGCCTCAGCGTGGGCGGAGGGGCCCAGCGCGGGCCGCGGGAGGCCACGTCGGCCCGCGGGCCGGGCGGGGGCCGGCGCTCGCGGGGAGCCAGGCCCGACCTGGAATGAGTCAGAAATCACCTTGTTTAATTACACATTCCCGAGGCCGCCGAGTGCGATAGGGGCCTTTTGAACTTGCCAATTAGAGGTGAAATATCACCTTCTAATTTAGCCGGGCTTAATTCTGTCAAGCAGAAATAGCAACAGCCTCGGGCTCGGAGATGGGATATCAAGTCTCTCTCCTGGCACGTCTGGGGTGGCGCGGCCGGCCGGGAGCAAGGGCGAGGAGGGAAGGGGACTGTGGAGCAGCTGCTGCGCGCCGCTCTCACCCTCACCCCACCAGAGTGGCGGGGGGGGGGGCGGGGGACGCCCTGTGGAGGGCGGAGCTGCAGGCCTGAGCCTCGGGGAAGGGGAGATCCCCAGCTCTGGGTGGGCGTAGCCCTGAGCAAGGGAGCGGTCCATCGGGGTCCAGATTCTGGCGTGCCTTTCTGACCTGCGGAGACTTTCTCGGGGGCTTAGACAAGGGGGCTGGATCAGGGAGTCTGGAAGGCCTTCCGGAGGAGGGAAGAGAACGTCTGGCAGGCAGAGGGAATAGGGCTAGTGTTGCCGGAGGGAAGCAGGAAAAGTGGGCAAGGGCCCGATTTGGAAGGGGCTTGCGAAAGCCTGTTTTGCTGCCCAGGGGGTGGTTAAGCTGGGAATCTGGAGTTGAGTCCGACTGCCCAAGCTCCACTTTGGTAGTTCACGAGGTCCCTAGTGGTAATCACTTAGGCTCACCAAGCTTTATTCCCCATCTGTACAATGGGCTGGAAAATATCTGCCTCATTGGATTGCAGTGAGTATTACATGCAATAATGCAGGTAAAGGGCCTGGCATATGAGAGCAGTCAGCACTTGGTGGCCACTGTTCTGATGAGGGGAGCACTGTCCAATAAAAATAAAGTTTCTTGTTAGCCACAATTTTAATGAAGGAAAAGGAAGTAACTCAATATATTCAAAGCATCATTTCAATATATAATCAATGTAAAATTATTATTAATGAGATACTTTATATTCTTCTTTTGTACTAAGCTCCGAAATCTGTATTTTATATTTATAGCGCTTCTCAATTTGGACTAGCCTCATTTCAAGCGCTTGCTGGCCACATAGGGCTGTGCATTGACACGGGATTAGGGTTTTGCTTTTAATCCTTTTAGCAGAGATCCCATACTTTACAAAAAAAAAATAGAGAGAGAGGAGTGGGAACAAAATCTTGCACAGAACCCCATTGTATATACTAGAGAGGAATGAATCTGCTCTGAAGTTCTGCTAGATCACCTCTCCCCACAGCCCCTCCCTGGTGGTGTTCCCTTCATCACCCCTGCCCCCGGCACTTTGAGACCCTCTTGCTCTGGACACTTGGGTGTTATGCAAGGTTGTTAGAAAAGGTGACAACGCTTCAAATTTGGGCTTCACAAATGTTGTCCGGTATGTCTCACCACTCCCTTTGAGGCAGGCAGGGGCGGCATACATTCCACCACAGGTGAGTAGACTCCGTCCCAGGTTATCTGATTACAGGGTGTCACGTCTCCCACCCCCACCCCCAGCATCCTACGGTCTCCTGGACAGTTAGTTACTCCTAGGTGACCATCAGGCAGTAAGGTGAACTGACAGTTCATCCAGACCCTGACACCCGGGAGGCACCGTCCTCACCATCCTCACTACTGTGAAATGATGCATACGTTGTGCCAGGCACTAGGCTAAGCACTTTCTATTTCTCATCTCCTTTAATCCTCGTAACTACCCTGTAAGGCACTAAGAATTATTAATGCCATTTTTAAAAAAGAAAATTCAAGCCCAGAGATGTTAAGGAACTTGCCCAAGGACACACAGCCAGGATGCAGTAGTGCTAGGCCCTGAACCCAGGGCTCTTGATGGTCGTGCTACATGTCAGAGCACGGGACCTCCTCCAGGTAGATAGCTCCCCTTCAATGACACAGTGCATGGAGATTTTCTGAAAATCAGACCCACATTCTTTACAGGGGAAGCTTGGGGAAATAGAATGGCTTTGGAGGCTCACTCTGCCACTTACTGGCTCTGTCTGAGCCTCAGTGACCTCAACTGTCAAGGGAACTAACCCAGATGACTCGTTATGTGCCAAGCCTACCCCCTTAATAAGTGGGGAGAAGACTGATTCCTCAAGGAGAGGGTTTTACCTTTAGGAGCCAGCATCGCTCCCAGCATGGCTCCAGGGCAGGGCTGCGGAGGATTTTACCCCTTTACCTCTCAGTAACAGGGCCTGATCCCTACCCACCCATGGTAGCTCAGGGGTTCCCATGTTGCCTAGCTCTGAAGGGCCAGTCATCTGGGAGCAGAAGGTAGAGTTGAAGCAGCAGGCCTCAGGCCACCCAAGGTGATTCAGGAGAGCGAGGTGGGAGAGACCAGAGGCCGGTGGGGAACTTTAGCCCTGAGAAGACCTTCCTTTCCAGGCTGGAAACTGATGGGGGCTGCCTCAGCACCCCTCAGTATAGGCCATCCACCTAGGCAGGCTCAGGAATGGAGGGAGGCTGCCCCAACATGTTTCCCAGGATGGGAAGAATGAGGGCTCTTTCCAGAGGCTCAGACTGTGAGCTGAGGTGAGGCTTTTGGAACCATTCTGGCTGGAAGAGGAAGCCGGCTGGAATGTGTGTGCAGGCTCGGCAAGGGAGGCAGCGGCCTGAGAAAGCAGGGTTTTGAGGGCCCAAGCCTCAGAGAGCTTCTGGTGAGGATCTGCAGTGCTTTTTGGCGTTGTCACCCCAAAAGTGTTTTCAGCTCTCAGGGAGCAGCAAGGAGGGGGTTCCAGAACCAGGGCAGTACGTTCTCATCCTGCACTCTGACTTCCACGGTACTCTCTGCACAGCCACTCAGACATTCTCTGGTTCCCCTAAAGTGATGTGGGAGAGCATGGGTCTCCCAGAGGCAGCCACACACGGAAGTGAGCTGTCCCCCGCCGCCATCTCTGCCCAGGCTTCCTCCGAACACTTCTCTTGACACCCTTACCCCCACCCCCCATTGAACCAAGGTGAAATGTCCCCCAGTGCAAATCAAGCCAGACTGTTTTTCAAGACAACAATTGCAGCTGAACATGAAACCTGAACTTGAAGCCCCAACTGCCCTGTCATCGGCTCTGTCCCAAAGGCCGGACTAGGTCCAGGTTCAGCAAACACAATTTGAGGCATTTCAGATGTCAAAGCGCTGGTCAGAGTGTAACCAAAAGCATCTTCCAGTCAAGGCCAAGCTGACCCGCTCCTGAACCTCTTCCTGGCCCTGAGGACCCAGATATGAGGCTCGCCTGGCACCCCCGCCCCCATTCCCTGTCTTCTGCAGGCCTCTGGCAGCCGAGGCCTGGCCAAGCCCCACCCCACACAGCTGCAGATATTTATAGCTATGTCCCTTTCCCAGCCCTGTCCCAGCTCCCGAGGGCTCTTGCTCTGCCAGAGGCAATCTGGGGCATCAAGAAGTTCAGGAACGCGTCTTCCATAAGAATTGGAATTGTCCTGCTCTAATATTAAAGTCACCTTTTACAGTTTTCTGGCTGGGGGCGGGGGAAGTTGGGAGAAATGAATTCCTGATACATTTTTCTTTGGCTCTCTTTGCTTTGCAGTGCCTGCATCTACCTACAGCCCATCCCCAGGGGCCAATTACAGTCCAGCTCCCTACACCCCCTCACCTACCCCTGCTTACACCCCCTCACCCGCCCCCACCTACTCCCCTTCCCCGGCACCAACCTATACCCCCTCGCCAGCCCCGAGCTATAACCCCTCGTCCTCAGTGACATACAGCGGGGGCCCTGCGGAGTCTGCCAGCCGCCCGCCGTGGGTGACAGACGACAGCTTCTCTCAGAAGTTTGCCCCCGGCAAGAGCACCACCTCCGTCAGCAAGCAGACCCTGCCCCGAGGGGCCCCTGCCTACACCCCAGCAGGGCCCCAGGTGTCTCCCCTGGCGAGGGGCATCGTTCAGCGGGCTGAGCGCTTCCCAGCCAGCAGCCGCACTCCGCTCTGTGGCCACTGCAACAACGTCATCAGGTATGGTCCAGCCTTGGCTGTGAGCTGGGGTGCTGGAAAGGCGGGGCTGTGGGAGGCTCACCCACTCTCTGAGCCCTGCGCGGGGGTGGGGTGGGGCGGGCAGGAATAGGGAAAAGACTGCCGAGCAGCCTCGGGCGCCTTTGGCTTGCCACCTAGTCTGACCCTCTTTGAGCTTTAGCTTCCATACCTGTGTGACACGCACTTCTCTGGGGAGTCGGGAGAATTCCATGAGGTAAGTGGGTGAAGCTCCCAGCACGGTGCCTGGTGCCAGGACCTCCCCCTTGGGCTAAGGCCGGGTTCTGGGAATCGTAGGTCTCGTCAGTAGGTTTATTGGGGATGTTGCAAGCTGGCTGACAGTGCTAGTTTTGACCCAGCTTTCCTTCAGGGTTGCTTCTGGGTCTTTCCACAGACAGGCCTGTGCTGCTCAGGGCTTTGGTGGGCATCTGCCACACTAAAAGGAAGGCAAGTCATTTCATGGACCATAGGTGATACTTGTTGGAACGTAGCATGTTTATAGTATGTGTGTACTGGGGAGGTGAGCTTATATATGTGATAAGCACACTTTTAATTAAAAATAAAGTAACACAGGGACGCCTGGGTGGCTCAGTCGGTTAAGCGTCCGACTTCAGCTCAGGTCATGATCTCACGGTTTGTGGGTTTGGGCCCCGCGTCGGGCTCTGTGCTGACAGCCAGCTCAGAGCCTGAAGCCTGTTTCGGATTCTGTGTCTCCTGCTAACTCTGTCTCTCTCTCTCTCAGAAATAAATAATAAAAAAAAAATTTTTTTTAACTTTTTAAAAAAAGAAGTGAAAGGAAAATAAAAATATTTTTAAAAATATTTTGAAAAATAAAGTAACACAGAAAAAAAAAGAAACAAAGTACACTTGCTCACTAGAGACGAATTAGAAAGTTCAAGAAAGTGGGGCACATGGCTGGCTCAGTTGGTTAAGTGTCCAACTTCGGCTCAGGTCATGATCTCGTGATTCTTGAGTTCAAGCCTAGCATCAGGCTCTGTGCTGACCTTGTGGATCCTGGTGGGGATTCTCTCTCTCCCCCTCTCTCTCTGCCCCTCCCCAACTTGTGCTGTCTCTCTCTCTCAAAATAAATAAACTGAACACATTTTTTTTTAAAAAAAAAAGAAAATTCAGAAAAGTAAAAATTAAAATTTAAAACGTTCCCTTGCAGTCCCACTGCTCTACCTGCTAATCTGGAATTAGGCTCATTTACTGGGTCTAGGGTACTGGCGCTGTGGCCTTGAACAACTTACTTCACCTCTCTGTACCGCAGTTTCCTTATCTGAAAATGGGTACTCTAATTCTACTCCTTAGGATTATTATAAGAACTAAACAAGCTAATAAATGCACCTTTCCTCTTAGATAGTGTCAGACACAAAGTCATCCCCGTCGCCGCAGTCATCTTTGCCCTTACAATTATCAGGCGTCAACTGAATGGATATTGTACAGTGTGCGTCCATGGTCCCCTGTTGGCAGATATTGGAGCTGTTTTCCCCATTTCTCTTGATTGTAACTGATGCAACAATGAATGTCTTTTTGCACAGAGCTTTCTCTGAATTTCACATTAGTTCATTTGAACAGTCACAAAGACAGAGTTATTGGGTTGCAGCACGAATATTGTTGGAGGTCCTGAAATATCTGGTCTCAAGCTTGGTGCTGCTCTCTGCTTCCCCAGGGGCCCCTTTCTGGTAGCCATGGGCCGTTCCTGGCACCCAGAGGAGTTCAACTGTGCCTACTGCAAGACCTCTCTGGCAGATGTGTGCTTCGTGGAGGAGCAGAGCAACGTTTACTGCGAGCGCTGTTATGAGCAGTTCTTTGCCCCAGTCTGTGCCAAGTGCAACACCAAAATCATGGGGGTAAGTGGGCAGCATCCCTCTCCTCTGACCTTGTATTTTCCCCACTAGTCTCTACCTGTCCCCAAGATTGTGGCCTCCCATTAGGAAGCCAAGAAGTGGCCGCCAACAGAGAGAACAACTCTTTCTATCCTACAAGGGAATTGGTTTGCCACCAATGAACTAGGGAGCAAATGAACTTGAAGGGAGAGATGGTTACATGCCCCGGCCACACAGCTTGAAGTGTTGGCAGAGCATCTGTAAAACGAGCTATCGCTTCATGGACTGACCTCACCATGCACCCACACGTGGCCTTGACCCCCCTGAGCTCCATGCTCCTTTGGGAAAATGGTGGTCATAAGCAGTACCTCCCCACCATCTTTGATGGGAGGGTTAAGAATCACAGCTAGCTAACCACCTTCCAGATGATTCTGACACAGAACCTGGCACCCGGCAAGCGCTGCATGAGCAAGAACTCCTCTGCCACCACTCCCCCACCCCCACCCCCCAGGCCTTTCCTGAGTAGGTCGAAGGCCCATGTAGTCCTGCTGCCCTTTGGGATGCTCCAGCAGTAGCCAGGGCCTGGTGAGGAAGAGCGGGACTGGCTTCCTCTCTCCCTGGGACCTTTCTGGCCTGAGCTGAGGCTGTTTCCCTCAGGAAGTGATGCATGCCCTGAGACAGACATGGCACACCACCTGCTTCGTCTGCGCAGCCTGCAAAAAACCCTTTGGGAACAGCCTCTTCCACATGGAAGATGGGGAGCCCTACTGCGAGAAAGGTAGGACCACTGTGCTGTGGGGAAGCCTTTGTCTGTTCACATTCAACCATCAGGAGGCTCCAAATGGCAGAATCATGGTTTTCCAGGTGGGAGTTGGGTTTAAAGCTTCTTTTTTATTTTTATTTTATTTTTTTTACACATTCAATCTCTGCTCCCTTCCTTGACCCAGATATGTGGATCACTAGTAGGCATCTTGTAACCACTTGGGAAACCCTTCATATGATTTTGATCTGGAGACCCACAAGGTCAAGTCTAAAAAGGCTTTGTCTCTGGACTTCGAATTAGGTTCTGTCCCAGGCTCCATATTGGATTGGCTTTGTAACCCTGAGTGGGTTATTATACTTCTCTGAGCTTCACTTTCTCCATCTGTTAAAAGGGGGCATATAAATGCCTGCCTCATGAGTTGTAGTGAGGATTAAACCAGAGGAAGTGTGTAAAGCATCAAGCACGTGAAAGCCCCTTTTGCTGTCCCTGTCACATTCCTCCAGAGTCCCATAATCTCCATTTCTGAATTCAGAGTTCATCTGTTCCCAAAAATGCTACATTATTATCTTAAAACTTGGAGTAAATTATTGTAAATTCTGAAGACAAAGCACTCTATTAGAGAATTGCTGTCCTGGCTAATTAGCCACTCACTCATTTATGCATAGCCTGCCTTTTTCAGAAGAGGGCTTGAGGCAGGTTCTAACAAAGGTACATGGACATGAAGGTTAACACAATAGAACTAGAAAACTAGCACCAAGCAGAAGAAGGAAGTTAGTTTTAAAGTAAGTTAGTTTACTTTAAAATCAGAAAGGAAAAAACATTCCAGTTCCTCAAGGGGAAAAGCAAAGCAGACTAAAATGATTTTCCCCTGACAATAAATTATAAAAGAAATTTCTTGGGTTCTTATATACTGGTAAGTTCTACTTTCTAGCTCTTATTAATGGAATGACTTAGTTACTCAGTCATTCTGTGCCTCAGTTTTCATATCTGTAAAAGGGAACAGATAATGACATCTTTTCCCTTCTTATGAGTGCATGGTGATAATTAGTAGATAATTAGTAGATAATGGATAAGTGTGTGGTTTTGTCAATACAAATTGCTATTATTAATTGACTAAGAACATTTACAGCTCCAATAATTTGTGTCTGAGGCTTGCAAAAGAATGACAGATTTCCACTATCACCACTGTCCCTCTCCACAGTAAGCCCCTCCCCACCCCCCCAAAATGATGGACATTTGGGTTGCTTCCACTTCTTGGCTATTGTGAATAATGCTGCTATGAACATGGGTGTTCATACACACAGGTGATTTTTAAAGTTTATTTGTTTATTTTGAGAAAGAGACAGAGAGAGAGAGAGAGAGAACATGGGTGAGGGGCAGAGACAGGGAGAGAGAGAATCCCAAGAAGTCCTGTGCTGTCAACACAGAGCCCAACGTGGACTTGAACTCAAAACAATGAGAAATCAAGAGTTGGATGCTGAATGGACTGAGCCACCCCAGTGCCCCTAAAAGACCCTGTTTTCAATTTTTGGGGGGTATATACCCAGAGGTAAGATTGCTGGGTCATATGGTATTTCTATTTCTGAATCTTTTAGAAACTTTCACACTATTCCCATAATGCATAATGGTGTTGCACCATTTTACAATCCTACCAACAGTGCACAGAGTTCCAATTTTATTACATCTTTGCCAACACTTACTATTTTGCTGTTTCTTTTGGTACCAGCCATGCTAATGAGGGTGAGGTGGTATCTCTTGTCATCATTTTTATCAGCAACTTGGAAGAAGACACAGAAGAGAGAATGCCAGAATGATAGGATCTCGACTCAAAAAGATTTCAGTCAATTGCCATGATGAGCTGACACTTTTGTATATGATACCTTGCGTATAAGTAAGGAAGGTCAGCCCTTCATGGATGGGCCTGCCCCGGAGCAGTGACCCAGACTGGTGGGGTGTTGCAATCACCTGGGGAACTTTAAAGATATAAGGAACACCTGGGTGGCTCAGTCAGTGAAGCATCCAATTTCGGACCAGGTCATGATCTCCTGGTTTGTGGGTTCAAGCCCCGTGTAGGGCTCTGTGCTGATAGCTCCGAGCCTGGAGCGTGCTTCGGATTTTGTGTCTCCCTCTTTATCTTCCTCTACCTGCTCATGCTCTGTCTTTCTCTCAAAAATAAATAAACATTTAAAAAAAATCAAAAATTTAAAAAATAAAGATATTAGAAAGAACAATTCTCAGACCTACGGATGCAGAATTGCATCACTCTACCCCTACCCAGATGATTCCATATTCAGTTAGGTGTGAGAATTGAGGTAGGATCCCAAGAACAACAATATCAGAATCACAGAAATGCAGATCTTCAGGTCCCACCCCAGATCTGCTGAATCAGAAACTCTGAAGGGTAGGGCCCAGCAATCTGTGTTTTAGTGAACGCTCAAGATGATTCTGTTTGCGAACGACTGCTCTAGGAAAGCACTAGGCCCTTTTTCAGCAGAGAGCACCTGTGATTTGATGGACGGAAACCCTTTTACAATAGCAATAAAATCCATTAAATACAGGGTATGAATTCAACTCGGGGCATAAGAGAGTCAGTCAAAGAAAATTATAAAGACCTAATAGGAGAAATAAAGTAAGAAGTAAATAAATGAGGAGCTGGATTATGCTCCTGGTGGGAAAGACCCACACACAACCTTACTTCCAATTATATTCTCATTTTTTAGGATAAATGAGAAATATATTAACTTTAAAAAATGTATTAGGGTCAAGACTTGTGCTACCAAAATTTAAAACAAAATGGCAGGCAGTTCTTAAGACCTTACAAAATCAAATATAAAGCAGAAAAGCCAATCAGTAGGCAAGACTAGACATTCCATTGTAAGAGCTTAATCTTAGGCTGCACAACGAGAAAAGGAACTGGTGTTTAATAAGGCTTTCTGAACGTTTCTTTGCTTGTCCACTCATCATTTATCCATTGGATGGATGCCAGTTCCTGTGAAAGACACTGAGGATTGGGAGTGGGTCTGTCCTCAAATACCTCAAGCAGATACATCATCATGTGATATGCTGGCACATAAATGGATAGTCAAGAGATAATGATTGAATGGATGAGTCAATGGAGTGAGAAGGTGGGGCAGCCCAAGATAAGCTCCCAGAAAGGTCATCTTGTCTCTCTTGGTTGGGGTGGATGATGAGGGCTTCCCAGAAGGAAGGCCTGGCCCAAAGGGTCACAGACATCCAGGTAGACAAAGTGGGGATGGCATTAGGTGAAGGAGAGAGAAAGGAGCCCAGAGCATCTGGAGGCTGGGAGTAATGAGAGAGAAGTCAGAAGTGGGGGTGCAGGGCTGGCCCTCCCATGGAGGTGGGGTAGCCTATGGCCCTGTTTCTCACCCATACTAGTTCCTACAGAGCACAGAGTCAACTGTAAACCCGCTGTAACTTTGTAAAGGAAGCAGAATAATGTTTTCTTAGCTCTGGTGAGGTGATAGATTTCTGCCTACTGAGGAAATGAAGTATGCTGTCAGAGTCAAGATTAACAGACTGTGATATATGTAACAACATTTGCATGACAAATTGTAATTAACCCCCAAAGGGGAAACCATACATTGGAAAAAATAGATGAGAGATATAACTTATCAAAGCTCAATGGCAAATAAATAACTGGAGACTGCATGAAGCTGCAGAAAGAGAATGAACTTTGGAGTCCATCAGGCTCTTTCCTGCTTGTGTGAGGGAACCTCTATGGCCAGTCTCCTTTTCTTTAAAATGGGAATAATACTTCCTCACAGAAGAAGATGGTGAAGATTCACCAAGAAACTTAGGAAGGCACTAATATCGGACTGGTGCATAATAGGGACTGGGGTCACGTTTCCTTCCCTCCTTCTATCATTTATAAAGCAATTCACAGTAAAAGCTAGTATTTTTTAGTGTTTGTGCCAAGTACATTCACACGCTTTGTCTTATTTAATTTGTACAACAACTCCATGACTTAGGTACTGAAAGATGAGACACTGAGGTGTTAGGTGCTTTGTCCCAGGTATGAACAATTCCTGAGTAGAGCTGGGACTTGGGCTCAGTGCTTTTTTTTTCTTCAGAACCCAAGTGCATGGGGTGCCTGGGTGGCTCAGTCGGTTAAGCAGTCAATTTTGGCTCAGGTCATGATCTTGCAGTTCATGAGTTCGAGACCTGCATCAGATTCTGTGCTGACAGCTCAGAGCCTAGAGGCTGTTTTGGATTCTGTGTCTCCCTCTTTCTCTGCCTCTTTCCCACTCACATTCTGTCTCTCTCTCACTGAAAAAAAAAAAAAAGAAAAAAGAACCTAAGTTCATAACACCCCATGGCTCACTGCCTCTCCACATGTGGTCTAAGATGGCAAACAGGTGCACTGTCCCCAAGGGAATCTGGGCAGAAACATGGTATAGTGAAGAGCCACCTTGGCAGAGCTGTGGAGAAACAAGTGTACTTCTAGGGGAATGAAGGCTTTGTAAAAGGCATCTAACTTCTCTGAAAGAATCTGGAAGCGTTCTACAGTGAATACTGTGGAATTGTGGCCACTGGGACCCAAACAGGCAGCTCCTGAGTTGGAGAAGCATGGGACCCAGCTCACTGTGTCTCAGCTGTGTGACTCTGGCGAGTCTCAGTTTCTTCATCCTCAGAACAAAACAAAAAATAATTCTAGTTCCACCTCTGAGAGATTTTTCTGAAGACTACATTTATTCATTGATTTATTGATTCACTGGTTCATCTGCTCATGCATTCATTCATCATGTATGTGTTGGGTACTGATTTGCATGTCACATACTGTGTCAAGGGTGGAAAGAAAGCAAATACATACTTCTACATAGACCATGACTTTGAGATACTAGTAGATAATACTATCTATGTGAGAATGCTTGGTAGGCTGCAAAACATTATACAAATAGTATACAAATAGTACTTGGTATTATTATCTCTTTAGCTAAGAGAGGGGAGGGGGTCATGTCTTAACATAGTAGCTCAAATATTGTTTCTAGTAGTGAAAATTTGTTATCAACACAAATGCCCAATGACAGAAGAATTTCCAGGCAAAGAGCAGACTATAACTCCTAAAAATGTTAAGGGCTCTCCTTCTTCCAAACTAAGCATAGCTGTTGGGAAATGATTTTTTTTTTAATTTTTGGGATTGATCTGTTTAGGTTATAAAAGCTGATAGAGAACAGAGGAGAAAGTCACTCTACAGAAAATGAGTGTCAGATCCAGAAAATGGTTTACAAATCAAACCAGCAAGAGTGGCAAGTAAGCCAGAATCCATACAACGCCATGAAAAAGTACTGAAAAGGAAAAAAAAAACAAACCAAAAAACCAAAAAACCAATCGCGTAACTAAACATTTTGTCTGCAAGATGACAAGTAACCAGTTCAGTTGTACCCATTGCCCCGGCTCAGTGATATGGGATGCTGTCCCAGCATTGGGTCGGTGCATCCAGATGCTTCTCCCAGCCTGCCTGGATGCCTGATCCTCACTCTGCCTTTTGTTTCAGACTATATCAATCTGTTCAGCACTAAGTGTCATGGCTGTGATTTCCCTGTGGAGGCCGGTGACAAGTTTATCGAAGCCCTGGGCCACACCTGGCATGACACCTGCTTCATCTGCGCGGTATGTGTTTAGCCTAGGGTTCTGACTTTCTGAGAAGGGGCAAGAGGGACCTACCTACACCACTTTCAACTCTGGTCTTCTGAGACTCTATCATTTTTAAAAGCTGGCAAGTACTGAGAGGCCTTGATACGTCACAGTCAAGCAAAGCTTCATTACTAAGAAGTATCTATAAACCAATGTGGCTTTGTTATTCTCCTTTTCATAAGGACAATAGAATGTCCTCCAGGGCCTATCAGACCAGCAATGGGCCTCACCAGCAGTGCTCTCAACAGTTGGGAGTAGTGACGTGAGTTCGAGCCCCGTGTTGGGCTCTGTGCTGACAGCACAGAGCCTGGAGCCTGCTTTGGATTCTGTCTCCCTCTCTCTCTCTCTCTGCCCCTCCCCTACTCATTCTCTGTCTCTCTCTCCCTCAAAAATAAATAAATGTTAAAAAAATTTTTTTTTAAATAGTTGGGAGCAGTGAATGATGCCTGGGTTAGAATAGAGACAGATAGTTTCCTATGGTTATAAGATGTTTTAGATCTGATGAAGTGATTGAAGGGTTTTCCCCTAGATTTTCACCATGAAACACCAGATTGGAGCTTATTGACTTATCCTATGAAAAGCTGAGATATGGCTTCTTTTCATAGAACGTTTAGGAACCAGGGCTGACTATCACTTTATTTTCCTGAATGGTCTTGTTCTTGATATGTAGTTGCCAGGAGATAAACCCTAGATTAACTATTAACCACATGCCATTTATTTCTGCTGAACAGCCGGGTCATTTTTCCCATGAGAGTGGCACTTTCCTTCCGAGGGCTTCGGGGTGGGGACAGGACACGGCAAGGAGCTCGCCCACATCTAGACTCTGCCTTAGATTTAGGGAATATTCAGTCCTGAGAAGGGCCTGACATGCGAGTCTGCAATTGCCTGAACTTTATTTGGGAAAATTAATGTGCTGCTACTACGTTCTTTTTTCTTTCTTTCTTTTTTTTAACCAGAGCTGCTCAAGGCAAAGTGTGGCAATGTATCAAATATCCACGCAGTTTAAACTTGAGCAATGTTTATAGACTGAGAAGATAGGGCAACCCTCATCATAAAGTTTCCCCCAATGCACTTCAGGTTTCTGCGCCACCATCCATGGGGTGCACTGTCTGGACTCGTGTTCGTTTGCTTTGGCTGATGTCTCAACATACCAAAATCTGATGGCTTCAACAACTGAAATGTCTTCTTCACAGTTCTGGAGGCTGGAAACCCAAGTTCAAGGGCTGCTTCTCTCTCCCAGCTTCTGGTGGTTGCCAGCAATCTCTGACGTTTCTTGAATTACAGCTACACAACTTCTGTCTCTGCCTCTGTGGTCACATGGCTGCCTGTCTTCTGTGTTCTGTGTCCTCACATGGCATTCTCCTCTGTGTGTTTCTCTCTCTATACGCTTCTCGGTTTCTTATAAGGACACAGGTCATATTGGAGTAAGGCGGGCCCGCCTTCCAATATGACCTCATCTTACCTTACATCTTAATCTTAATTACATCTGCAAAGATCCTGCTTCCAAATAAGGTCATCACTGTGTCCCTGTGCTGAGTAGATTGAAGATACTGGGAATAAGGACTTCAGCGTATGAATTTGGGGAAGGGAACAACACAATTCCATCTAAACTCTAATTTCCCAGGTTTTGGAATAGATTTTCTAGTTGCCTTTTGAGGTTCTTTAAATACACCAGGCCATTCCCCCCTGCAAAGGGGTAACAATGTGAATATATTGGCTTTTGGGTTGTCCCCTACAGAGCCATGGCTCAGCAAGGCACATAGGGATGTCTGACCCTTATATTCAAGCCATGGCTTGTCTGATCCTAAGATGCCGCCTGCAAGTCTGGTTACCTAACTTCTAGAAGGATCCAAGAAACTTGGAGAAGGCCCAGGGCAGACAGTGGCACAGAAGGCCTATTCTCTAAGGGCAGGATAATGAGAGGTCTGTGTCACATGGAGAAGTGAGCATGGGTCTCCTCCCACAAGCCCACTATTTTGGCTGAGGGTCACAGTGGCATAAATCCCAGAGAGAGATGAGAAGAAGTGGTAAAGCATGGGGTTGTTCAGATCGAGACTGCAAATAAATTCCAGTAAGGTGTGAGAGACCCATAGCAGTGCCCAAAGAACCCACCTGAAGAAGCCAGGCCCATCCTGTTCTTTGGAGAATCAGCGTGGTGGATCATTACATCTTCTTCCAAAGTGGTCCTGTGTGGCACGCACCGCCCTGTTTAGATATATTGAGGTGGAATATGCTTTTGGTTTTAATTTTTGGGAAGCAATCTTTTGATTGGAAAACTGAGGGTTTTTTGGTGGGGAGAGGGTCCTTTTCCCATCACTTTATATTTCCAAATCACCTTTGATGAGCATATATTTTCCTCTAACTTAAAAAAGCAAACGTAGTAAGAAGATCAAAAACTAGCTCTCTCAGCTGATACATGCTGTTTTCCTAGCTGTTAGATCTCAGAAGAACACATCATTTCAGACTAATTCAATTTGCCACATATTTCTTGAGCTTGGGGAATATAGGAGCATCCCAGAACAAGTCTCTACCTTCAAGGAGCTTGGAATCTTGAAAGGAAAGCAAAGTTGACATATAGGAGGAATTAAAGAACAGAACAAGGCAGCCCCTGTAAAGTCCCAAGTTTAAAAAAGATGACTGAGAAGGGCTGCGTGGGTCAGGATGAAGGTTAAACTCTTGAATGGCATTGGCACTTGAGTTCTGATGGAAAGGAGGTGGGATAAAGGTGTCTTACTGTGGCCCCTCTTTTCCTCTAAGCCTTGTTGGGTTTCTAGCCCTTTCCCACTGGTGTGGGTATCAGGAAGGGATGGGCAGTGGTGTTACTTTTTGTAGGAAGTCCTCCTAGGGGGCTGTTGTAGCTGGCCCGTTTCATTGCCTTCCAGCGCTGTCCATGACCACCACTCCTTCCCAGCCAGGCCCTGATGCCACTTGACCATGGAGCCTGGGGCTTGGACCATCCCTGCTGTGCCCCTCTGCTGAGTAGTCTGGAGATCTCCACCATGAAGCCACCTTGCATCCCACACAGGGTCTCCTAACCCAAGACAATGAGCATGACCTCTCTATGGTGTTTTTTGACCTCCACTCCATCTTATCAATGAGCCACCCCTGAAGCTCTGGCCCTTCCTCACTTCTTAGTCTTTAGTCTCCCAATACCCTCTCCAACTTATCCCAAAGTTCTCACAAGTAGCCAGCATTGTCCCAGACTAGACAGGAGCCCCAGATGCTGACAGGCAGCTCCTGGACAACTCACTCCAGAGCTGCCTTTCTATCTTCCCTGAAACCCAACCTCACTGTTGGGTTGTGGGCTTGTCTTCACCAGCAGCTTGAGGCCACGCAAGAGCCTGGTTACACTCAACATCACTGTACCCATTTGGGATATTTTCAGTCACTTTTTTAGGTCATTGGTTTCTGGGACCCTTCAGCAGCCCTGTGCAATCCCAAGCACAACATCTTAATCTAGGTCATTAGGGACTTGCACAGGGGACCACAATGATGCCACTTTTTTTTCCAATTGTCTTGGAGTGGTCACATCCTCACTGATCTAAATTCATCTCAAGAGCGTGATTTCTCTCTCCTCATGCATTCTGTCTGTGGGAACTGCACCTGCACTTCTTCTGATGCCAGCATCCTGGATGTGGCCCCCAATTCTGCTCCCCATCTGATATGTTCAATGACCTCTACGACAGTGGGGCACACCCCAGCCAGTGTGACTTCTCAGCTGACTCTGACACAGTGACATATCGCCTACCCAGGGCCAGCCTGTGTATACCAGTAGTCCAACAAATGTGGAGGGCTACCTCTACATCAGTCTGTAAGCCCGGAACAATTTCCAGTAAGCATAACACCTCTCTGCTGTGGGGTGTGGGGAAAATGTGCTTGAAACTGGAGCCTTGCAGACCTGGACACAGAGTCCCAGCTCCATTACTTGCTACATCTTTGACTTAAGCAAGACACATGGCTCTCAGAGTCGCAGTTTTTCACTTGTGAAATGAGAAAAAGTCATACCTTCCCATAAGTTTTTTGCGATTAAGTGAGATGATATATACAGAGCGCGAGGCCTCCCGCTTGGCCCACAGTAGCCTCAACAAATGTTACTTAGCTTTCTTCTTTCTCTGATGTCTCCATCTTCAAACTGCACTCATATGTTGCCATCATGAAGATATATAATTTTGCCTCTTTTTTTTTTCATGTAATATCTCCCTGCCTACATGTTTCTGTATTTGATTTATCTTTTGCATGGTGGCATTCCATTGGAAAATGAACCATAAGAATTTACTTGGTCGCCTCCCTATAGAGAAACGTTTTCATGGTTTTCAGCTTTTACTTGAGCACATGTTGTTCTGTGCAGTAGTTTCTACAAGATAAACTTCTCCCCAGTGGTATCGGGCAGGCAGGCACATCTTTATGGCACCTGTTCTGTGTTGTCACATCCCCTACTGAAGACTGAGCTGATTCATTGAGCTGTGTCCCTAGTAGTGCATAAGTGGGCTTGATTCCCTTTTGTCATTGTTGACTATTGATTGATGCTTCAATACTTTTTTTTTTTTTTTTTTTTACTTTTTGACTACAGTCTTGTAAGATTTAAGGTAACAAACAATTGAGGGGTTTGTTTGTTTGTTTGATTTCGTTAGATTAATAGATACCTAGTGGTCTCTCATGGAGACTTTAATTTATTTTTCCTTTACTTCTTGATGAGGATCATCTTCAATGATGTGTTTACTAATTTGCTAATGCTATTTCCTTGGATGTTAATCACCTCTGTGGATATTGACTTATGATTCTGTACTGATTTGTAAATTAAAGAAAAAAATTTTTAATTATTTATTTTTGAGAGAGAGACTCAGTGTGAGTAGGGAAGGGGCAGAGAGAGAGGGAGACAGACTCTGAAGCAGGCTCCAGGCTCTGAGCTGTCAGCACAGAGCCCAACACGGGGCTCGAACTCATGAACTGTGAGATCATGATCTAAGCTGAAGCTAGACACTTAAGCAACTGGGCCGCCCAGGTGCCCCTTTTGTAAATTTTGGATAGCATTGGTCGTTCATTTTCATCTTGCAAATTTTTTGTCTGCCATTTAATTTAATGGGAATTTAGTTCCACGTTCCTCTTTGGGAGCCTTAAATTTGACATAGTTCAACCATCCACTCTGCCTATGTCATTAAGGACCTGTAGCGGGGAGAGACAGGCCCTGCCTCATGGCCGTCTGTTCTCTGTCCCCAGGTCTGCCACGTGAATCTGGAGGGGCAGCCATTCTACTCCAAGAAGGACAAGCCCCTGTGCAAGAAGCACGCACATGCCATCAATGTGTAGAGAGCCCGGAGCATCTGACGCGGACAGGCGGGGGGGGCTGCTCCTGCTGCTGGTGACAAAGGATTCAAGGAGGCTGATGTTTCTTTTTGGGGGGAAAGGGGGAAGACAGGAAGCTACTGAGCCCTTTTGAAGTGTAATTTTAGTCTTTCCTTCTGCACACAGATCGTGTATTTGCATAGTTCAGACTAGAAGCCAAATGAAGATTCCTAAACCAAGCTAGTAATTAATCCAAGGCTGGAGTTGTAATTCAGACATTCAGGACAGAATTCCAAGAACTCTAGGGCGAAAAACAAAAAGTCATCTTCTCGAAGTGATACACTTCCCTGAGGTCACTAGAGCAGGGACGGAGCTCAGAGCAGTTATGGAGAATCTGAAGCATTCGGTGGAGTTCTCTGGCAAACAAAATGAAATGCCAAACAGTGCTTGCTGCAGGGTATTTTTAGAGCCATAGCTGAGGGCTTGTTAGCTAAGACCGATTGGGCTTTCCTCACCAAAAAAGGAAGTGTTATTCTATTACTAGCGTCATGGAGCTACCTCTGGGCATCTGACTTGAGACCTTGAGCAGAGTTGAGCGCTCTGAGGGAGTCCAGGCGCCTAAGAGGTGTTTTTTGGGAGCCGCTGGGCCGCCGACTGGGCTTCAGGAAGGCCTTTGGCTCAGGCTGCAGACGGCTGAGGAAAGATGGGCCCTTCAGCCACCTTCTTTCCATCTAAAACATCCTATGTCCCCAGAAGGTTTAGCTCCTTTTTGAATTTTGATGGGAAAGTGTAATTGGGTTTTTTCAGTCTTGCTCTGCTGTGTGTGAGGGGAGGTTTTGAAGCGACTCTGGGTTGCGTCTAGCCTTTGTTTTGCTTTCTGAAGTTCCTGAGCATGAATGTTCAGTCTTGTGCGTGTGTTTCACTCCCAATCCCATGACTGCTCACTTGTGAAGTCTTCCTCAGCACCCCTTCCTCCAACAGGCTTAATGCCCTGTGGACGAGAAGTGAGAGACAGTGTCTGAAACGGGACGGCAGGGTGGGCTGAGAGCGTGCCCCAAACTCCGGGTGGGGAGGAGGAAGCTTGCTTTCTGCCAGCCTCAGTAAAAAGAGAAGTGTTGGTGGGACGCCCACCGCCGAGCTGTGCCATCCTTCACAAATGTTCCTTTAAATGCAGCACAGCGATTATGTACAGTTGTGTTCGCTGCTGGAAGGAAAAGATGGACCGATACGTACCCATCTGCCATTTCAGCCAATGGTTTGAAAATGTAGGAGCTGAGTTGATCTAGCAGTTATTGAAGTGTTTATTGAAATAGCCTTGAGTCTTCAAACTTCTTTAAAGTATTAGTGGTAGTTTGAGTTAAGCAAGCATTTTAAAGCTGTTGAGTGATCAAGAGAAGCTTATTAGTGTCTGAGGTTAAAAATGGTACATTCTCCTTCCCTTCAGGACGCACTGTTACCACGCTCCTTGAACAAGGCATTGAAGTAGGCAGACTGACAGGGTGTTTCTCACTTGCACACAATACTTAGGCACTTTTCCAGCTCACTGCTATTCTCTCCTCATTCCCGTTTTGGATTTTCTCTTTGCATGTTTTATGAGAATGCATTAGAACCCTTTTTCTTCTGAGGACTGAGGCTTCCAGGGGACTGTCTTTCTACCAGCGTGTGTCCCTTCTCCCCGAGGGAGAGAGAAGTGGCGGGATGCGTCCCTAGCAGGAGACCCATGTTTTTTCCCAAGGGTGGGCCGTGTCCCTGAGGGAGCATCAGGAGGGATGTGAACATGCTCCTAACACGGAGTCCTCCTTTTTTTCTGTGGTGCCATAAGAAAGTGAATCTAAAAAGTACCAGACAGTAAAATCTGCTGGGAGTGACTACAGATTTTGCAGGCATTGCAAACAAGTATCTTGGAGCATTCTGTTATTTTTGGAAAGTTCAAATATACAGGGATAAGGAGGTTGCTGACTATACGGAAAAGCCCTAGGCAGGTTTTCTTTAAAAAAACAAAAACAAAACAACAAATTTTCACGGACTGGTCTTGAGGAAAGGAAAAAATGTTCCCTAGAGTTTAGTTTCCAAAAATATCTTTTAACAAGGTTTACACACACACACACGCACACGCATGTGTGATCACTACAAAGTACATGATCATTAAGAAGAAAAGTGAAGCATCTCAGAGGAGAACTTCATCATGGTCATCGATTGAATTTTTTATCTACATCTCAGAGCTAGTACAGATTCTGAGGGACTCTTTACTAATCACACAACACAAACATAAAACCATTAAAAAAATTTTTTTTTAACTTTTATCTACTTCTGAGAGACTGAGAGAGACAGAGTACAAGTGGAGGAGGGGCAGAGAGAGAGGGAGACACAGAATCCGAAGCAGGCTCCAGGCTCTGAGCTGTCTGCACAGAGCCGGACGTGGGGCTTGAACTCACAAAATGTGAGATCATAACCTGAGCCAAAGTCAAACGCTTAACTGAATGAGCCACCTAGGTGCCCCTAAAACCATTTTAAAGGTAGGAGGAAAAGAAGGTCATTTTGAATATGGTTCCTTCGGTGTTTGCCAGTTTGGCGTAACTTTGGGGCTAAAGTGGTGTCTATTTCAAGTTAATATCAAAGATGCCCTACAACACCAATTTTTGATGCTTTCCAGTGGGGAGGACACTTTGGACCTTCGGTTCTTGTCTCTTCATTGTTGACATTTATTTAACCCTTATAAACATTAACATTAATTTTTGCCATGGAGTGACTTGTGTCTGCAGTGTCTGTGTTAGGAATCTAGCTTGTGTAATGTTAACTGTTTACTCTTGCTTTGGGATTTTTTTTAATTTTAAGATTTCAGAATCCTACATGGTGGAATGTGGTGTGTTCGAGGTGTGTGCACAAAAATATTTTGCATGTTTGGGTTATCATTTTTTCTTTTTTCTTTTTCTTTTTCTTTTTGCCGGTGTGAATTCTACTTTTTAGCACAATAAAGCCCCAAAAAAGAATGTACAAATATAGATTTTTCTGTGTCAAGTTTTTTCACATGACACCAAAAGCAGATTATTTCTATATGGCCACAAAAAAATAATTTGAGACAAAAGAAAATGCCCTGTGGAGAAGAAATGCAAACAACTCACCTGCTCTATTGGCTGTGAAGCCTAATAGTTGTTTTATTGCCTTGTGTAGACAGACAAGGATATGTGAATAATACAAATTTTTTTACCTACAAAGGGAATTTACTGGGTGAAAAAACACAGTGAGGACCAGGCTTTGCCTTTTCTTTTTGGAAAAGTTTATTTATTTAGCTAAAGGATGATTAAATATTCCATATTTATTTATTTTTATTCTGTAAAGGTTGCTCTATTTTCTCCCATACCTTTTCTTTTGAAATAAGCTCAGAGACAAATCCTCTCATGGCATTTGTTTCTTTTTTAATAACGAAGACCTTCCTGGGGATACTATGCTTAACTAAACCAATTCACTCTTGCTTAAGGTATTCTGTTGTCAGGCATTACTTAAAAAGAAAGAGAAGATTTTCATAATTTCTTTTTGATTTTCTTTAGTACCTCACTCAGATTTTAAAAGAGCTGTGCAATTACAAGTAGAAATAAAATATTATTGTAGTACTTTTTTAAGCTATAGCAATTTATTTATTATTTATTTATTTATTTATTTATTTATTTATTTATTTATTTATTTATTTAAAGTAGCCTCCATGCCCAGTTCGGGGCTTGACCTCATGACCCTGGGATCAAGAGTGGGATGTACAGCAATTTAGAGGCAGGAAAAAAAAAAAAGGTTCACAGAGTCATAGAATGTAAAGTTGGAAGGAATCTAAGAAATCCCGTGGGCATTTTTCAGATGTGGGAACCAAGAAAGGGGAAATAGTTTCCCGGCATACAGTCAGCTGGAGAGGCAGCCTGGGGCCATGGAATGAACATGGACTTTGACATAGTATGACCGGGGCTTAGATCAAGGCTGATCTAATACCACCAGAGTGACATTGGGAGAATGTCTCTCAGCCTCCCTGTCTACCTGAAAATGAGGGTAATGACACGTACCCCCCATGTGCTTTAAGAGCCAAATGCAATAACCTGTGGAAGAAATTACAACACAAATGTTAGTTACCATCATCACCAACAAGAGTGGGGTCAGAACCCAAGACCCTCACTCTTCCTTCATTTTCTTAACTCCTTCAATGTGTCCGTTCAGGAAGAAATGCTTTGGGAAAACAGCAGCAAGAATAAATACTGCAGAAATAGCTCAGAAATATAAACCCCATGGATCAGAATGTATGATTACCTTGTACTAAAATTTCTGCCGTTTACACAGAGGACTTTCTAGACAGAGTAAGAATTGTTTATTCATTTGCTCATTCATCCACTCTTTCAACAACTATTTATTGGGCACCTGCTGCTATCTGCCAGGCACTGCTCTGGACACTGAGAACATGATAGTGAGTAAAACAGACAAAAAACATTATTCTCATGGAACTTAGATTCTAGTGGTTTGGAATCAGCAAAATAAGATAACTAAATTATGTTGGATTAGTTCTGAGGAGAAATATCTGGCTATTTAAAGCTGCTCTACAGGGTAACCACTGGCATTCATCTGGACTTAGGCTCATTTGTGATAAAGACATGGCATGAAGAATGGGCTCTGGATCAAATCTTAGGAAGTAACTGCAGATGCTCTTCACCCGAGAGAGTCACAGTACACATGTGAGCTATGTAAGGACTCAGTCTCTCAATAAAGAAACCCACCTAATTTCTTTAAACACAGCATATGGAACGCCAGTCTGGAAAACACTGCCTCATGTTTTGGTTTAGGCTTTCCTGATTCTAGTTTTCCCAGGCCAATCCTGATGTCAAATAACTTTTTTCAATGTTCTACTCACACACTTAAACCACATTGCAACAACTTGGGCAAAAAAAACTTGGGTTTTTTTTTTTTTTTCAATATGTTCGCTCTTTCAAGTAGTTTTAGATTCACAGCAAAATTAAACAGAAGGGACACAGATTTCCCATATATTCCTTGCTCTGGCTCATAGATAGACTTCCCCATTACCAACATTCTCCACTAGAGTGGTACGTTTATTACAATCGCCGAACCTATACTGATGCATCATTATTGCCCGGAATCCACAGTTCACATCAGGGTTCACTCTTAGTGGGTTTGACATTCACCTTCTATGGGTTTGAACAAATGCATCACGACATTCCAATATCATACACAGTTGCAGTAAAAATCCTCGGTACTCCACCTATTCATCCCTCCTTCACCCTTGGCCCCTGACAACTACTGATCTTTTCACTCTTTCCATAGTTTTATCTTTTCCAGAATGTCATATAGTTGGAATCACACAGTAGGTAGCCTTTTCAGATTGGCTTCTTTCACTTAGCAATACACATTGATGTTTCCTCCATGTCTTTTCATAGCTTGACAGCTCATTTCTTTTTAGTGCTGAATAATATTCCAGCAGTATATCATTTCACTCCACCACCTTCAGTGAGTGGCTAGGCTCTGTGATCAGGACAGAGGATGACAATTCAGACAAGGTTCCCGCTTTCACAGAGCTTACACTTTAAGGGAAGAGACAGGCAACATGCAAGTAATATATAACCAATATAATTTGAGACGGGGAGTGCTCTGAGGGAATAAAATGGAGCATTGTGTTGCGGGTGGGGTGAGTTACTTTTGGCTGGGGAGTCAGAGAAGGCCTGGCTAAGGAGGTAACATCTGGGTTGAGGTCTGAATGATGAGAAGAAATCAACCATACCACAGTGTGGGGTAGAGTGTTCTGGACAGAGGGGAAAATAAACATGGAGGCCTTAAGGGACCCATCTTGGCACAGTGAAGGCACAGGGCCTGAGAGCACAAGTGAAGAGAGAGTAGTAGGAAAGGAGTTAAGGAGCACGGAGGACCCGGTAAGCCTCATGAAGACAGGCCAGATAATGCCTTCAAGTGCCAGCCAGCTGAAAGGAGAGAAAATAAACATTTGATTCCAGGAACTCCATTTTGGATAGAAGACTACATTTTACTTATCCTATAATACTTTTCACTTGAATAGTCAGAGCTGTTCGTCAAGCAGTTCTGGATGAGGACGGCAAAACTTGTTCCACGCAGTCGTGTGAAGTCTGGAAACCAGGCCCATGTAGATATGGCAGAGCACTGTTTTCTGCAATCTGGGGAACAGACCCATGCTCGTAGACACACCCCCACAAATCGCATACACACATTATTTTTACTTAATTGGAATCATACTGCACATACTGTTCTGAGATTTGCTTTCTTTCAAAAACAATTCATGATTTAAGTACGAATTTCACAGATCCTTTTAATGTTTATTTTTGAGTGAGAGAGAGAGAGAGAGAGAGAGCATGTGTGAGAGCATGATGGGGGAAGGGGCAGAGAGAGAGAGGGAGACACAGAATCTGAAGCAGGCCCCAGGCTCTGAGCTGTCAGCACAGAGCCTGATGTGGGGCTCGAACCTACAAACCATGATGAAATCATGACCTGAGGTGAAGTCAGACGCTTAACTGACTGAGCCACCCAGGAACCCCTCAATGGTTGATCCTGTTTAAACCTTTATAGGGATGCCTGGCTGGTTCAGTCAGAAGAGCCTGTGGCTCTTGATCTCGCGGTTGTGAGTTCGAGCCCCCAAGCAGGTATAGAAATTATTTTAAAAAATAAAAATAAAATAAACCTCTATAAAATACATATTAAGGGTTATCTGAGTACTAATGATCCCAAGTTAATCTATCTGCTGAGCTTGTGGAGTAAATACTGCCATTAATTTTGTCAAGGTCATCAACTACTTTTCTGAACACTTAGACATCAACATCTTACATGTACTGCTCTCTTCTGATCCTCAGGTTGATGTATCCAGATTTTTGTTTCGTTTTGTTTAATTTTATTTATTTTAAGAGAGAGAGTGTGTGTATGAGAGAGAGAGTGGCAGAGGGGCGGGGGGGAGATCATGACCTGAGCTGAAATCAAGAGTTGTAAGCTTAACCAGCTGAGCCACCCAAGTGTCCCCAAAGTGCTTATTTTTGTAAACATAGTTTCAAGGCCAATCCCATAAACCTGCTGCCCTGCACCTCTTCTATGTAGGAATTCTGAACCTACCACTGGCTGAATTTACCACCCTACCACCCAACCTGCTTCTTCTCTTGTATTCTTTCTTTCATTGAATGGCAGGTATCAGCCGGTCATGGAAAGGAGAAATCTGGGAATCATCCTATGTGTCTGTCTTCTCCCGCAACTGCTCCTTCTGACAACCCCAAATTACCACAGACTTCCAAATTTATTTTCTGATCTGTCTTGGATCTATTCCCTCCTCTCCATCCTCAGGACGTTTCCTACCTCCAAACATGCCTCCTCCAGCCTCCTGGCCTTGTCTCCATTTTGTCCCCCATCTACCACTAACCCATCCCTCACACCACAGGTAGAAAGATCTCTTCAAAAATAAATTTGGCCATGGAATGGTCCTGCTTAGCACTCATACATGGCTTCCCATTATCCCTCAACAGAGCCCAAACTAACCTGCATACAAGACCCTACACACAAGCCCTGTTGATTTCTCTAGCCTCTTAATCTGTCATGGACTTACCTTCTTGTCCTGGCCTCTCTGTGAGCCAGCATTCCCTCCTTCGTGTTTTTACAACACTCTTGCATTTTCCCATTACTCAATAATTGACTGTTTATGTATATCTTTCTGACTTGTTTACACAAGAAATAACTATAAGCAATGAGTCTTTGGAGCGTGTTTATGGGTTAGCCAAACTGTGAAAACTCCATGCTTTTCCACAGCAGTGCATGCACTGGATTGTTATTTTCCCTCATCTATGCCAGGCAGTAAACTGGAGAGATTCCTTAGAACTTAAATGGCAAAAAGATGCCAACATTGTCATTGATTCGCTGGGAACAGAGTCCCTTTTCTCACAAACAAATCCTATTAAAAAATCAGAGCACTTGGAGAGCCTGGGTGGCTCAGTCAGTAAGTGTCTGACTTTGGCTCAGGTCATGATCTCACGGTTTGTGAGTTTGAGCCCTGCATCAGGCTCTGTACTGCTAACTTGGAGCCTGGAGCCTGCTTCAGATTCTGTGTCTCCCTGTCTCCCTGTCTCCTTCTCGCTCTGCCCTTCCCCTGCTCATACTCTGTCTCTCTCTTAAAAGTAAGTAAACATTAAAGAAAAAAATCCCACGGTATTTCATTAAGTAAATTCTTAGGACTGCATTTCCATTTAGAAATCAGCTATCCCCTTATCAAAGCCTAACTCAAAGTCTCATTGATGCATAATAGTAGGCATATTGAGGGGTGGCTCAGTTGGTTAAGCATCTTACTCTTGATTTCAGCTCAGGTCATGATCTCAAGGTTTGTGAGATCAAGCCCTGTGTCAGGCTGACAGCATGGAGCCTGCTTGGGATCTCTCTCTCTGCCCCTCCCCAGCTTGCTCTCTCTCTTTCTCTCAAATAAATAAATGAATATATATATTTTTAAAAAGTAAATATATGGGGCACCTGGGTGGCTTAGTCAGTTAAGCGTCTGACTTCAGCTCAGGTCATGATCTCGTGGTCATCAGGTTCAAGCCCCACATTGGGCTCTGTGCTGACAGCTCAGAGCCTGGAGTCTGCTTCAGATTCTGTGTCTCCCTCTCTCTCTCTGCCCAACCCCCCATGCTCTCTCTCTCTCTCAAAATTACATAAATAAATAAATAAATATAAAAAGACTATTTCAAAATTGTTTTCAGATTCATGGGAGAAACCAGCTTATAGAGGTCTTATCTTTTACTTCTAAGGAAGCGTTTCCCATGTGAGAGGGTCCTAGCATTTGTAGAATTGGTGCAAGGCATCCAGTGTGTGCCTGCGGTGCAAGATAGAAAGCAAATAGTGAGGGTGATTCCATCCTCCATGTAGCCATCACTACAGAGACCCTGGCAGAGTCTCCTTCCATACTTGTGACTCTTTGGTAAATAGTGGGATAAGGACGCACTGAAGAAAAAGTAGGCAAAAATGGAATAAGAACCTGATCTAGCATAGGATCCAGGTTTTGTGGGGCCCTCTTTAAGAAAAAGAATACAATAAATTAAAAAAAATTTTATAGGTTTATTTATTTTTGAGATAGGGAGAGACAGAACATGAGTGGGGGAGGGTCAGAGAGAGAGGGAACCACAGAATCTGAAACAGACTCTAGGCTCTGAGCTAGCCATCAGCACAGAGCACGATGTGGGTCTCAAACCCACAAACTGTGAGATCATGACCTGAGCTGAAGTCGGACGCTTAACCAACTGAGCCATCCAGGTGCCCCACAATAAATTTTTTTCAATGTTTATTTTTGAGAGAGAGAGAGAGAGAGAGACAGAATGTGAGCAGGGGAGGGGGAGAGAGATGGAGACACAGAATCTGAGGCAGGCTCCAGGCTCTGAGCTGTCAGCATAGAGCCTAATGTGGGGCTCAAACTCAGGAACCGTGAGATCATGACCTGAGCTGAAGTTGGATGCTCAACTGGCTGAGCCACCCGGGCGCCCATACAATAAAATCTCAAACACCAAGTTAATTATAAAACCAAGCAGTCATTTAGAACAGGGAGAAAGAATCACAACAAACAATGGGAATCATGGATCTCTACATCTCCTTCTTCTAAAATCTCTTTAGGTAAGTTATCAGAAAAGTTATAAAGGAATGTTCCCTGATTGCACTCTGGCTTCCCTCTCTCAATCCAGAACACTCCAGCAACTCTCAGCATTCACAGGGGCCTCTGAAAGTGAGGGTCCCTGAAGCTTGATCTTCATTAGTTTCCTGGTAAAGCTGCCCTGGACCCAGGCCAACAGGATGAAGGACACAGCCATTTGGGGACCCCAACTCCTTAGTGCATGCTCTGCTAGAAATTGGCATTTGTCCATGGCTGTCTCCAGAACCAAGACCAAGATGCAAGGCTTGAAATGGCCCCTGACTCTGCAGGCTGCACCTCCTAACAGGTGGTTGTATCTCTCCACCTTCTTCTTGAATTATTCCCATCTTACAAGCTCACGTTTAATGTGAAGGCAACTGAGACAGTAAGTAAGCTGTGGAATGGTATGGTAATTTTAGGTTAGAGGTTGAGGTGGAAGGACCAGAGTGTTGCAGAAGAAGCCCCAGCCGCTGTCTCAGGCTGAGTCACGGATATCAGGTTCTTTTGGAGTTGCTTAGAATTATTACAAAGGTCAGAATCATTTCTTAGCTTGTAGATTAATAATCAGAATATGACTTTAGAGGAAAGTTAAGTCATATATCTTCCTTCCTTTATTTATTTATTTATTTATTTTTTGAGAGAGAAATAGTGAGTAGGGGAGAGGGCCAGAGAGAAAAGAATCTTGAGCAGGCTCCACACTGATGCGGGGCTCATTCCTACGACCCTGGGATCATGACCTGAGCTGAAGTCAAGAGTCAGATGCTCAACCAACTGAGCCACCTGGGTGCCCCTTCATGTGCCTTCTATGTGTTAAGTGCAATACCTGGCACTTTATGAATCTTTTCTCATTGAATTTTCATAACCCTGGCAGGCTGGGAAGACAAAGGTCAGGACAGCTAGAATTGTCTTCTTTCCAGTGGGTACTCAATGTGAAGTCCTATTAGTTATACACTTTCAAAGTTCTTGTCTGGAGTGGAAACGTTCTATTATTCTCAAAGTCCTGGGAGAAGAGAGTTGAGTTCAGGTCCACATTCATGGAGCCTCTACTTGGAGCCTGGCCTCATGCTAAGTACCTATGTATTGTGATTTCAGAGGTGAATGGGGCACAACCCCTGCCCTAACAGAGCTCACAGTCTGGTGGAAGAAACCGACAAGTTCCCATGTCATTTCACTGTCATATGGCAATAAATGTCTCCCAACTTTTCTGCAAAGCAGACCTAAAAGCAAAGGACATAAACACACACACACACACACACATACACACACACACACACACAAACCCACTCTGGGGACCCTCTGCAATTGTGAAATTTCTTTTATAACTTAATATTTTAGCTAAAAAAGCATAGCCTTTGCTTTAAGTCATTTATTCTTAGATAAAAGTGATGCCTTGGAGAAGAGGCTGTAAAACCTCCTGAATTCCATGCGCAATGCTAGGTATTCTGGTGTGAGAAGCAGACTGCAAGGTAAATGATAAGACAGAAATAAGCTACAGGTGCCACGAGACTAATCAGGAGGGACACTAACTCAGCCTGGGGGTGGGCAGTGAAGGCTTTCTAGAGAAGGAAATTCCTGAGCTAAGGCTGCAACGAAAAGCTGGAGTCCAGCCCAAGCTGAAGCAGAACTTAACATACTAATTACTGAACTGCACTGGGTTGTATTTGAAGTAAGGCTCATTAAGAGTTTTACAGTTTGTTTTCTTTCCCCTTCAACATAAACACTGATGGACCAATCACTTTCTAGAAGGAAAAGGAAAGGTAACGACATTAATTGAGTGTTGACTCTATGCCAACCATTTTCCATATATTCTCAGTTAATTTTCACATCTGTCTCATTAGATTGATATTATTTATCCTCATTTTATAGACGAAGAGACTGGGATTCAGAGAGGGCAACAAACTCCACACAAGGTCAAAAATTAGCAAGTTCAGCCAGAATTCTGCAAAGTTGATGTTCTTCCCACCATATCGTATTGCTTTGCCTGTTTCTGAAGTGTCTCTACTGGGTAGGTGCAATAGCAGTCAAGAAAATAGTAGATTGACTTCAAGGGTTTTTTTTGTTTTTGTTTTTGATTTCTGAGAGAGAGAAACAGCGTGAACAGAGGACGGTCAGAATCCAAAGCAGGCTCCAGGCTCTGAGCTAGCTGTCTGCACAGAGCCCAACATGGGGCTCGAACCCACGAACTATGAGATCATGACCTGAGCCGAAGTCAGACACTCAACCGACTGAGCCACTCAGGCGCCCCAATTGGCTTCCAGTTTTAAGGATAAAAGGAAAGAAAAACAGACGTCTTGCATGAGCTATTTGGCCATCTCCTTTGGTCATGGAAAGTTCTGGAAAGTGACTTCTGGGATACTCCTCGGGCTGACATTGCAGCACCCTACCTCACCGAGCCAGATCTGCTGAATCTGGACTTGGAGAAGTAAGGGTTCATGGGACATCCTTTGGGCGTGTCCACTGAGGTCTGCTTTATACAGTTTATAATTTGCTGTAAACAGCTTGCTGGTCCTAATTAAACCTGTATGATCATGTCTGAACTTTTAGGAAACGAGGACTTCTTTTTATGGTTCTCTTCTCAGTGGTAAAACCAGAGCCCTCTTCAGCTCCATGAGCCTCTTTAACCTGTGAGGCCTTGATCCTGAGACTCTGCTCTGCAGTCTAGAAATAAAAAGTACTTGACAAATGCTTGGGGGAGGGGATTGCTAGTAATCGTGAACCATCTCTTTCTCTCTTGTTTTAAATAGAAGCTTTAAAAAATTTTTTTAACGTTTTATTTATTTTCTGAGAGAGAGAGAGAGAGAGACAGCGTGAGCAGGGGAGGGTTAGAGAGAGAGAGAGACATGGAATCTGAAGTAGGCTCCAGGCTCTGAGCTAGCTGTCAGCACAGAGCCCGACGCAGGGCCCGAACCCACAAATCGCAAGATCATGACCTGAGCTGAAGTCGGCACTTAACCGCCTGAGCCACCCAGGCGTCCCTCTACCGTTTTGAGGGTGAAAGCAGAAACAGCGGAAAAGAACCAGCTCAGCAGATGGGCTTAGATACTGTTCACAAGGCCTCAACTGAACAAGTCCCAGTCTATAACAACACTTCCCTACAGAACTTTCTGTGCAGATGGAAATGTTCTTTATCTGTGCTCTTCCAAGATAGTCACCACCAACCTCATGTGGCTATTGGGCACTCGTGGGCCTAGACTGAGAAGCTGAATTTTAATTCTATTTATTTTAATTAATTTAAAATTTACATAGTCACGGATGGCAAGTGACTGTTGTATTGGACAGTGCGGGTCTACACAGAGGATTTATAAATGGGTTGCTTGCTGGTCTCAAAGAGCACGATGGGCAGGGATTGAGAGTTGGCATTAAAATGCTGCATCTGTCATTTCAAATAATGACGTAGCTCAGAATATTTCTCAGCAATGAGAAAGGCGGCTCCAAGAAAAAATACAGAGACGGGCTCACAATTAGTCTCCGAAAAGGAAGTCAGTCATTAGCTACCTTCTGACATCCTAGCAATTAACCAGTCTTGGGAGAGGAGCAGGTATCTCCAGAGAGGTGCCAAATAAATAGGAGATAAGAGACTATAAAAATGAAAAGCCATTCGGTCTTTCATCACAGGATAATCCAATGCAAGTGAATTAATGGCAAAAGGCTCACTAATAGCCTTTGTGAGGAAATAGGAGCAGTGTGGCAGGATATCCTTTTTCCGCACTAAAGCACCCAATTCTTTCAATTTTATATACAGCGGAAGCAATTAATTGTACTAGAAAGAAATCCACAGCTGGCTTTTCCTGATGGCCCCATAAGCAACAAGCTCTATTGTTCAGCTTCCGGGATAGATGTAAAGTCATTCTACGGCACTGGTGAGATTTTTCTGATTGTTTAGTCTGACTTTTCCAAGGACGAAAACCTGTGGAACATTCACGTTTCAATTCTTCTGGCCGTCACATGTTTGCAGTATCAGCAACTGTCAAAAAGCTGATTTTTTATCTGTAATGTAATCCAGGCACGTGACTCGATGTTACTAGTGTTTCTTCTAAACTTTGTGACTGAATCCTAAGTTACTCACTTTTGTTTGTTTTACATGTTTATATGCAGTTGAACTGTACTGTTTCTGCTTTCGTGGTTAACATTCATAGTGTGGCTATTCTAGGATTGTGCTTAACAAACAAATAAGATTATATGTCAAAAACCTAGAAACTCAACATTTCAATCCATTGGGCCTATATGGTATTGTTTTTCCATTTGGATGCATTAAAACACATTGTATTCATAATTCTTAGATGCACATTTTGGACATTTTATCATCTTTGAAATTAGGGTGTCTTACTATTGATTATGTGTCACAGTTTGATCGGTAGTGTTTTTCTTTCCTAGTTGTGCATGAAATAATGATGCTACTTACGATCAACATCATCTTAGTTTTGATGACATATGATGTATATATGGTTAAAATCTGGCTACAGGGGTATATCATCACAAGTATAAAAATGGAACCTTTGTCATTAAGAACATCCACCTCAATCAAACACAGATTTTGATTAATTACACATCTTACATAGGATTCTTTTTTTTTTTTTTAAGTTTTTTGAATGTTTACTTTTGAGAGAGAGAGGGAGAGACAGACAGACAGAGAGTGCAGGGGAGGGGCAGACAGAGACAGAGACACAGAATCTGAAGCAGGCTCCAGGCTCTGAGCTGTTAGTACAGAGCCCAACGCGGGGCTTGAACCCACGAACTGGGAGATCATGACCTGAGCCCAAGTCTGACACTCAACTGACTGAGCCACCCAGGTGTCCCTACATCTTACATGGGATTCTAATTGACTGAATTCTGATAAATATGCATCCTGCCATTTTCATTTCCCCCAAATGCCCTGAAAGGATACAATGTAATACATAAAATATAATAGATAATGTTGCATATACTAATATAATATATAATGCTAAACAATAAAAAAGCTGGTTCTTCAAGCAAGCCAGGGAAAAGGCTCCCTGCCTGCAGTTGGACTGGTTCTTACCTGCTGTTCAGTAGGACCAGGTGCAGGTACTACACGGCACACCTCCAGGGAACACCTTTCACACAGAGCAGGACACAAACTGTGCTCCTGAAGTCCTGGGGTGTAACCACCATGATGCTCAGTGTAGTGACTACAGCCAACTGTGGTAAGAGTCCAGGCGGGGGAGGGCAGAAGGGAGGGAGGAATGCCCTCTTTGACTCTGAGGGACAAAGCAGGACTTGCATTGAGGAGCTTGTGACCAGCCGCCACTGTAGGTGGACTTTGAAAACAAATGATTAGCAGAGGCAAGGATTTCGATCATTACAATGGTAGGCCCCAGCTTGGGGTTGCTATTTTGATCCTTGTGTATTTTGATACTCCCTAAACTGTCCTTCCCTAGGCTGGGAGGTTGGGAAGCCCCTATTCACATGTAAGTGAATAAAGGTATGAAATCTTACTCAGGAGAAAGACATATGGACTGTTAAACTATGTGAAAAAGTCAATGGTACAGAGAGAAAAGCCTAAGGAATTTAGGATGGAGCAAAGACTGCTTCCTGTAAGAGGAGGTATTCGGGCATTGAGGGAGGGAGAATGACGTCAAAAGAATGAATGTGGCCCATTTTGCAGGACTTAAAGAGACCAGTCGAACAGAATGTTGCCATATATCAGCGGCTTTCAGATTTTGAACACAGTGGTGTTTCATTTAGAGAAATCTGGAAAAACTGAACAAGATCAGTTAAAGAGGGAATGACCAGTTAGAAGGATAGCTAGTACAATTCAGGTAGACAGTGAGGAAGACAGGTGGTAAAATGGGTAGTGAACTAAATGTGAAATAATCTAGATTTCAGCCTAGGTGGCTGAGTCGGTTAAGCATCCGATTTGGGCTCAGGTCATGATCTCATGGTTCGTGAGTTCAAGCCCTGCTTCAGGTTCTGTGCTGACAGTTCAGACATTGGAGCCTATGTCAGAATCTGTGCTTCCCTCTCTCTCTGCCCCTCCCCTGCTCATACTTTCTCTCTCTCTCTCAAAAATAAACATTTAAAAAATAATAATAAAACTAAAATAATCTACATTTTTAATAAACACTGACAGGTATTGGTTCCTAGTTGAATATATATCATTATGATTACCCATGAAAGATGTAAGGACATTGTTTTTTTCCTTTTAATTTTTTAAATGTTTTATTTATTTCTGAGAGAGAGAGAGAGACAGCGGGGGAGGGTCAGAGAGAGAGAGGGAGACACAGAATCCGAAGCAGGCTCCAGGCTCTGAGCAGGCTGTCTGCACAGAGCCCAATGCGGGGCACAAGACCACAAACCGTGAGATCATGACCTGAGCCGAAGTTGGATGCTTAACCAACTGAGCCACCCAGGCATCCTGTAAGGGTGTTGTTTTAAAGAGCATAGAGAACTCTAGCATCCAAGCATTATTTGTTGAAAACCAGTGGTCAGAATTTATCTTTTTTTAAAATTTAAAAAAAATTTTTTGTTTCTGAGTGACAGAGAGAGAGACAGCACCAGCAGCGGAGGGTCAGAGAGAGAGAGAAACAGAATCTGAAACAGGCTCCAGGCTCTGAGCTGTCAGCACAGGGCCCGATGTGGGGCTCAAACCCATGAACCCTGAGATCATGACCTGAGCCAAAGTTGGACACTCAACCAACTGAGCCACCCAGGTGCCCCGAAAACCAGTGGTCAGAATTTAAAGTCAATGGTACAACCCTGCCTTTGTTGATAAAAATAAATGAGTGAAATGAAGCATTAACTATCTTAAGGGCAATAAACCATGACTCAGAAACAAATATCAAATGAAGGAATTATTTGCATGCCTTTTTTTTTTTTTACTAGATTTTAAGCTTTTAGAGGACAGGAGTCCACTATAATGCCTAGTTCGTTCGTTCATTCGTTCATTCATTCATTCATTCAGTCAGTCAGTCAGTCAGTATTTACTGACCATCCACGGGGGTGCCAGGCAGTATGCTAGATCTCAGCGATATAACAGAGTGAAAATAAGATAGTTTCTATCCTCTAGAACTTTGTGTCGAGTACAAGCACGGGTACTCCCAACATATGTGGTGGATAAACTAGAATGCCTGGCCACACTGGTGGCACCACAGCACACCTAGGAACACATCTGGATTACCATGTAGACCATGGACAGTAGGTACAACATGGCTGTTAATGACTCAGCATTCCTGATCCAGGATTGTTTTTCCCCAGTTATCTCAGCCTGGATCTTTATCATGACACCTTGTCTTCCTTTGACTAGTCATTCAAAAGGCAATCATACTTAGCTCTAGATGCAGAATTTCTGGACTTCTGGTCCCAAAGGAATTCTTGAGTGGAAACAGTGTTTAGGAGTAGTAAGTAGAATCAGGTGTGGGTTTATATATATGTACACACACACACACACACACACACGCTATACTTTGATTATTCGTTAACCAGATAAAAGCAAATATACACACACACATATACGCATGAAAATATATATAGTTGTTTTTTTGTTTTTATCTGGTTAACGAATAATCAAAGTATAGTAAGTCATAAACCCACTGCTCCCAGGAAAGGGAAAGGCAGGGTGGTGGATTGCTATCGGATGGAGAAGGACACCATTTACCGTGGGCTGGGGTGGGGAGGTCCCAGCTCCAGGTGTTCGGTGGGAGGAAGTTCAGCCTTCCGGGCAGCACCTAATAGCCAGAGAGCCACAAGCAAATAACAGGTGGTAGTCCAGGAGAGCAGCTGGCATCAGGATGTCCAACCTGATGTAATGGGAAAAGGAGGCCTGCCAGAGGGACAGAACATGGACAGACAGAATCTAGGGACAAAGAGCTGGAGATCAAATATGTGTTGCTACCAGGGGTAACTATTAGCGCACAGCAGACTCTGTTGCAGGGCTGGGGCAGACTCTAGAGAGCAGAGTCCAGAAAAAAGGCAGAGAAAATCAAGTTCCACACAGGGTAACAAGCCAGGGCTTCAAGACAAGAAAAGGGCCATGAGTCAGTTCTTAGGCAGGGGCCAAGGTCAGGGCTTCCCAAGTGAGTAGCAAAGGCAGCAGGAGGCTGGGTCCTGGCTTGGGAGGGGAGCTCTGAGAACTCTTCCTGCCACAAGGCCAGGGAAGGACTAGGTTCTGTGGTAAGGGGTGTATTCAAACCAGGGAGAGGAAGACTGTAGTGACCATGGGCTATAGGACTAAGTGGTGCCTACTTTGCAGCAAGTGGCTCAGATTAAATGATCTTTTGATCACAGTAAACAAGTGCTTTGATGCAAAGAGAAATGGAAACGGAAAAAGAAGCAAGTAATTGAGAAGTAAAAATAGAAGGAAAAGTAAAAAAGAAATCCATTACAAAGAACATATTTAGATTTTTAAACTTTATTTTGTGTACTGATTTATAGATAACTATCTTTTTCTTAAACACAATTTCTGTTTCGGCTTGTGCCTTCTAAACCATGACAGGGGTATTATTATTATTTTTTATTTGTTTTCCTAAAGTTAATTTATTTATTTTGAGAGAGAGAGAGAGAGCGCGCGTGCAAGAGAGCACATGCAACACTTGTGGAGGAGGGGCAAGGGGGGGGGGGGGAGAGAGAAAATCCCAAGCAGGCTCCACATGGTCAGTGCAGAGCCTGATGTGGGACTCGAACTTAGAAACCATGAGATCATGACCTGAGTCAAAATCAAGAGTCAGATACTTAACCAACTGAGCTACCCAGGTGCTCCCATGACAGGGCACTTTAACCAACAAATAATGTATTTGTGTCCATGCTGAAAAATGTAGCTTTTTCCTCTACTCTTTACAATGCTTTTGTCCATTTAACATGGGTTCTTAAACCAAAAGCATCACCCTGCCAAGGGCATTTCTTCACTTGTCCCTCCTTACTGAGCTCTAACTTCTCTCCATATCCACAAGGCTTAATGCTGCCTTTGCCTCACAAAATCTTTACAACAGGAAAATGACTTTGGATGGGTTAACTTGGATCTATCTAGAACAATTGCCTTCTCTGAAGATGGTATAACCAATTTCCTTGACCTGCTCGTATCCTTTTCAACACAGCCCATGGCACCCTCTAAAACTAGGTCTTGATGATGAGGTTCAGAAATGCCTAGAGGAAATTCTACCCTTATCTCGCTCGTTCGTTGAATAGATATGAGCACTTGTGTTGCAGGAGCTAGGCAGTGAGGAAAGAGCTGAGAACAAGAGTTCTTTGCTCTCAGGGAGTTTACATTCTAGTGGGGCAGAGAAACTCAGATCATAAACCAATAACTAAACAAACAAGGTCATTTCAATTAGTAAAAAGTAGTATCAAGAAAACAAAATTGGCTAGGTTGGGTGCTAATTTAAGACAGGGGATCATAAAGGGTAATTTTACCTTCCAAACTAAGGCTATGTGATTTGAGTACACAACTACCACTCTTGGGGCCTAGGCCTCAAACTGTGCAGAGAAAAAAAGCTCACTTTCAGTCCATTCTATTAACCTACTTAAAGGAAAACCATCACATTAGAGAATGTTAAATTTGGACTTTGAGGTATTGTCTGAGTTTGGGGGCCAGACAATATGTGTCCAGATGTCTCCTTGGGCTTGCTGGCTGCTATGTTCATTTAGTGGGCAAACTGGAGAAACAGGCTGGCATGCATACACATGCCAGGAACCAGAGAGAACACCATGCCTTGCCCCGTTGTAGGTAGGTAGGTTGCCTGCTGTGAAAAGGCTAAGGATTTAAGCTTGGGCATTAGGTGGGCTTTATCTAAGGAGAGCAAAAGGATGTCAAGTCAATTCCCAAAGACTAGAAAGGGGATCCTTTCATAGAGATGCAAAGATATCGTGACTTAAAATGTGATGGTCTCTATTTTGCTACCATTTCTACAGTGGCACATAACAAAACCCAGGCAATGCCGAGTTGTACGTTTTAGGACCTTGATGTACTAAAGTTTTAAACTGAGATTCTTGTCTATTTTATGGACTGATTCATAAGCCTAAAAATTGAACTAGGCTTCAGAGGGTAGATTAACACACCTGTCATGATTTTATCTGCCGTCGTGACACATTACTCAGCATACATCAATCAGTTTTTTGGTCAATGAATCTTAATCTCCTTTTTTTTTTCTTTTTAAATTTTTTGATGTTTGTTTATTTTTGAGAGAGAGAGTGAGAGAGAGAGGCAGAGTGCGAGCGGGGGACGAACAGGAAGAGAGAAGAAGACCAAAATTCCAAGCGGGCTCCAGGCTCAGAGCCTGACTTGGGGCTGGAACCCAGGAACCACGAGATCATGACCTGAGCCAAAGTCGGATGCTTAACCGACTGAGCCACCCAGGTGCCCTGAATCTTAACCTCCTTAAGCAAAAGGTCGATCCTTTCCCCTAAAATTAAAGCAGGGTAGTATGTAGAAAACTTCACAAAGTGGCAAGTTGTAGTTGATGCGAGGAAATTCATAGCTGATGCCAGAAAACTCATATATCATACATTCCCCCTTGCAAAACAAGATACTACGACCTGTGACTCTCAACCCTGAGAAAGCTCAAGAGTTCATGAAAAAAACTTAGAGAATAACCAGAATTGAAAAATAATTTGGAATTACAGGAGATATATGAGGTATCAACAGTGGTTTGCCAAAGGAGAAGAGAAAAAAAACTCTTTTAAACAAGAATGTAAAAGAATTTAGACATTTAAACAAGATTATTAGGGGATACTCTGGAATCTAAACATCTCTTTAGGGAGAATGTGTATAAAAACAAACGCCAGTGCCTGGCACATTCTTTTTCCGTCCCTCTTTCTTTCTACCTAGTTGAAAAAGTGATTTTATAAAAGGACCTTACAATGAGTTACCTTTTGTAGAGACTTAACACGATACATACCGTTGCAACACTTACCAAAAAGATTAAGGTCACCTTTGGTTGTTAAAAGGGGCCCTACGTTCTTTCTTCACATACAGGGCACTGAATATTTTTAACAGCATTTCCCTCGAAGAATGAAGGGACATGGAATAAAGGAAGTAGTGACAATTGTTTGCATTTTCCAAGAGGAGGGAATGGGACTCCGAAGGGCACGCGAGGTCCTAAGAGCGAGCCAAAGTCGAGGAGGGAGCAATATTTATAGTCCGCTGACTTCAGCTGGCCTGGGGTACCGCAGCCGCTCCTCTTCTGCTATAGTTCACGGGATCGCAGGTCACAGGGCCCCGGGCAGCCGGGGCTCGGAGCTGCGGGGTCGACACGGAGATGCCTCTTCGCCCAGCCGCCCCCTCGGAGCCCGGCCACCTGCGCCTGCCTGCCTAGGCCTCGGCACACTGGCGGAGAGCCGGGACGGAGAAGCCGGGGCGAGCTGGGTGGATAAAGGATGTAGTGTGGCTACATTTTCCTTTCTTAGCCCCCACGACCACTACCACGGCCCGGCAATTCCCCGCCGTGGCGTGTGAATGCTTGGCGCCCACGTGGAGCAACAGACTGTGTCGGAGGCGGGGGGGTCCCCGCGAAGGGACCCGGAAGGGCCCGGCCCTCGTCAGCGGTGTCCACGCTCCTCTACCGCCTTCTTTCGTGTGCGTCTCGCGCGCGGCGTCGGTGGGACGCGGCTCCCGGAGGCCAGCCGGCCCTGCCACGGCGGCGGGAGGGCTGCCTGGTGGGGAGGGGCCGGTGGGGCCGAGCGGAGGAGAAGTCCCCCCACCGCAGCCCGGCGCCCCCTTGCCGGCTGCGGGCCCTCTTCCCCGGCAGCGGGGCGCCGGGCCTCGCGGACCCTTCGGGCCATTCCGCCCCGCGCTCGGCTCCTTTCGCGTCCGGGGCGGGGCGGGGCAGGGCGGGAGCCTTCCCAGTGCGCGCGCGCGGCGCCGAGTCCCGCGGAGACCCGCCCCTCCCCCCAGGCCCCCGCGCCCGCGCCGCCCCCCACCCACCCTCCTGCGAGTGTCGGCGGCGGCGGCGGCAGCGGCGGCTGCCGAGATTGGAATCCGCCTGCTGGCGCTCGGAGAAGGAGGAGGGAGGAGGGCGGGGAGAACGGGCAGGAAGGCTCGGGCTCCGGCGCGTACGTCCGCGCGAGACGAGGATCGCACGGCCGCTCGAGGGGCGACCGGGCCGGGGCCGCTGCACGCCGAGGGCGGAGGCCGAGCCGGGCCCCCGCCGCGCCCCGGCGGCTCGCCGCGCCCACCCCGCTCCGCGCCGAGGGCTGGATGATGAGTTCCCCGGGGTCCGGGTGAGTTGGCTCGTCCGAGAGTGCGTGTGTGCACCGGGAGAGGCCGGCGGCTGCGGGGAGGCCGGCGCGAGCTCCGGGAGAAGTTTCGGGGGGAGCGGGACGCGCGCGGGAGGCCCGAGCCGGGGGCGGCCCGGTCCGGCGGTCTCGCGGGGTCCCCGACGCCTCGGTTCTGTCAGGCCGCGGCCCGTTGGGCCCCGCTGTCCGGCGCCCCCACCCCGGGCCCGACCCGGGCCCCCCAGACTCCCCGACGTCGGCTCCTTGCAGCCCCCCGCGGCGGCCCCGCCGCCCGCCCCTCTTTTGTTCCCCACCCCCGGGTTTCAGGCCGAGTTTGGGGAGGCGGTGTGGGCGAAAGCCGCCTCCAAGGACGCTTTTTGAATCCTTAAATGGGAAAGGCGCTCACCTCTCTAGCTCAGGAGCTGCGAGGTTGCTCTTCGCGATCTGTCTCTCTACGCTGCTGCAAAGGAGGGGGGAAAAATGTGTTTCGTGGGGTGGTAGAGCCAAGGGGTGTTGCAAGCCCTTCCTCAAAACTTGCCCGCGGGAAGGTGCCCCGTTTCCCGGAGGTTCACCTGTTGTCCTGCGCGGCCTCCGCTGCCATGTCTGTTGTGATTCTGCACTTCAGTCTCTGAAAACTTTCTGCCCGGAGTGAATGTTCCCCTTCCTCCCCCCCTTCTTTCCAGTCTCCTAGTGGAAAGATTTGGCAAGAAAAAAAAAATAGCTTGAGTCAGGAAAGAAAAATAATGTGCTGTGTGTTAGGGTCTGGCGTTTTGTGACTTCTATACTCTTTTATGCTCTCGGATGTTTTAATTTGGTTATAGCGCTGCAGTTTTTCTCTTTCAAACGGTTAGCAAACCCTGAGTACACAGTGCGAACTTGGCCCATTCACCTGTGTGACGTCATTTAATCCTTGTGATAACCCTGGTTATGGTGTTCATTTTTTAGGCGAAGAAACCGAGAGGTTTTAGGCAAAGAGGTTAAGTAACTTATCTAAGTGAGCTGGGATTTGAACCCTGTATTTTCTCTGCTCTTGAGGAACTGTCAAAGTGAGGTGTACTACGGGTTTGAAAACAGCAAAACCTCTTTTTGCAGACAGTTCTACGTTTAGGAGCATTTTCAATTACTCATACTTGAAACGATCGCTGTTTTGTTGCTTGAGTTGAAAACAACTCCTTTATTGTATTTGCTTATAAGAGGAGTTCACTTCTGAATTAAAGCTCTGAATTAAAATGTAACTTTAATGCTTATCACTGTTTTCGTTTTCAGTTGTTGAAATGAAAAGTGTGTGGGGGCCAGAATTATTTAAATATTTAAACTTAGAGCCAGAATACGAGCAGTTCTGAGCTAGAAAGGGGTTGAATTTACAAAAGGGCGATTGAAATTTACAAGACACTTTTTTCATTGAACCAGTATTCCGCTCACGTTGTTGAGTTCCCCACCCGCTTCACATTATTCCTGGAACTCATTTCAAACTTTTTTCCTGCTTGCTTCACTTCTTCACACCCTTTACTGAAAAGCTTGAGGCATTCAGTGGGAGCTCCTGCCAGAACGTACTGGGTTACGTCTATCATCTGCTTTCTTTCCTTCCATTTCAATGGAATGTTTTTTGTTCTTCCTACTAGTTAACACCTTGTTTCATTTTTCTCCTCTCTCCTACTTAATGGAGTAGGAGTTACTCCCTTTTGTCTTAGAGCTGTTAGAAGTGCAGATGTGCTAAAAGATTTTTTTCAGTTTACAGAAACCTTCTCTTGGGCGTGCTATTCCCTCAAGATGTCATGTTGCTGCTTTTCCTTTTCAAATCATATAAGTACTAAAAAAAAAAAAAGTCTCCTTGTGAAAGTAATACATGTTCATTAAAGAAAAATCGTAAAATAGAACAAAATTGAACTAAAATTAAAATTCAGTCCTTTATAATTCATCTCTGGAGATTGCCAAGAGTAGTTTACTTTTCCTGTATTTACTTCCTGGCTGGCCATTCAGTTAACTGTTTGTTACCTGGATTTCACCCTCACAAGGTTCACCTATAAACTAAATAACACATTTATTATTAATGTGTTCTAAATTAACTCCTTGAGTGTTCTGTAATACTTAACATCTACTTCTTATTTTTGAGATACCTTTCCTTGGCTTTTGTTCATTTATCCATTGTATTCAACGAATACTTTACACTGCAGGGCAATAGGGTGCAACAACAGACAATGCCCTTGCCTTCATGGAGTGTCAAGTCTATTGGAGGAGACAGAGATTGAAGAGTGAATTCTTTAAGTAACCGTAATTGTGATTATAACTAAAGTGCACAGTATTAGAAGACCCGACCTGGTGCTGGGAGAGTGCGGGAAGACTTTGTAACTCAGGATGGTTCTGAAGACTGAGTAAGAATTAACTAGATGGACAGAGGGCTTCTGTGACATACTGACTTCCTCTTTGCCCCTTTCTTTTCTCCTTAATGTGTTCTCCAGGTTTCACGTGTCAGCTCATTTTTCTCTATGTCACTAGTCCTTTGGTATTATTACTGTTCCAACACTTCTGTCCGAATACTTCTCAGACTTCTTTATTTCTCCTCTGTGCTTTTGAATCCTTGTTTTTTTCCCAGTTGCTTTTATGCATACCTCTACATGGTTGTTCTAGTTCAAACTAAATTCCTTCCTTACCAAACTTGTTTCCCTGGCATTCCTTATTTCTGTTGATGTCCTACCAAATCCAAACCTTTCCCAGTTCTGTCACATCATATCTGTAGCCAACGTCTGTTGTTTCTGCTTTTCATGGTATTGTCCCTCTTTATTCCTGTTGACTCTGGTACAATTCTTTATACATGGTGGCACAAACATTATAATAGACCAATAAAGTGAATTGGACAGCTTTCCTTTTCCTCTTTTCAGGAGTGGTTTAGACGGGAATGATCTTTCTTGAGAGTTTGGCAGACCTCACCTATAACACACCATTCAGGCTTAGATTTTTTCCTTTCCTTCTTTTTTTTTTTTTTTCCCATAGAGGACTTTGAATACCATTTCAGTTTATTTAATAACTGTTGGTCTGTATATTACTTGTGTGAATTTTAGTGTTTAATATTTTCTCCAGAAATTTATTGAGTTTTCAAATCTACTGTTACTTGGTTTTCACACAACTTTTTCTTTAAAAAAAAATTTTTTTTAATGTTTATTCATTTTAGAGAGACAGAGCGCAAGTAGGGCGGGGCAGGGAGAGAGGAACACACAGATTCTGGAAGCAGGCTCCTGGCTCTGAGCCGTCAGCACAGAGCCCGAGATGGGGCTCGAACTCATGAACCGTGAGATCATGACCTGAGCTGAAGTCAGATGCTTAACTGACTGAGCCACCCAGGGGCCCCTAAATTTCTTTGATTCAATATATATTTGTATGCAATATTATATATTGTGTGTATATTTATATATTTGATAACTTTCCTTTTTCCTTTTCTTCTTTCTTTCTTTCTTTCTTTCTTTCTTTCTTTCTTTCTTCTTTCCTTCTTCCTTCCTTTCTTTCCTTTCCCATTTTTAGTGTATGTGCTACTGAAACGAGCACTCTACTTTCTTTCCTTTCTTATCAGGTTCCATCTCACTTGGGCTAATGCTGTGCTCTTCTTCACTTCCACCACTCTATGGGTTATCTTATGCAATTTTGCTGAAGTTAATCTTGAAGCCCAGTTTGTGTCACTTCTCTGCTCAGAAGTTTCCAAAATCTTCTATTAAATGAAGTCCTTTCATGAGGATTTACCTAGATTTTCCTTATTCTTAATTCCCATTATTTTTGCTCCCTGCACATGCGCTTTTCCCCCTTTCTGAAATCTTTCCCATTTTCTTCTGGGTGGAATCCCTTCTGAAGGAATGTATTTTTTTTTTTAATTTTTAATATATTTTTTAGTGTTTATTTTTGAGAGAGAGAGTGCACACAGGAGCAGGGGAAGGGCAGAGAGAGAGAGAGAGAGAGAAAGAGACACAATCCAAAACAGGCTCCAGGCTCTGAGCTATCAGCACAGAGCCCAACACAGACCTGAGTCCAAGTCAGATAGTTAACTGATTGAGACACTCAGATGTCCCTGAAGGAAGGGATTTTTTTAAAGGCAAAATTTTAATCTAATATTTCTTATTGCCCTTACTGATTTGTCTTTTTCTTTTCAAAAAATTATTTATTTATTATGGGAGGGGGGCAGAGAGAGAGAGAGAGAGAGAGAGAGATCGCAGGCAGGCTCCACACTCACAGTGCAGGCTCCACGCAGGGTTCGAACTCACAAACCATGAGGTCTTGACCTGAGCCCAAGTCAAGAGTCAGGTGCTTAACTGACTGAGCCACCCAGGCACCCCTGTTGATTTGTCTTTTAAAAAAGTCAATTTTTATAGGGGCGCCTGGCTGGCTCAGTCAGTGTAGCATGTGGCTCTTGATCTAGAGGTTGTGAAGTTGAGCCTCATGTTGGATGTAGAGTTTACTTAAAAATAAAATCTCTAAAAAAAATCAACTTTATTGAAGTGTCGTTTATATACAGTGATACGCATGTTAAGTATGCAGTTCCATGAGTCATTTGGTCTTTTATAGAGATTTGTATACAAATATTAGTTCTGCTACTAAACTGCAGACTGGGTGGGTAACTGACTTTGTTGCATATTAAAATGAATAAATGGAGGAGAAAGGCGTCTCATTTTCAGATTTTGGGAGCAAAGAGCCACGGAGAGAAAAGAAAATGGGTTTCCTCTCAGGCTAAAGTTTGGACCAGAAAGTTTTTCCTTCTTCCCTCCTCCACCTTTTATTAGTGTTTATGTTTTTAAAATACCTTTTTAATATCTCAGGTCCAAATGACCAGATCAGTCCAACACTTAGAAGATTAAATGCTGAGTTGTACTGAATTAGATCACTTATAAGAAGCACCATGCTTTTTTGAGCCGTTCATAAAGAAAATATGCTTCTAGTTAATTTTAAGATGCTATTGATTATAAGATCTCCCTAATTTCAGAGATGCTGAAATATGAAAAATATATGTGTCTTAGAATCGAATAAAGTTTTGCTCTGTTAACCAAAGCTCCCATTCCTTTAGTGTGGCAGAATTTAAGCCAAGCTTATGTGGGAGAGACTTAGAGCTCTGTTGTTACTATGAAAAGTTTTCTTTAAAAAGAGGATGTTTGTGGGGCACCTGGGTGGCTTAGTCGGTTAAGCGTCCGACTTTCGCTTAGGTCATGATCTCGCGGTTCGTGGGTTCGAGCCCCGCGTCGGGCTCTGTGCTGACTGCCAGCTCAGAGCCTGGAGCCTGTTTCAGAGTCTGTGTCTCCCTCTCTCTCTGACCCTCCCCTGCTCATGATGTCTCTCTCTCTCTCCTAGAAATAAATAAATAAAAATAAAAATAAAAAGAGGATGTTTGTTAAAAGCTTTTTAATGAGTAAAGCATTTTAGGCAGTATAGAGAAATATAAAAAGAGGGTGTTATTTAAAACCTTTTTGGGGTGCCTGGGTGACTCAGTCGGTTAATGTCTGACTTCAGCTCAGATCATGATCTCACGGTTTGTGGGTTCGAGCCCTGCGTTGGGCTCTGTGCTGACAGCTAGCTCAGAGCCTGGAGCCTGCTTCAGATTCTGTATCTCCCTCTCTCTCTGACCCTCCTCTGCTCATGCTGCCTCTCTCTGTCTCAGAAATAAATAAAACATTTTAAAAAAAACAACACCTTTTTAACGAGTAAAGCATTTCAGGCAGTATAGAGAAATATTTATTTCTCCATATGCCAGTCTGATTGTGAGGCACATTTGATAGCTAATATTTTAAAGGCTGTCAGTTTTTAAAAGATAGAAACAAGATGATATGTCTGGAGAGCCCCAGTAGTGTTGTGGTTTTTGAAAACAGCACTAGGTTAGAGTAGGGCTTTAGATCACATCTTGGTGGGCCCACTGGATTCCCAAGCCAAGTTCATATGGACATTGACTAGATAAGGAAATTATTCTTGAGTATCTTTTATTAGAAACAGGTGAATTGAGCTACTCTGGTGCCATGAATGTTCTTTTTTTTCTGATGAACTTTTTTTATGGTGTACCTTTGTTACACCACTAATAATGTGTGCAACAATGGAGCTTGGCTATTGCTCTAGTCTTAAGGAGGATGGGAGTATATCAGATATAGGGATGAAATACTCTGATTTGCAGTTTGGGGCGAGGAGTTATATAGTGGGGAATCATTTTGAAGAAAGGAAGACACAGGACACTGACACTTGTAGGGACACTGAAACCTGTTCCATCTTGGCCCAGACTAGGATGGTGGCAGATAATTTGGGTCTAGAATGGCCAGGACTTGGCAGTTAGCTATGGATGAGAGAAAGAATGGAATTGGCAAGAACAGCTTGTGGGTTTCTAACTCGGAAACCAGATAGGGTAAACGTGTGTTGGTCGAGATGAAAAACGAGACCAGGTTTGTGGAGGACAGTAGTTTAGTTTTGATAATATGGAGTTCTGAAATACCAAATAGAGGTTTCCGCTTAGCAGGTGCATGCACGGGGCGACTTTGATGGGGGTTTGGACTGCAGGTAGATATTTGGGAGTGATTGCCATGTAGGTTGTAAATTCTATCAATGGGAATTGGGTGGCTCTTTCAGGTGACTTTTGCTTGGAGTGACAAACTCAACTCTTACCTTATGGGGGAAAAGGGGTCATTACCCTCCCTCCTCCCCTTCATGTTTTTAAAAAGACTAGAAGTACTCCTGTTTGGATCGAAGTGCTCAGATGATAACATCGGGGGTCTGACTTCTCTGCTCTCCACTCTTGGGGCTTCATTTTCAGGCAGATCCTTTTCATTTGGCAGAGGACGGCCAGTGGCAACTCTAGGCTTATGTGGCCCTTATGGATTCAAGATCTAAAAAGGGCACCTCTTTCTCCGGTGCATATATCCTGTCTCAAGGAGAGATTCTTATTGGCACCATCTGGAGTCTGGGGTGTGGTCACCGGCCAAGCCTGGCTTACATGCCCCTGGAGCAGTCTGAGAGCCAGCTGAACACCGGCACTGATAGCCTTCCTGGAACCATGAGAGAGAGTTGGGAAAGTGGTTGTTCCCCCAAAGAAAGGATGGCTTTGGGCACATAAACAACACAAATCCACTGTGTTTTGGTTCTTAATGTTTTTTAAGATCTTTTTTTTTTAGTATCTGAAGAAAAATACACAAAGAAAACAATTTTGTGTATAATTTCATGTTTATGTTATGGATTTGATATCAGGAACTCCTGCTGTACACAGTAAAGAGCCTAGAACAGCTCTGGGCAACACCAGTTTAAGACCTAAGTAGAGAAGATAGATGTTAAATAATTTCACAAATAATTGTCTACTTGTATTGATATTAAGATCTACAGAAGGGAAGTATAGGAGCTCGTAAGTGTGTAATAAAGGAACGGGGCTATTTAGGGTACAGGTATGTGGGAAGGCTTTCCTGAGAAAATGGTCTGTAGAGTGAGGCTGTAGATCAGAAAGCAGAGGGGAAATGTTTCTGGAAGTATTCAGTAGTGTTTAAAGCAGACATGTTTTGTTTTTTAAAAGTTATGAGGGGAGGGGCACCTAGTGGCTCAGTCGTCGGCTCAGGTCATGATCTCACAGATTGTGAGTTCGAGACCCTTATCAGGTTCTCTCCTGTCAGCATAGAGCCTGCTTCAGATCCTCTGTCCCCCTCTCTCTCTGCCTTTCTCCCTCTTGTGCTCTTACTCTTTCTCTCAAAAATAAATAAACATTTAAAAAAAGGATTAAGAAAAAGTTCTGGAAAAAAAAAAAAGAAAAAGTTCTGAAAGGAATGCATCTAATGCATTGAGAAATATGAAAAATTGAAAGCATCAGCAAAACACTTAAGTTTTGGCTTCCGAGTTTTTTTTTTTAAATTTTTTAAATGTTTATTTTTGAGATAGAGATAGACACAACGTGAGCAGGGGAAGGGTAGAGAGAGAGAGGGAGACAGAGAATCCAAAGCACGCTGCAGCCTCTGAACTGTCAGCACAGAGCCAGATGCGGGGCTTGAACTCACGAACTGCACGACCATGACCTGAGCTGAAGTCAGATGCTCAACTGACTGAGCCACCCAGGTGCCCATGAGTTTTTATAAACTAATATCTAGTACTGGTTTTATCACTAAGCTGTGCAATCTTAAATACTACACTCAACCTTTCTGAATCTCTGTTTTCTTATCTTAAAAAGTGAAGGGGACTTGGTGAAACCTAATATCATTTTCTACTTAAAAAAAAAAAAGAAAATTCCATGGCTTTAATGCAGAGCAGTTAGTTGCCGAAATTGCAGGTCATGTAATGCTTTTGGTCATGATGACATCACTGGGTTTCTGACTCTGGGCTGCAGTGGCCTTCTTCCTGCCTTGGCAGTCCTCGTGACAGCGAATGTAGTGGCTTGTGGCCAGTGGTGTTCTTTATGCCCTTTCTTATCTCATTTCTCAAGCGTTAATTTTTTTTCTTTAGCCTTTAGGTAGATTATCTGAAGTGTTAGAAGCTCACAATTTTGAAGTTGAGAAATTGGGAGGAGACTTGTGTGGTTGGGATACCATTTTATGTAAGTTAAAATTTGGAGGTAGGCTTCCTACTACAATTATGATTTCTTGTAATGTAGTCCTTAAGATCGCGAGTGTCTGAAATTTGCATTTAATTAAGAATATTTTAGATTTCTAGCTGAAAGGAGCTCTTGATAGGGAATGTTAAAGTAAAGCCATTAAACTTCGGTAAAGTTCTTAACACTTAACGTATTTTTCAAAAAATTGTTTAAAAGTGCCACCAAATAAAAATGTTTCAACAGTAGCTATTCAGAAGCATCTTAAATCAACAAAATGTAGTTGCTTGATGACAGATACTTTTTTACATCTCCGTTTCCGTAATCTTTCACATAATAAAAATGTTGGAAAAAAAACCTGCATGTTGAATTTATGTACAATCAGTGTAAAGAAAAAGAAGTTGCTCTTCCTGAAATAGTGCTTTAGTCATCATTCCTACTCCATAAATATTTTCCACTGGTTTCTTATTTGCTTACAATATAAAATTCAAATTATTTCAGACCAGCCTTTTGCTCTGGTCTTGTCTGCCTTTTTGCCTTATTCAGTTTATACTGCTATTTTATTAGCTTAAGTCACTGAAATATCCAGTTCTGAGTTTCCGTTTAGAATTCTTAGACCTCTGCTGTCCACTCCAGGAGCCAGTACCACATGTGGCTGTTGAACATTTGAAATGTGGCTGGGCTGAGTTATGCACCACATTTTGAAGATAGTACAAAAAAGAAATGTACAGTATCTCCTTATACTTTTAAAATACTGATTACATATTGAAATGATACTGTTTTGAATATGTTGGGTTAAGTAATAGTAAAATTAACTTTCAAAGAAAAAGGATCAGACTGCCTCTTTTGAAATATGGCTAGTAAAAGACTTAAAATTATACATTAAGTTGGACAGTGCTGCCTTCGACTCTCCCTCCCCATATGCTTATCAAAGTGCTTCAACACCTGGTCTCCTCTGTGAAGCCTTCCTCAGTGGTCAACACTTAAGAGAGCTCTTCTGTCATTTAAAATTTTTCTTTAATGTTTCTTTATTTTTGAGACAGTGAGCAGGAGAGGGGCAGAGAGAGAGAGAGGGAGACATCGAATCTGAAACAGGCTTCAGGCTCTGAGCTGTCAGCACAGAACCCGACGCAGAGCTTGAACTCACCAACCTTGAGATCGTGACCTGAGCCAGAGTTGGATGCTCAACCGACTGAGCCACCCAGGCGCCCTTTCTGTGTCATTATTTGAAGGCAGTATTTTGGTGTTTCTTGTACCATCTATTAATATATTAGATTTCTTTACTACAGGCCTTCTCAGCTTTTAGTCTAGTAAAACCCCAGTGTAGTTTCCCTAACTGTATTGCCATAGAACCTTCCTTTGTTTCTTCTGTTTACAGAAGTTACATGTATTTGATTGAAACTTCAGGCCTAAAGTGAGGCTTCTGTAATCCTGCCCCCACATCCCCCATGGATTACACCGTTAAGAGTATAGAGCTAAATGTAATCTTTCTTTTCCACTGTCTTCGTTTCTTTTTTTTCTCTCCACGTTTCCAAAAAATGAGTGATACTATGCATCCTTTTCTTTAACTTTGTCTTCACTGAATATATAGGGGAACTCTTTTTATGTCATTAGGTGTTGATTTACTCATTCTTTTTAGTAGCCAGGTAATAGTCCCTTTTATGAATATACCTTTCATTTTATTTAGCAATCCCTTATTGATGACTAGATTATTTCCAGTTTGTTGTGAGGTATTTTTCTTGTTTCTTTTCCTTTTCTTCCTTTCTTCCTTTTCCTTTTCTTCCTTTCTTCCTTTTCTTCCTTTTCTTCCTTCCTTCCTTCCTTCCTTCCTTCCTTCCTTCTTTCCTTCTTTCTTTCTTTCCTTCTTCATTGTAAACAATGCTGTGGTGCTTGTACATATCCTCCGAGACTATTTTTATTTTATAGGATGAATTCTTAGACATGTGTTTACTGTAAGAGAAGCCACGCATAACCGCTCTAGTGCCAAACTGCTTTGCAAAATCTTTGTAAGAATTCACATTCCAACCAACAGTGTTTGAGTGTATTTCACCTCACCAACACATCATACTATCAGTCTGTTTTAATCTTTGCCAGGCTACCAGCTGAAAAAACAGTATTATAGTATTAATTTGTATTTCTTTGACTGTGGTTGAGTAGTTTTATAGGTTTGTTGGTTCTTTGCATTTATCTCTCCTTAATTTTTCTAATCTTTTTTCTTACTTTGCAGAAACTCTTTTTGAGGTATGGGTATTAACTCTTCCCTTGGCATAGTGCATTTCTTTTATCATTTGTTTTTTTTATTTTTGTTCATTATATATAAAAAGTCCTTTGCTGTTGTAAGAGTATTTAGAAACGAAAAATAAAAAGTTTAGTTGTCTCATCATACTCCCAATTTATTTTATAAGCTCCTTGGTGACTGACTTTTGTCCTAAAATATTTTGTTTTGCCATCGGTACTAATTTAGTGCCTTGTACACAGCAAGTGTTCAGGTATATTTGTATGTGTCGATAGTGAAGGCGTCCAGAATACATCACTGTGGCATAAAACTTATTTTGTGCTTTAAGGTATTTGAAAATAGGCTTTTTCTGGGAACTTCCTCATCTGCCTAAAAGCAGAGCCTCACAGAAGAACTCAGTAGTCACAAAGCTGCTCCCCAGAGTTTCAAAACCAGAGAAGATGGACTTTTATCACTAGAGAGAAGAGAGAAAAAATGGCACCACATCTAAACTGACGTTGTCACATATCATATATATCCATTTTCCTAAGGGCCTATTTATCTTTCTTTAAAGTCATTTATTTTCCTGTAAGTGCCCTCCTCCCCTCTCCTTCCTGTGAGAACACTGGAGCCCCAAATTCTAACTGCCTGTTTTAGTCACACTGTTATGTACATGGCTGTGGGTGAATAAAAATCCCTCTTTTTTCTCGCTAATCTATCTTTTGTCAGTGTAATTTGCAGCCCCCAAATACAGAACCCAAGAGGGTAGATGAAAATGTTTTCTCCTCGGCAATGGCCACGTTGTTTCTGGCTGCTGGGGTAAGGGATAATAAGCAAGTAAAGTTTCACTGTCTAAAAACAAAGTATTTTAAATATAAAGAGCATATGTCAAATTTCTTTTAAGCTGCGTTTCTCAAAATGTATTCTTCAAAACTAAAAAATTTGTTAAATGAAGTAGAATATACAGTTAAAGAGACATCCCCTCTTCCTGGATATATTCCTACAATTATGCTATTTCTTAATCAGGTGGCATAATTACTCTAATTGTGTTGACTAAGCCTTTGTTCTTTCTAAAGTTATTCACTGTTTCCTGTTCTTTCTCAGCATCTTATCAATTCGCGTAGAAGATGGTGTGTGACTGGTTCTACTGGTCACATTCAGAAGAAACAACAAAAAAGGTCAATCCGTTAAGGTTAAGTAAGTAAAATAGACAAAGAAGCTGCTAATTTCTTAAACCTGTAAAGGGCTCTTGATATGATTACAGTGACTTTCCGTTGACCTGTATTCCAGATAACTTGAAATGCTTATTAAACCTTGAATTATTTATAGGTTTAGTTATCAATAAATTGTGCTCCATACCTTACTACTCTCTGTTTACTAGGTTCATGACCTTGCACCAAAGTAGTTAATCTAAACTTTATTTCCTTGTACGTAGGATGAGGGTAATAATCATTTTCTCAGAGCACTGTGAAAACCGAATGAGTGAGTACAGCTAACCACTGAACACTATTTTTGCCACATAGTAACGCTTAATAAATGTCAGTGAAGATGAATATTTGTGTGAGAGAGTATTTCTGTGGGAGAAGATGAGGTCAGTTATGTCTTCAAAAGCAATTTGAATGGCTGTATATATAGGGTCCTTGAAGATGAAATCTAATCCTGATGCCTTCTGGAAGTGTTATTTTTTTCGCATTATTAACACTTGAATTTGTAAAGTACTTTTGTATACTGGCAGTACTTGGTAAATTGATACTGGGAAGTTTTGTGGCTTTTCCGGTTGTATATGTCAAGAATCTGAGGCTCATGAAAGTTAATTGTCCCACCAAGGTCAGAGAGGTAAGAGTGAGAAAAGTAGACTTTCTAGGAAAGTAGTAGTAAGTAAGTAGACTGACTAGGAAATCAGACTTTCCTAGTTAGCTCAGAATGGGGACTAGGACCTCAGAGTTAGGTGTAAGTCAGTGATTCTACATTCCAAAGAAAGCTCAAGCATTAGTGGCCTGAATCCTTTCTAGAGCTTATAAGGGTGAGACAGATCTGTCAGAGAATGGAGGGGAAGAAAATTGTACACAGCAGTCACCTCAGTGGCTAGTTTGCCTAGGTGGGGAGCACTGTACTCTTTGTTCCCTTCTTCTTCCCTTGGGGTGGCTTTCTGTAGAAGCTCAGTGTGGGGAGGTCTAAGAGAGAACCGGTCCTGAAGTTAGGAGTGCTAGCAAAAAGTGGAGCAGAGCATCTCATTTCTCTGCAGCTGATTGGTTTCTCTGTGCCTGTTGAGCAAAGGATAAAAAAAAGTGGAGAGAAATCTCAGTGTGGACAGAGGGTAGCAGTAGAAGAGCCTGTATTTGTTGCGAATTTCTGTTTAAGTGGGTAAAGCAGAACGTAACCAGACTTTAGCCATCTTGACAGGGCTGGCTCTGCTGGAGAGGGGAGCAAAAGTAGGAAAGGTTGAGCTAAAGCAGGTCTTTGGGTAGGGAAATGTGCAGGTGGGTTAGAGCCCCTCACCCCTCGGTCACCAAAGAGCTCCAGCCTGTCCCCAGAGGAAAGGCCATCATTTGGCTTTTAGTCTGTGGCAGCCGGGGTAGGGGCAGCCACCCCAGAGGACTGCAGAAGTGCTCAGATGCTGAGACCATTTCTTCCATTCTCCCTCATCCCCCTCTACGCCCAAAACAGGTCAGACCACACCCCTTCCCCAGTTGAACTTTTCATGGACCATGGACAAGCCTGAGTTTGGAGGGGAAAGAGATGATTGCAAGACTGAAGATTCAAGTTTTAAAGAGCAGTCAACAGGGCTGGACATTTTTATAACTGAAAACTACTGGAAAGCTGTAAGAATTGTTCCAGATGTCATTAAGGGGGGTAGTGTGGGAAAAGGAACTTGGACCAACCATAGTTGGTGGTGGAAGCTGGAGAAAAATAAAAAACCTTTTCTCATGTTTGTACCAATTTAAGATCCCTTATTAAAGTCAAAAAAGTATCAGCATAAGTTCCTACTAAAGCCCCTCTGACACCAGCCCCCATTCTTTTTTCTGTACAAAGCTTTTAGAGTTGTACATGATCCTTTGATCATCTTAATGGTTCTGTTTCCAAGTGCATTCCAGTTCTGTGCAGTATAATTTTAACATTAAGCATATTCTACTTAATTCTACCTAGTGCATTTCAAATTTATAAACTGTATATGATAACCTTAATTGAAACATTAAGTACAATGTGGTATTCCTTAGTTTTTATGGAGTTCTAGTATTTTATCAAGCCTCAGAAACGTTAAATAAAATAAAAAGTACTCAGTGAAAAAGCATTAGTTTAATAGATTTTATGCAGTACAGGATATTTTGAATTCAGGAAGTTTTAAATTTACTTTCAGCTGCTGTTCATGTAGAAAAGGTGAGTAGGTGTTAATTTAAATACTGTAGAGCAGTAAAGTAAAACATTGAGAGGACCTATACCTGTTTTCCTTACACTCGCCTCGCCCTGCTTAAGTGCTATTCTGTGATATCATGGGGTGGTTATCAGTTCCCTTCTATGCAAGAGGAAAATGAGGCCGCAGAGGTGGCTTAACTTGTCAAGGGTCGCACAGCCAGTAAGTGGCAAAGGTAAGGAATCGAACCCCGGTTGTCTGACCCGAAAGACCATGTTCTTAACCACAGAATTATGCTCATTTTCAAAGGGAGTAGGACTATTTTAAGATGAGGATGAGTACTCTACGCGCGCACACACACACGTACGTTTTACTTTATTTTTGCCTGCTTCTATTGCCTGTTCACATACAGTAGACGGATTTGCCTGTGTTTGCTGGTGCGTTAACTGAGGTACCTGGTAATTCTCTCCACTCATGGTCTGCATATACGTATTTGATGGGTTAAATTTGACTTTGGACAGCTAACTCCTACTTCTCTTTTTAATATTAAAATTTATTAGAAACTCTTCATGGGTATCTTTTTGATTGTTTTTTTGTTTGTGTTTTTGCTTCCCTGATGTTTGTTTCGCATCATAGAAAAAACAGGATTCAAAGGCCAGTGGAGCAGTTGCTTTTAAAGCATTTATCCAGAGTGCTTCCCATAAATGGTTTTTAAAAATTAGTGCTGTATGATATATCTCATTGCTGAGATATAGACAAGTTTAATTGTTAGGGGTCACACAGCTAGGCCTTTTTTCACAGCTTTACCCTGACTTTTACTCGTAAAGTAGCTAAAACTGGGCAGATTTTTGCACAACATAATTATGTTATTTGTATTGTTTCTTAGAATACATTGAAAACATACCCTGTGAGAGAGCAGGAAGGAAAAAAGATAAAAAATACTGCCACATCAGTGTTTTATGAAAATACAAAGTGAATAAGCCATCTGTGGGGCCGTTTTGAGAGTCAGAGGCTGAGGAATGAAACCTGATTTTTACCCATTAATGATGCTAAGACTGTCCTCTGGAATACTATTAAATTGCTTGTGCTGTTCCACAGAAATTATTTAAACACAATTTATTAGACATGCAGACATTTAAAAATAATCCCTTTCCTTGCAGGTTTTTGTTCAAAAGCCTTTTTTTTTGCCTCTTGATTATGTAAGTAATGCTCACTGAACAAATTTAAAACCTAGAGAAGCTCCAAGAAAAAAAGTAAAAATCCCTTGTATTCATATTATGCAAAGAGAACACTGGTAAACATTTTGGTGTTCGTGGTGTCAGTTCAAACAAAAAGCTGACTACTTAACGTTTTTCCCATAGCTTAAGGGTTTGAGGAATTTAGGCGAGCAAAACTGGAATTCTCTTCTTGCGTGAAAGCTGTGTCTGAACCTGAAATCTAAGAAACAAGGTGGCACGGTGTGGGGCTACTGAGATAGAAAGTTTTGGGGGCGTCTGGTGGCTTAGTCGGTTGAGAGTCTCTTGACTTCGGCTCAGGTCGGGAAACCTGGCTGTCTTGTTTCAGTTACCAGATTATCTTTTTGTACATTCTCCCTTTCTTTTTCAGCTTCGCAACTTTTAAGCTTTAAAACAAAGTTAAGATGTTTCAAATTTGATGTGTTTTTCTGTAATAATGGACTAAAATAGAATTAGATGTGGGGAGGTAGAACCCAAACTGAGGGAGGTCAGAAACCATATGGAAATAGAACATCCAAAACCTCTAGCAGAATGAAGCTGGAAAGAATGGAATCTAAACACTGAAATTATACATCTGCTGGGCAGCTGTGCATTCTTTATTCATAGGTCCTGTGCAGAAATAGCAAAAGAAACTTTGAAAGGAAAACCTATCCTCAATAGACTGAGCGTATATTCTTATCACTCATTATGATGTGTACATTTTTAGTCCTACAATATATATTTAATTCATCTTTAAATGAATTATTCTTCTTTGTTAGGAGTTACAAAATTCTTTTCCGGAAATAACATCACTTTTGGGGGTTAAATTTAGATTTCCTATTTGTATCTTCAGCACCGAATCAACATTTTATTAGATTACAGATCAGGGTATTTTCAGTGATACTGAGAGGATGTAATACTTTTGTAAATTTGTCATTGCTTTCCTTTTCGTCAGTGTTCAAGAATATGCTGCACTTCAGTGTTCTGCCTTTCAAAAACCAACTCTTCTGAATTTGTTTAAACAAAATATTTATGTTTTCAAAGTTAGGCATTTTTAAAGCAGCTGAAATTTAAAAGGGGAAAAGCATGAAAAAGCTTTTATTTAGTCCTAGGGTGCTTTGTAATTATTAACATTTGTTTATTATATAACTTACGGAGCACTCTTATATCCATTATCTCCTGTGATTTCCATTGCCTTGCTAACATTACCTCTTAACTTGAGGATAAACATGGAGCACTGTCAGTTCACTTGGGGACTGTAGTAATAAGCTCCTGTGCTCCTCACTCGAAGGATGATACATAGTATTTAGACGTCATGGAATAGGAGAAAAAAAGGATTAGACTCTCCCATATCTCATATTAACCATGGATCATATTTAGTATCATTCTTTTTAGTTTCTTTTCCTGTTCTTATTTTTTGCATAGTTTTCCTGATACTGAGGGTTCAGTAGTTGTGTCCTTTCAAATTCACATCTTAAGCGCTTATAATAAAAAATTGTTCTTAACTATTTTGGGGGGCTCTGTTTCAGTAAAATTTTTCTCTACTTGAGGGAAAACATTTTATCATCAGATCATTATTTCTGTGTATATCTATAACATATCTATATATACAGAGATACATATTCATGCTCTTAACCACTCTATATGCATATTAATATTAAAGCCCATATTAAATATGTGTTTATATTTGTGTGTGTGTGTATATACATACACATATATATACACATATATGTATATGTATATACACACAATTTAATATTGTATAATTAGTGGTTAAGAGCATGGACTCCACTTAGATTTTAAATCCCAGCTCTTTTTGGGTTTAAAGCATAGATCTGCTGCTTCCTCACTGTGCAACCAAGCAATTTTGGCAGGTTGATTTGACATACATCTCTTGTCTGTTTCCTCATCTGTAAAATGTGAATAATGCTCCTTATCTCATAGAATGGTTTTAAGTTCATATATATATGCCCTATATATATGTTTTATATTTTAGAACCATACCTGACCCATGGTAAGCAGTGTATAAATACGCTACCTAAAATTTTAGATTAGGGCCCATAATTAATCACTTGCTACTGATTTTACTAGCAGTCAGAAAATTAGTAAGGATATAGAAAGCCAGACAACACTAAGAAAAATGTAATTTAGAACACAACACCTAATGAGGATAGAATATGACCCATTTGTTGGTCTTAATGCAAGCCTCAACAGATATCAAAGAATTGAAATCATTCCCAGGGTCCTCTGACAGTAATGGAATTAAATTAGAAATCAGTTACGAAAGATAGTGAGAAAATCTTTGAAATTAAGCAGTGTACTTCTAAATCCATGGGTTAAATAAAAAGTTACAGAGGAATTAGAAATTAATACGATTCAGTAATAATGAAAATACATGCCATAGCAAAATTTGAGTACAGTTAATTTTGTGCTTAGAGGAAATGTTACAGTTTAAAAAAAATGTATTAGAAAAAGATAAAAATTTGTATTAGAAAAGTAGAAAGGCTAAAAAAATGAGTGATTTAAGTGTCCATCTCAAGAAATGAAAATGATTGGCAGTTCCTCTTATTTTTGATTGGATAGAGTGTGGAAAAATTTTAGTTTTATATTTTATATCAGGTTCCTTTTTTTAAAAAAAGAAAGGGAGAAAGATATGGTTGAAATAGGATACTTTGTTTTCTTATTAGTATTTTTAAAAGTATGTAGTATGTCTCTCTGTCTGTATGTATGTACATAAGCTCTATGCCCAGTATGGGGCTTGAACTCACAACACTGAGATCAAGAGTCTCATGTTCTTATGACAAGCACCTTTCCTATTAGTATGTTTGAACTCCTTCTGCCCCAAAGTGTCATTCCTAGTTTTTGTGGTTTCTGGGAGACTTTATCTTGGTACACTTTATGAAAACCTCCCATTTCCTTGGCCCTTTCATAGAGCCCTTAACTTTTCCAAGGATAACAGGCTTTTTGAAGAAACAGAGATAAGAACTCTGAGATGATCAGTTTTAGTCTTGGTAATTATTTCTAAGTTTTTTTTTTAATTTTTAAAAATATTTTTATTTATTTCTAGGAGAGAGAGAGACAGCGTGAGCAGGGGAGGGTCAGAGAGAGAGGGAGACACAGACTCTGAAACAGGCTCCAGGCTCCGAGCTGGCAGTCAGCACAGAGCCCGACGCGGGGCTCGAACCCACGAACCGCGAGATAATGACCTAAGCAAAAGTCAGACGCTTAATCGACTAAGCCACCCAGGCGCCCCTATTTCTAAGTTTTTAAGACTTGGAGAGTACAATTCAGTTTGGTGAATATATAATACGCACCATGGTAGACCAGAGACTGTCCAGACTTGGACAGTCTTATATATAATATATATAAATATATATATTTTTATTTATTTAATATATATTAAAAAATATATATTTTATTCATTTATATAATAGTGAATAAAATAGCCCTGAGTTCTGCTTTCATAGAGCTTATGTTCTGTGGGGGAGACCAGCATCATTAAAACCACAAACCTGCTCAGGTATACGATTACAATGTGATGCTGGTACTAGGAAAGACAAGTTTAGAGGACTATGAGAGTGGTAATAGGAGACCTACACTTATTTATTTTGAGAATATGGTGACATAATATATAAAGCTGATTAGGATAAAGTGGGGAAATAGACCCATGGAGAGTCATAGAAAGTGTATTTTTTAAAAATGAGAGAATAAATCTTTTATTATTTTTATTTTTTTATTTAAAAATTTTTAAACAATTTTTTAAATGTTCACTTATTTTTGAGAGAGAGAGGAGACTCTGAGTACGAGTGGGGGAGGGGCAGAGAGAGAGGGAGACACAGAATCTGACGCAGGCTCCGTGGCTCCAAGCTGTCAACACAGAGCCCAGCTCGGGACTTGAACTCATGAACCGTGAGATCATGACCTGAGCTGAAGTCGTACACTTAACAAACTGAGCCACCCAGGTGCCCTGGAGGGAATAAATCTTGAACTGTGTTATGTTGACTGACTTAAATTCAGCTGTCCAGAGACCTGAGTAATTATCCTTCATCCAATACTGACTAGTTGGACAATCTTCAGGACCTGCTTCATGTCTCAATTCTCTGTTCTCTAGAATGAAAGTGATTAGGACTAGACTAGATGATGGCTAAGTGTCTAGTTTCAAAGTGCAAAGTCTATTGAAACTTTCATGAGCACTTTAAAGAGTATTTTTCTTGTGATTATGAAAAACATATATTATTTTTAGAAAAATTTGTAGAGACTACAGAAAAGAAAGACCCTTTCTTCCAAATTTTATTTCTATTAGAGATCGCAATTTTATTATAAATAGGGACTCTATCAGAGAATTTGACTTCTCTACAGCTCTGGGAGGTATTGGTTAACAGGACTGTATTAATCAGGATAGGCTAAATTATGCCTCATTAATGAACAGAGTCCTCAAATTTCATTGGCTAGACAGAGCAAAAAGTTTATTTCTCATCCCATGTTCAGCTTAAGTGAAGTAGGCATTTGAGATAAAGCCTGTCAGAGGTTTTACCCTCTTGCAGCTGTACTTCTGGAACACATGGCTTTCCTGGTTGCTGTGGAAGGGAAGAAAACATTGGAGGGTCTTGTAACCGGCACTTCTGTAACTGCAGCAGTCAGAACTAGTCACTTGGCTTACCTACCTGCAAGGGGATAGAGGAGTGCAGTTCTCCCATGCTCCAAGAAGTAGAGGAGGCCTGACTGTGGGTGAGCTTTAAAAAGTCTTTACAATGACCTTGCTGTTCCTGCTGTAGTTGAGTACAGTGAGGATGGAATCCAGATCCAAGTGCAGCCAGTTGGATTGTTTGGTCTAGGAATTTGCTTTAGGTACTGGAGACTGATGGGACTTAGCACTGGAGTGCTCTGATCATTAGACACAGATTCATGGGTGGCGTTCAGGTAGCTGAATGATCAGAAGTTGATCTATAAAGAGAACAGTGAATCAGATGCATTGCAGAAACAAGGTATTGTGGAACTTTGGGGAGAAAAAACAACTACTAGCATTCAGTGGGTTTACAGTTCCCAGTTCTAGATCACTAATGAAGACTGGCTATAGTTCCTGCAGAGATTTCTTAAGAATATGTATGCTTTTCCAACCCATGGGATAGTCACAAAAAGTGAGCATGTTTTGTGCCGCAAAGAAAATCAGGTTTTCAGAAAGTAAAAATAAAATAGGTAATATTTATATTTTCTGACCATAGTGCAGTAGAAATTAACAGCAATAGGATGCCCTACTCCCCCTCTCCCCCAAATAAAACCACATAGAACAAACAAAAACATAAATCCCAAACAAAAATATCTACCTTCTTTGGGAGCAAGGGAAGAGACATACCTTTTAAATAGCTTAAATGGACCATCATAACCGAAGTCACCCAATTTAGATGTTAATTATAGTGAGAAGCACTACATATCAGTGTTGCCAATGTGGAACCTTATGGAAAAATTCATAGCAATTAAATATGAATTAAGAAACAGGAAAGATTAAAGCTGAATGGTAAGATACTCAGTTTAACTGATTAAAACCAAAATAAACCAAATAAAGTAAAACAAAGCAATTAATAAATATAAAAGTATCAGTTAATGAAAAATAAAACAACCTTTTTTTTTCAATATTTGATTTTTAAGTAATCTATACACCCAGTGTGGGGCTCGAGCTCATAACCCCGAGATCAAGAGTCACACACTCAACCCACTGAGCCATCTAGGTGCCCCCAAAATAAAACCTCTCTTGACAGTAAAATCAAAGCTGGCAGACTCTTGGCAAGTCTGGTTGAGGAGAAAAGCTGGAGGCAGACATTACAAGCAATGGACACTTTTATAAATACCAAGGCGAGAGCCTCAGAAGGGAATATTGTGCATAACTTCATGCTAGTCATCCTAGAAATTAATGAAACCCATTATTTCCTAGGAAAATATAAATTACTGAAATTCTCAGAAGGAATAGAAAAGCTTGATAATCCAGTAGCTGGTGAAGAAGTAGACAAAACTGTTCAAGATATACCCTTTTAAAGGGCCAGATATTTTTATAGGACTTTAAAGTAATCGATGATCTGTTACAGAGATTTCCAGAGGAAAGAAAAAAAAAATGTAAGAGAGAAGATGCCCATTGAAGCTAGCATAGCACGGGAAAAGAAAACAATAGGCTGTTTTCCTTTATCACCTAGTTGTAAGATCCAAAATAATATATTAGGAAACTGAATCTAACAGTGTATTATGACTATGGGGCGCCTGGGTGGCTTAGTCGGTTAAGCGTCCGACTTTCGCTTAGGTCATGATCTCGTGGTTCGTGGGTTCGAGCCCTGCATCGGGCTCTGTGCTGACTGCCAGCTCAGAGCCTGGAGCCAATTTCAGAGTCTGTGTCTCCCTCTCTCTCTGTCCTTCCCCTGCTCACGCTGTCTCTCTCTCCTAGAAATAAATAAAAAATATTAAAAAAAAAAAAAGACTATGTAGGGAAAAACGCTCCCTGGGATTCAAGGATGATTTGACCTTAGGAAATGTTTTAGTGTCATTTATACTATATTAGTAAATCAAAGAAGGAAAATAGTACAGTCATTTCAATTGATGACAAAAGATACCAGAGAAAATTCAGTAATCATTTCTGATAGACGAGGTTTAGGAAGAGAAGGCAACTTCCTTAACTTGAGAGGGGGTAAAACTACTTAAAGAATATAGTGAACCCAACTGGTAAAATTTTTTTGTGAAAAAAGTAATATCAAGCTCATTTTTAATGCTTCTGTTAAGCATTTAACTGGAGGCCCCAGCCAATGGAGTATGAGAGGACAAAGGGGAAAAATGTATAAATACTTGAAAGGGAAAGTCAAAAACTTCTACTCCTTGCATATGCTCTAGAAAAACCAGGAGAATCCATTGACAAACTTGGGAAACTAATAAATGCGTTGAGTAAGATGGCATGTACGTGGTGAGCTAAAAAATCAGGAGGTTCCCTATATACCAACAGTAGCTGTTCAACTTGAGAGAAGTACTATCATGTTTGCTACATTTGATAAGTGTCTATTAAGCATGGCCTGCTTTGCAGTTTCCTGTCCCATACATGTTTTGATCATGAAGAGAAAGCTCCAGGAGATGAAGGTTCCAATTTCCTGCTTGTCTTAATACATAAGTCAAATGTTCGAGGGCCTAAAATGAGGCTGATTGCTTCAAGACAGCCCCACATAGCTAAAACTATTCCATATGATGCCCATCTCCCCGTTATAAAAAAGGTTTTGCTTTTAGATACCATTCTCTGAAGAAATGCATCACTGAGTTCCCTGGAGAACCCAAATGCTTAGCCCTTAGTGTCCTACAAAAGAAAAATATACTAAGGAAAAAAGGATTCCCCTACAAAGTAGGTTAAAAAATTTTTTTTAATGTTTATTTTTGAGAGAGAGAGAGAAACAGAGTGCCAGCCGGGGAGAGGCGGGGAGAGAGGGAGACATAGAATCTGAAGTAGGTCCAGGCTCTGAGCTGTCAGCACAGAGCCCAGCGCGGAGCTTGAACTCATGAACCGCAAGATCATGGCCTGAGCTGAAGCTGGACACTTAACCCACTAAGCCACCCAGGTGCCCTTTGTTTTTTTGTTTTTGTTTGTTTATTTAAATGTAATACATACTTGCAGCAGACTGTTCAAACGATACAGAAATGTGAGCTTTCCCTTATCCTCCTGTCTTAAAAAACATTTTTTTTTTAAGTTTATTCATTTCAAGAGAGAAAGTGGGGAGGGTTAGAGGGAGGGACAGAAGCTCTGGGCCCAATGTGGGGCTCGAACTCACAAACCAGACTCATGAACTGAGAGATCATGACCTGACCCAAAACCAAGAGTTGGACACTTAACCGCCGAGCCACTCAAGTGTCCCTCCCCATTCCTCCTCTCTTGCTGCGCTCTCCTCAGTTTTCTTCTCATTCTAAACCACTTTAAAAGCTGCCACTTTATGTATCCTTCTCAAATTTTCCTTTACAAAAGTTTATTTCTCCCTGTCTTCAAAAATAAGCATTAAAAATTTTTTCTTAAAATTTTATTTGTTTTTTTTTTAATGGTGTGTGTTTTATACCAGTGGCATCATTCATTCTGTGTCGCAGCTTGCCTTTTTCACTTAATGTTTTTTACATCTCCCTCATTCTGTTTAACCTCACATTGAATTTATGGGGACATAAAGCTGTGTTAAATCTCTTTAGCAGACCCTTTTCTTCCACTCCCCTCCAATCCCTGGAGCCTTTCGGTTTGAACCTTTCTGTTTGCCTCATTTCTGACCCTTCTATTCACCTTTTTGCTCTCAGGCATTCTGAAGGTTTGGGGACAGTCTGTCCTTCTTTTCAGGCTAATGTTTGTAAGTGTGTGAAATAAAACACACTGGGTTACTAAGGAAACCAGTTATATTGAAATGAAGCTATTAAAGTAATTAAACTTTTTTTTTTTAGATATAGTTAATATTGTGTCCTTTTATTAACTCATTAAATAACCCAATGGCAGGTTTTAACAACTACCCTAATTTTTTTTTTACAGTTACCCTAATTTTTAAATAATGGTGAGGCATAAATAATACTTTAAATTATGTGCAACTATGTAACTTGATGAGAATATCCAATTTTTGGTTACAGAGTTGCAGGTACTGCTAACACTGCTTTGGGTTTTGCCTACTCTCCTAATTTAATAATTAAATTTCAGTTAGAGGTTAATGAAACTAAAGATGTAATTTTTCCACATCTAGATATCAAGTTCATGGACATTCTGAAACTTGATTCAGACTGGAAAACCCTGATTCTTTTGCAGCCCACTTACGTTGTGAATTTCTCTTTCAGACCACCTCTCCTTTGGACCTATAAAGATGAGTCTCCTTGCCCTTTTTCGCTACTCTTGACACCACTTTCCCCTCTCATTTTACTTAACATTGAACAGAAAACATGATTTTTCAGTCTCCTCATCAGACAGTACTGCCTACTGCTACTGCTTCTCCCAGTTTTCCATGGAACTTGGGCTTACTCTCTCCTTCTCTCTCCATCCTCCTTTATTCTGTGAAGGTTTTATTTTATATGGCCATCTCCAATACCAGTTTATTTTAATTCTTGATGATCTATCTCAACATCCAGGTGGGTGATTCTTCCACTACCTTCCTGGCCTCTTGTTTTCTTGACCTCTGCCAGTGTCTTCCACTCTACATCAGCCACCTTGTCATACCTCAGATTGTTATCGCATAATAATGTGCTCATACTTACAGTAATGGTAGCCTCCTCCATAATTTCAGTTTCAAGCACCCTACTCTCGATCATCCATCGCTTCTGACCTTTCCAGCCCATGCCTTCTAGTACAAACAATCCTTTTATCTAACTGAGACCTACAACCCGCTGACCCTATTACCTTTTTACTGTTCCTCACCGCACTCGCCCTTATGTTCTCACTCTCTCCTTACTCAGTTTCAGTTCTGTGGTCAGTCATAAATGTTTAGCTGCCAATATTCTCAACACCTTTGCCCTCACTTGCTTCATTGCTTAGTTGAGAAACTCCAATATTGGATAAATCCAAATCTACCTACTCTGTACTTTTTATTTTTTGGTAAGAAACTTATAAATTTACCCTCTTAATGATTTTAAGTGTACAGTACAGATTGTTAATTATGTGCACATTGTCATACAGTAGATCTCTGGAACGTTTTTCACCCTGCCTCACTGAAACTATACTCATTGAATGTCATCATCCCATTTCTCGCTCCCCCTAGTCCCTGGCAGTTTGATGCCCTTCTGCCTTCTGTTTCTGTGGATTTAATTACTTTAGGTACTGCAGGTCAGTGAAATCATGCAAGTATATGTATATGTCTTTTTGTGATGGGCTTTTTTTACTTAGCAGAATGTCCTCAAGGTTCCTCCCATGTTTGTAGCATATGACAACCTTTTCTTGTTTTTTAAGGTTGAATAATACCCTAATACATGCATATACCACATTTTCCTTATCTATGCATCTCTTGATGGATGTTTAGGTTGCTCTCACTTCTTGGTTTGTGAGTGATGCCACGATGAACATAGGTTTGCAAATCTGTCTTTGAGATCCTATTTTTAATTCTTTTGACTATATACCCAGAAATGGAATTGCTGGATTACATGATACTTCTATTTTTAATTTTTAAAGAGCTTCCATACTGTTTTTCCATAGTGACTGCATCGTTTTATTATTTTTATTGAAACAGTTTTTTAATGTTTATTTTTGAGAGAGAGACAGAGCATGAGTGGGAGAGGGACAGAGAGGGAGACAGAATCCAAAGCTGGCTCCAAGCTCTGAGCTATCAGCACAGAGCCCAGTGCAAGGCTGGAATCCATAACCGTGAGATCATGATCTGAGCTGAGGCCGGATGCTAACTGAGCCATCCAGGTGCCCTGGCTGCATTTTATATATCCACCAACAATGCATAAAGTGTTCTAGTTTCTCCACATCTTGCAACACTTGTTATTTTCTGGTTTTTTTTTTTTTTTTTTTATAAAGGCCATTCTGAAGGGTATTAGGTGATATCTCATTGTGGTTTGGTTTTGAATTTCACCAGTGACTAGTGAAGTTAAGTATGTTTCAGATGCTTGTTGGCCATTTGTGTATCATTTTTAGAGAAGTGTCCATTCAAGCAAGTCCTTAGCCCATTTTTTAATTAGGCTATTATTTTTTGTTACTGAATTGTAGGAATTCTTTGTATATTCTGGATATGAATAACTTATCCAGTATATATGGTTTGCAAATATTGCTGCCATGCAAATATGGTTGCCTTTTAGTCTGGTTGATTGCTTCTTTTGCTACAAAAATGTTTAAGTTTTGACTAGTCCCACTTGTCTATTTTTATTGTTGCCTGTGCTTTTGACGTCATATTCGAGAAATCATTTTTCATTCCATTGTCATGAAACTTTTTCCCTATATTTTCTTCTAGGAGTTTTATAGTTTCATGTCTTATGCTTAAGTCTTTAATCCATTTTGAATTAAGTGTAATTAATTAAGTGAATTGTGGTAGAAGATAAGGATCTATCTTCATCCTGTTGTATGTGCATATCCAATTTCCCCAGCACGATTTGTTGAAGAGACTAGCCTTCTCCCACTGTATAGTCTTGGCACCTTCGTTGAAGATGATTTGACCATAGATGTGAGGGTTTATTTCTGGGTCTCTTTTTTATTCTTTGGTCTAAGTGTCTATATTTATGCCTGTACCATACTTTCTGACTACTGTACCTTTGTAATATGTTTTGAAATAAGGAAGTGTGAGGCCTCTGGCTTTGTTTTTCTTTCTTGAAATTGTTTTGGCTATTTGCAGTCCTTTGAGATTCCATATGAATTTTAAGATAGTTTTTTTCTATTTGTGCAAATATACTGTTACGATTTTCACAGGGATTGCTTTGAATCTGTAAATATCTTTGGGCAGTATGGACATTGTCTTTCTCTTTATTCGTATCATCTTTAATTTTTGTCAGTGCACAGTTCTTTCACCTCCTAGGTTAACTATTATTCTTAAGTATTTTCTTTCTTTCTTAAATATTTTATTTTTTTAAGTAGTCTCTACCAATCTGGGGCTAGAACTTACACCCCAAGATCAAGAGTTGCGTGCTTTACCCACTGAGCCACCCAGGTGCCCCCTTTCCATTTTTTAAGTTATTTATTTTGAGAGAGAGCATGAGCAGGGGAGGGCAGAGAGGGAGGGTGGAAGGGGGAGAGAGAGAGAGAGAGAGAGAGAGAATGAGAATGCCAAGCAGGGTACATGCTGGGCTGAAACCAGGAACCATGAGATCATGACCTGAGCCAAAATCAAGAGTCAGATGCTTAACTGACTGAACCACCCAGACACCTCCCCCTTTCATTTTTTAAAAAATAGTTCACTGGTTTTTTTTTTTTTTTAATATTTTATTTATTTCTGAGAGAGAGAGAGTGTGTGAGCAGGGGAGGATCAGAGAGAGAGGGAGACACGGAATCTGAAGCAGGCTCCAGGCTCTGAGCTAGCCGCCAGCACAGAGCCCAACACGGGGCTTGAACCCATGAACCATAAAATCATGACCTGCGCCGAGGTCGGACGCTTAACCGACTGAGCCACCCAGGAGCTCCAGTTCACTGTTTTTTAATATAATTTGCTTCATGTCAATTTATTATTACAAAGCATTAAAATGATTATAAACTGAAAACATTCTCTTATATTGGTGAATTTGTAAATACACATCTTTCAAAACAAAAAAATATTTCAGCATTTTTCCTTTTCTCTTCCATTTTATTATTTTTTAATATGTATTTTTTTTAATTGAAGTATAAGTAACACACAAAGTTACATTAGTTTCAGGGGTATGGTATAGCGATTTGACAAGTTAATACATTACGCTATGCTCACCACAAGTGAGCATCTGTCATCGTGCAGTACTAGTACAGTACCACTGACTGTATTCCCTATGCTGGGTCTTTTATTCTTGTGATTTACTTATTCCATAACTGGAAACCTGTATCTCCCACTCCTCTTCCCCCATTTTGCCCCGCCCCCACACCCTATTGTAAATGAGGTTGTTTTCTACCCCCCATTTTTTAAAAAATGTTTTATTTATTTCAGAGAGAGAGAGAGAGAGAGAGGGAGATACAGAATCTGAACAGGCTCCAGGCTCTGAGCAAGCTGTCAGCACAGAGCCCGACACGGGACTCAAACCCACAAACTGTGAGGTCATGACCTGAGCCGAAGTCGGATGCTTAACCGACTGAGCCACCCAGGCGCCCCTTCCCCCCCCATTTTTAATTGAGTTTCTTAATTTCCTTTTTGGATTATTTGTTGTTAGTGTACAGAAACACCACTAGTTTTTGATTGTAGATTGTATATAAGTTTGCCGAATTCATTTATTCTAACAGATTTTTTTTTTCTGTGTGGAATCTTTCTCGATTTCTACATATAATATATCAGCTGTGAACAGGGGTAATTTTTACTTCTTCCTTTCTGATCTGAATGCCTTTCCCTCCCTTGCTTAATTGCTCTGGCTAGGGCTTTCAGTACTGTGTTGAATAGAAGTGTTGAGAGCCGTCACCCTTTTCTTGTTACTGATCTTACAGGAAAAGCTTTCAGTTTCCATCATTGAGTGTGATCATATATGATCTTTATTATGTTGAAGTAATTGCCTTCTATTTCTGGTTGTTGAGTGTTTTTATATGGAAGATTGTTGAATTCTGACAAATGATTTTTCTGCACCGTTGAGATGATTATGTGATTTTTGTTCTTCGTTTGTTAATGTAGTATATTGCATTTATTGATTTTTTTTTTTTTTACAGTGAGCAATTTTTGCACCTCAAGGATAAATCCCACTTGGTCATGGTGTGTAATACTTTAAGTGTGCTGTTCATCTTGGTTCGCTGGTGTTTTGTTGAGGAATTTTACATCTGTATTCATCAGCAGTATTGGTCTGTCGTTTTCTAATAGTATCTTTGTCTGGCTCTGGTAGCAGAGGTTGTAAAATGAGTTTGAAATATTCCTTCCTTTTTAGTTTTTTTAAAATATTTTTTTACATTTATTTATTTTTGAGAGGCAGAGCATAAGTTGGGGAGGGGCAAAGAGAGAATGAGACACAGAATCCTAAGCTGGCTCCAGGCTCTCAGCTGTCAGCACAGAGCCTGACATCATGACCTGAGCCAAAGTCCGACACTTAACTGACAGAGCCACCCAGGCACTTCCCCTTTTTAGGTTTTTGGAAGATTCTGGGAAGGATTGACATTAATTCTTCTTTACGTGTTATATAGAATTCTTCAGTGGAACCATTTGGTCTTAGGCTTTTCTTTGTTGGAAGGTTTTTGATTACTGATTCAGTCTCCACACTAGTTACAGGTCTGTTTAGTTTTTGCTTGTCTTCACGATTCAGTTTTGGTGGGTTGTTTCTAGGAATTTATTCATTTCTTCGAGGCAGTCCAAATTGTTGATGTATGATTATTCATCATAGTCTCTTAAATCTTTTTTGTTTCTGTGACATCAGTTGTACTGTCTCTTTCATTTCTAATTTTAGTTATTTGAGCCTTCCTCTTCTTAGGTCTTGTTAGGTTTGTCAGTTTTGTTGATCTTTTCAAAAAATAAGCTCTTACTAATTTTTTTCTATTCTTCTGTTCTCTATGTTATTACTACTGGAATCTTTATTGGTTGTTTCATTACAACTCTGAATTTAGTTTGTTTTTCTATTTCTCAAAGGTATGAAGCTAGATTGTTGATTTGAGACCCTCTCTTTTTTAATTGTAGACATTTACCACCATCAACTTTCCCTGTAGAACTGCTTTTGCTGCATCCCATGTTTTGGTATGTTGTGTTTTTGTTTTCATTTGTCTCAAGATATTTTCTAATTTCCTTTCATTCTTCTTTGACCCGTTAGTTGTTTAAGGGCATGTTGTTTAATTTCCACATATTTGTGAATTGTCCAGTTTTCCTTCACTTAATTTCTAGTTTCATTCCATTGTGGTTGGAAAAGATACTTGGTATGATTTCAGTATTCTTAACTTTGTCAAGACTTGTTTTGTGGTGTAACATGTGATCCCTCCTGGAGAGTGTTCCATGTGTGTTTAAGAATGTGTGTTTGGCTGCTGTTGGGTTCAGCGTGTTGTTTTGTGTCTGTTAGGCCCCATTGGTCCAAAGTGTTATTGAAATCCTGTTTTCTTATTGATCTTCGGTCTGGTTCTGTCCATTATTGAAAGTGGAATATGGAAATCTATTGTTGTGTTACTGTTTATTTCTCTCTTGAATTCTGTCAGTGTTTGCTTTTTATTTGGGTTCTTTGATTATACACTTGCACTTTTGCTGCCGCAAGTGGCTGGAGAATTACCTTTGCTGACTCGTTTACTTCCAGTTAATGACTACTAAGGTCGGATGAGCCCTTCATGTTGCTCAACAATTGCTCTTCGTCCATTGACTCTCCCAGTCTGACCGAGCTGGTCATTTAAACTTCCTCCTTCTCAGACCTCTGACATTACCTTTTATATTCTTTACTCTGCATACACAACTTTGCTTTTTCATCTTGTTGAGAAAATAGATGCCTTCAGAAGATACCCCATGTATCCTGCCTTCTGTTGTAATGGAAAGAAGTAACCATGCGTCTGGCAAGGGCCCCAGCCTCCACTCTGCTGCATCTAATTCCATCTCCTCTCTCTTACATGATGCTGGATCATTCTCATCAGCACACCAACATACTCTTCTCTCATCCTAAACAGCAACACCTCTCTCTCTCTTTTGTTTTTATTAAAAAAATTTTTTTTACATTTATTTATTTTTGAGAGACAGAGCACAAGTAGGGAAGGGGCAGAGAGAGGAGACACAGAATCCAAAGCAGGCTCCAGACTCAGAGCTGTCAGCACAGAGCCTGACTTGGGACTCGAACTCACAAACCATGAGATCATGACCTGAGCCAAAGTCGGACGCTTAACCGATTGAACCACCCAGGTGCCCCCCTCTCTTGTTTTTTTAAAAGATTTTATTATTTTTTTGTAATCTCCACACCCTACATGGGGCTCGAATTTAGCCCTGAAATCAAGAGTCACATGCTCTACTGACTGAGCCAGCGAGGTGCCCTGACAAAACCTCTTTTAACTCCATTTTCCCTTCTAACTTTTGCTCCATCTCCCCTCTCCCCACCACCTCTTTTTTTCCCAAAAGATGTATTTATACTTTGTTTCCATTTCTTTTTCTCCAAATATATTAGGAGTCTTCCCTGTCTCATTAGGTTTTCCCTCCGAGCACCCTGCCTAAACCGCTCTTGCAAACCTTACCCATGACTGTTCCTTTCTCATTCTCCAATTATTTGACTCGTTGACAGTATTTGACACAGGTGGTCACTTACTCTCTCCTTGTGGGGACGCTTTCTTCCCTTGGCTTCCAGGATGGATATTCCTTCTCTGTTTGCATCTCAGTCTTTTTTCCTCAGGGAGCACCTCAAGGGGCCAGTCTTTACACCTTTCCGTACTCGCTTGATCTGATCTGACCTCAAGACTTTGCAGCTCTCAGTGTTTTGATGATGTCCAACTTTTAATCTCCAGCCTGAACCTCTTCCTGAGTAATACAGATTTATACTTTCCTTGGATGTCTAATAGGCAACTGAAATGTCACCTTTCCTGAAAGGAACTTACCATTCTTTCGCCCTCGGTAACTTAATGTGTCATGTCAGAGAATATTAAACAATGAGAACAAAACAGTTTTCTTCTACTTTAAGTATCTTTTTAATCTACAGTTTATTTTTGGTTTAAGGAGTGAGATAGGGCTCTTGTTTATTTATGTATTTATTTTGAGCCAGGCAGCCAGTTTTTCAGCACTCTTTACTGAGTAATCAGGTTTGACTTGGTTGACATGTCATCTTTTATCATTCTGTGAGTGATGTCAGAGTTGAAAGTTACAAATAATGATACCACCTAATGTTTGCATTATAGAGTCCACATTCTTTTACATGTTATCTCAGTTCAGACCACAACCATGTGAAGTAGAATCACTGATACTAGATTTAAAAAATGGAATAATTAAGCATTTTATAAGAGTACAGAAACAGTCATGTTTTAAATTTAGCACCAGGAACAACACAGCAGTGGAGAAGAGGGCCAGTAATTCATGTTTGGATACTTGGATTTTAATTTGAAAAATAAGTAACTTTTGTACAGTAAAAACCAATAAAATTGTAGTGGAAGGCAGCACTGGGGTGTGAGATATATAACCAACAGATGGAAGCTTTTAATCCAGAACAAAATATTCAGATTTGTCGGATAAGTCTTTAGATTAGGTTTAAAAGGTGGTGAACAGTTAGTTGACATGGGCAGAAATACTTAGTAAATTATCGTGTGTGAAAATGCTGTCTGTGCTTAATTCCATTTAAAGGCATGGGAAATGAAATAACCCCAAGGTCACACTACAAACCTATTAAACTATCAGAGTTTCGTGTTAAGAGGAAATAGCGTATCTGTTTTGCCAGTGTCACAAATCGGACTGGTCTCAGGGTAAAACAATTTGACTAAACATACATTTTAGGGGAAAGGGAAGTGGGACCAAGGGTTTGGCCTTAAAATTTCTATTCAGCAAAGCCCTCCTGTGCCCGTAGCCTTGTAGGGCTTGTTTCAAGGGAACCTAGGCATAAAATGAGTAAACCAGTAGACTCAAAGTAGAATTTCTTAATCCTTTTACTTTTTTTGGTTAGTATTACTCTTGCATCAATAAAATAAGATTTAAAAGAGAATTCCATTGGGGTGCCTGGGTGGCTCAGTTGGTTAAGCGTCTAACTTCAGCTCAGGTCATGATCTCACAGTTCATGGGTTTGAGCCCTGCGTCGGGCTCTTTGCTGACACCTAGCTCAATGCCTGGAGCCTATTTCAGATTCTGTGTCTCCCTCTCTCTCTGCCCCTCCCCTGTTCATGCTATCTCTCTCTCTCTCAGAAATAAATTTGAAAAAAAAAAAAAAAAACATAAAAGAGAATTCCATTTCATTAATGCATGCATTGAACCAAATATGTTTCATGTAAATCAGGGAATAGAAGTGAGCTTTTCTATTTGGCTGAGTGGTATAGTGATCTTTTATCCACTAGGTTTATCCTAAGCTCCGTCTCATTTTATTACTTACACAGTTGAAATATAATATTGTTCACAAATGATCCCCTCCCCCAGGTTGAGGCAGTAGTGTAGGACAGTATTCAAACATTGGTTCTTGAACCTTGAGTGGAGACACAAACTCCTGATGATACACAAGCTCATGGATAGTTTTAAGTGAACCAATTTCCAGACTTGAAACTTCTACATGTGCTTTTTTTTTTAAGTTTATCTATTTATTTTAAGCGAGAGAAAGGGCATGCAAGCATTGGAGGAACAGAGAGAAAGAGAGAATTCCAAACATGCCCCACACTGTCAGTGCAGAACCCGACCCAGGGCTCAAACTCACAAACTTTGAGATCATGACTTCAGCCGAAATCAAGAGTTGGACATTTAACTGAGCCACCCAGGTGCCCTTACATGTGCTCTTTCTTAAAATTGATCTTTCTATGAACTAGTCTTTCAAGCAGTTCCTTCTTTCTCACATTCCTCTCCACTGTTGTCCTTCATTTTACAAAAGAATGGCATAACACTTCTGCTGCTGCTCTTACTTCCCATGATTCATTTGCCCTGTGGTGGAAGTGCTTCTATGGAAAAAGGGATATCAGGATAATCCTAAGACAACAAGACGGTAGTGCTGGGACAACTGGATATTAAGTTGCAAAAGAGTGAAGTTGAATCCCTACCTCATATCATATGTAAAAGTTAACTCAAAATAAGTCAAAGACGTAAATTTAAGAGTTGAGTTATGTAACTCTTGGAAGACTACTTCGATGTAAATCTTTGTGGTCTTGGATAAGGCAGTTGTTTCTAAGATAGGACATCAGAAACACAAGCAATCAAAAGAAAAATGTAGATAAGCTGGACTTCATCAAAATTAAAACCCTGAATACATCACAGGAGACTATCAAGAGAGTGAGAAGACAGCACAAAGAATAGGTGAAAAAATTTGTAAATCATATGTCTGGTAAGTGACTTGTGTCCAGAATATATAGGAACACTTATAACTAACCAAAAAAATACCCTGAATTTTAAAATGGGGAAAGGATTTGAATAGACGGTTTTCCAAAGATGATGTACAAGTGGCCGGTAAGATCCATGGAAAGATGCTTAACATCATTAGTCATAGGAGTCCTCAGAGAAATGCAAATCAAAACCACAGTGAGATACCACTTCACATCCATTAATTAGGATGATGAGAGTAAATAAGACAGATAATAACAAGTGTTGGTAAGGATGTGGATAAATGGGAACCCTCGTACTGTTGGTGGGGCTTGTGAAATGTTGCTGCTGCTTTGGCAAATAGATCAGCTGTTTCTCAAAAGGTTAGACATAGAGTTAGTGTGTGATCCAGCAGTTCCCCTTCTAGGTATATGTCAGAGAGAATTAGAAATATATATTGACACAAAAACTTGCACATAAAAGTTCATAGCGTTATTCTTTAATAGCTAAGAAGTGGATACAACTTGGGTCACCTGGGTGGCTCAGTCGGTTGAGCGTCCGACTTCGGCTCAGGTCATGATCTCATGGTTCGTGAGTTCAAGCCTGAGTCGGGCTCTGTGCTGACAGCTAGCTTAGAGCCTGGAGCCTGTTTCAGATTCTGTATCTCCCTCTATCTCTGACCGTCCCCTGCTCACGCTCTCTCTCTCTCTCTCTCTCTCTCTCTCTCAGAAATAAATAAAACATTAAAAAATTTTTAAAAAGCAAGCAAGAAAAAAGAAGTGGATACAACCTAATGTCCGTCAACTGTTAAGTAGATAAAATGTGCCCAATATAATGGAATACTCACCTATGAAAAGAAGGAAAATACTGGTGCAGGCTACAACATAGGTCAACTTGAAAGTATTATGCTAGGTGCAAGAAGCCGGTCACACAGGACTAAGTATTGTGTGATTCCATTTATACGAAATGGCCAGAATAGACAAATTCACAGAGACAAAAGATGGCTTCGTGGACTAGGTAGAGGGGGAAGTTGTGTGTGCTTGCTAATGACTATAAGGTTCTTATTTTGGGTGATGAAAATGTTCTGGAGTTAGGTAGTGGTGATGGTTGTACACATTTGTGAATATGCTGATAGCCACTGAATTGAACACTTTAAAAGAGTGAATTTTATGGTTTGTTAATATAGCTCCAAAAACTAAACAAAACCTCAGGGACCCCTAAAAGTGATCATTCCAAATGTTGGTGTTGGTACTGAGAAAGTAATTAGCTCTAATCTTTGGGAAATAAATCCATTAATGGCTTCCAATTTTTTGCTGCTAATGAAATTGAAAGATTTTTCAGTTCCAGTATTCAGAAATAATCAGCTGCTAAATCATTAAAAACATTTTTGATGCTAAATCAGTACGGGATTTTTCAACAAATAACTCAGAAGGAATTTTAAAAATTGTGTGATTGCTGACAAAATACCTTTCATTCCCATTCACCTCTTTATATGAACAAAATTTCTCAGTGCTTTCTTTAAAAAAATTAAAAACAATAACAATATGCTGAATCGTCAGCAGATGAATGATCTTATTGAAAATAGAAAGCCCCATCCATTAACAGATACATTTCCAGTAAAATTTTTAGCTTTAATGTTGTTAATTTTGTATCAAATCTGTAATATGTTTATCACTTAAATCCATTGTGTATGCTAATAGTAACGATAATTGAATCCCAGATAAGTTTTAAACACTTAGAGGCTTATTTATGGTCAAAGGAACATTTTAAAAAATTACTATTTAAACTGCAGACATGTATGACTGAATAATTAATAATAGACTTTATAGATACAACCTTGGGCCAGAATCTCATTAGCAGCAAAACCACATCCAGTTGTGTTGTGACAGATGCCTGTATTTTTATTTCCTGTATACACAGGGCAGGCTTTCTGATTACACATGTGCTCACTGACAGATTCTTTTTTAGTATTATAAGATTTTAAAATACAAAATAGTCAATTGTCTTAGTCTGTTCAGGCTGCTATTACAAGATACCATAAACTGGCTTATAAACAACAGAAATTTACTTCTAATAATCTGAAGGCTGAGAAGTTCAAGATCAAGGTGCTGGCATTTGGTTATCTAGTAAGAGCCTACTTCCTGGTTCAGAGATGCCATCTTTTCTCTGTATTCATCCTCAGGAGCTCTCTGGCTTCCCTTCTACTTATAGAAGTAGAAGTCTTTAGACTTCAGCCCCATCCTGAGGTCTCTACCCTTGGGACCTAATTACCTCTGAAAGACTCCGCCTGCAGATACTGTCACCTTGGGCATTAGGATTTAACATGTATATTGGAGGATACAAGCATGCAGTCTATAGCAGTCAGTTAGATAATACAGTTGGCGTAGTAGTTTTTTATTGCTGCTGTAATAATTACCACAAACTTCATGCTTTAAACAGCACAGATTTATTATATTACAGTTCTGCAGCTCAAAAGTCCAACACCAGGTCTTACCAGGCTAAAATCAAAGTATCCACAGGACTCTGTTCCTTTCTGGAAGCTTCTCTGGGAGAATCTGATTCTTTGCCCATTCCAGCTTCTAGATGCTGACCATAGTCCTTGGCTCGTGGCCTCCTGCCTCCTTATCTCCAAGCCAACACGATCTCATCTTTCTGACCCTTTGTCATCTCTTGTCTCTCCCGAACCACAGCTAAGAAACGTTTCTCGCTTTTAAGGACCTATGATTAGACAGAGGCCGATAGGATAATCTCATTTCAGCTTCCCTGCCCTTAATCACATCTGTAGAATCACCATGATTCTACCACAGTTGGCTTTTTTTGTCAGTTACATAGCATTAAACTGTTGGTTTTATATATTTATTTTGATAGGTGTAAGGACTGCAGTTCATGTATCAGGATTGTGACTTCAGCAAGTTATTTACATTTGAGCTAGTTTCTTTTCTGGTGAAAAGGGGATAATAATGCTTACTAGTATGTACTGAAATAGAAATGGAGTCAAGAGATTTCCACCAAGCTTTTTGTGACCGTCTCAACTAAGCTAACTTGTGATCACTTAACTCACAAGGTTGTTGTGAGGATCAGATTATATCATGAATGTAGAAGTGCTTTGAATTGTATAAAAGTCATATAAAATTTTGGTGGTGTTTGAGAATACCTTTAAACCATTTTGGCAGTGATGAGAATGTTCAGTACCATCCTTTGATACCTGGCTAGCAAATGTTCTGGTTTTTTATTGTTCTTTTCTAGATTTTCAGACTGACTTATCTCCTTTATTAAATTAGGACAAATGAAAAGATAATGTAAAAATTAAAAGTATGTATAACTTGCATGATTCATTTAGACACTTCAAATTTACCTAGATCATTTGTATTAATTCTTAATTTTTTCTTCTGAAAACTTCTTAGGAGCTAATTAGCCCCTTTGTTGTAGAAACAAAATAAATACCAAGTCCACCTTGTATTAATAAGACCAATTATTCTTAAAACCTGAGCTGCATTTTTAAATCTTGTATCATGGACCTTCAAGTAGCAAAAATAAAGACTTCGTTTGTAACTGGCTTGTCCATATACTCAATGTTTTGACACAAAAATATCACTATAAAGCAAAAACCATTTTAAAAAATGATTTGATTTCTTATTTTTTCCCTTACGCTGTAATAGTGAATAGATGTTTTTCCCCTAAGCTGCACAAAGATGCCATTTTGAGAGGTTAAATTACTTGCTAAATGTTGCTGTGAAGGAGGAGAGAAGGAAAAGAGATCAAGTTACACATTCTTTGTTCCAGAGCCTACCAGTGCACTTCAAGTTTAGAGTCACACTGCTGAGGAGGGTAGAATCGCTTTTGCCACAATATCTTCAACCCTGCCCCCACTTGGGGAACAAGAGACTTCTATATCTTCTCTGAGAGGGATCCAGAAGAGAGCCTTTTTAACTTAAATATTTGTAAAAGTCACTATTTTTTCCAGCAAAGGCTATACTTTTATATAGTTTAGTTTCCAAGTAAGCCTAAAGATTATTTCTTTGTATATTCAGAGGTACTTAAAAAAAGATATTTTCTTTGAAAGGCCTACGAGTTATATTTTAATATTGCAGTTAAACCTAAATTTAACTTCAGTTAATATTGAGGTAAATTTAGAGTATTTTAAATTGTATTTTGAGGGGAAAAATAGCTTTCTTGGCACGAAATGGCAAGAATTGGACGGTTTGTGTGTTTTTGAAACATGGTAGTAAAAAGTCCCCAGAGCAGTTACAATATTTCTTTTGTTCTATATCCTTGCTGCTCTTAGATAGAGCACTTTAAAAAGATTTTTCACATAAAAACTATCCTAAAAATCCCAGTGCCATGTTCTGAATGTTAATTGGATTTATGTTGTAATTTTTCTCAGTTTAGTTTTAAGTAAGAATATAAACTTTATTTTAACCTTTAAGGAATCGTTTTTAAAAATGGATATTAAAATTTAAATACGCATGTTTCCCCTGCTGTCTGAGAGTAGAGTGTTCCTATGAGACCTTTCCTGGTAAAAACCGAAATGGCATGAAGTGAAGAAGCAGTTAACAATAATTCATATGGAAAATTTTTTGAGCATTCCCAGACCTCCAAAATAATTTCTCTTAGGCTTTTCTGATACTTGAAGACACGTCTTGCTAACACGCACAAAATAAGTCTAGATACAGCACAAATGCCGGTGGACCCGGTTCCAAGCTCTACAGCTTGCTGCTGAGATGCTGAGTGTAGTTCCTGGAGAAGCAGCCTGGTGGCGCCACTCTAGTTGCTGGGGCGCGCACTGCTTCTGGAATGGCTCGCTGGGAAACAAACACTGAACGCTATTTTTTTCCTTTTGCCTTTCTCATAGAAGCGAAAATCCTCTTTGGATTTCTTTCGGTTAGCAAAAACAGGTGCTAATATAGGTCTTTCATAAAAGCAAAGTGGCCTAGTTTGAACTTTCAAAGAGCAGGGGATACTTATATTTCCTAACTATGTTTATATGTAACTAATCCCATTTCTGAGGGTTGAAGAAGCTTATATACCTCTGTTAAACATTATCAGCCCAGGGGCGCCTGGGTGGCACAGTCGGTTAAGCGACCAACTTCGGCTCAGGTCATGATCTCGTGGTTCGTGGGTTCGAGCCCTGCGTCGGGCCCTTTGCTGACAGCTCAGAGCCTGGAGCCTGCTTCAGATTCTGTGTCTCCCTCTCTCTCTGACCCTCCCCTGCTCACGCGCCTCTCTGTCTCTCTTTCTCTCTCAGAAATATATAAAAAAATAAACAAACATTATCAGCCCATTTAAAGTATTGTGTTTCCCGCCTCATGTCTGGGTCATTTTAAGTATTAGTAGTGTTCATCAATTTGCTTAATCTTCTAAAGAAGGTCACTATAAATCAGTAGTCAGATCGTATTATAGAAATATGTATCAGTCTTTTTAGTATTTTGAGAGTAGGTGTCGTATTTGTTAAATAGACTGGTCTTAATCCACTTTTTCTCAAAGAGAAAAGATACCTGTGATAAACATTTGTGATTGGGCATTGGGACTTGATGTTCTGTTTTGCCCTGTTCATACAGGTTTTACTCTCTCTAGCTCATGATTTAGTTCTGATTTCTTTACCTTTTTTTTTTTGGTTTTTTTTTTTTTTTTGCTTACTAATAACAATGCTGGATTTGGCTTTCTATGTTGTGGCCCTAATTCTGTACTCTTACGGCCCTAATTCTGTAGTGTTACCTCTGCTTCTCTGTGAATCCCTCCTCCCTTCTTGTCCAAGACTTCTTGATAGGCAGAACCTTTTACCTTCTCTGTGAAGCTTTAATTGCAGCTGGCTCCTGGGCATTTCTTCCTTTTCTCTGCTTCCATGGCGCTTCTCATGCCTGTTTGCACTGTTCATTTTCTTCCTATTTGTTTCCTGTCTCTAATTTGATTTAAAATCATTATGCTGGCTACCAATTGTGTACTTACAGAATGCCAAATACAGTGCCATCATGGAGGATCTTTCAAATAATCTGGTAAAGTAGGTATTAGCTTACACGTGAAGAAAGAAAGTGCAAGGTGGCCACACTGCTGGAAGTTTGGTCACGTGTCTTTTTTTTTTTTTTTTATTTTTTTTTTTCTAGGAGAGAGAGAGAGAGACAGCGTGAGCAGGGGAGGGTCAGAGAGAGAGGGAGACACAGACTCTGAAATAGGCTCCAGGCTCTGAGCTGGCAGTCAGCACAGAGCCCGACACGGGGCTCAAACCCACGAACCGCGAGATCATGACTGACCCAAGCGAAAGTCGGACCCTTAACCGACTAAGCCACCCAGGCACCCCAGGTCACGTGTCTTTCTGTCTGTGATATCATATCACATGTACTGAGTACCTTAAATTATTAGATTTTTAATAAATATGGGATTATAAGAGGACTCCTGTTTTTTTGGTTCACTTATCCTTTTAAAGGTGGTTTTTGGAAGGGGCAAGAAGAGCTGCATCTGTTAGGATTTGTGAAATTTTTCATTCTTTAAGTTACATGGGGCACTGTCAGGACCACATAGGCCTTTTTTCTGAAGTTCATGTGTCTAAGTACAGACCTTGTTCCAAATAGATTGATATGTGGTTCCCTATATTGTTAACAAATCTACGACTGTATGAAGCAGGGAAGATATCTGAAAGCAACTAGTGAGAACAGAGTATGTTGATGTAGGGTGTTATTTAAACCAGTGACATATAAATATATATATTTAAAATTTAGATGTAGTAAACCTTGGAGAAAATAGGAAAATGGAGATAAATCTCATGAGAGATCTTTATTGTATTTGTTTATATGTAAGTATTATATTTAAACAGTTTATACATTTGTTATTTGACATAAAATCATTCATTGATTTGAGACGCATTTTAGACACATTTTCTGTTTTTCTTAAAAATTTTTTTAATGTTTATTTTTAAGAGAGAGCGCACGTGAACGAGTACACAGACGGGGGAGGGGCAGAGAGGCAGAGGAAGACACAGAATCTGAAGCAGGCTCCAGGCTCTGAGCTGTCAGCATAGAGCTTGACCGGGGGCTTGAACTCACTAGGTGTGAGATCATGGCCTGAGCCAAAGCTGGATGCTTAACTGACTGAATCACCCATCTGACCCTTGAACACATTTTCTTAAGCATACTTTAAAACTTTTATATTTATTCCTTATGTTAAGTGCCTGTTTTGTTTTTGTTTTTTTTTTACTGGAAGACCATGACCAGTTTTAGTGCTCTGTTGCTTTTGTACCTTCCTAACCCCTTGTTACTTTTAGTTTTTTGCAAAAGCCAAGTAATTGACCCATTTATCACAATTTCCATATTAAAAAATTAAGTTTTTCTATGTGGTATCAATAAAAGTTGCATTTTAACATTATTTGATAAACGTTACTGGTTTTGTCTCACCGATTGTGGGTTTGAGCCACACATCTGACTCTGTACTGACAGCTCAGAGCCTGGAGTCTGCTTTGGATTCTGTGTCTCGTTCTCTCTCTGTCTCTCCACGGCTTGTGCTCTGTTTCTGTCTCCCTCTCTGTCTCTCTGTCTCTCTTTCTCTCTCTCTCTCAAAAATAAACATAAACAAAAAAAATAAACATAAACATTTAAAAAATTAAAAAAATTTTGAGGTTTTGTCTGTGTGTGTGTGTGTGTGTGTGTGTGTGTGTGTGTGTGTGTCTTGTAGGGAACTGAGTAGCTTTGAAGACATCAAAATTGAAGACTTAAGCTTATATTAGGATATATAAAATATAAATAGAATTAGTTATTTATGGAGGTTTAATATAATCATTGAGACTAATATTTTTAAAGGAGCCACTTGGTGGGAACAGGGCAGTTTGACTTTTTACCTCCCTGATTATGTTGAGATTTTGCCCAATTTTTACTTACGCAGCTCTATCAAAGCTATCATAGCACCCCGTTTTAAATTTCGTTGGTGGCACTTATCATGAGTGTAATTAAATCGTAATTTGTATGAACATTTCTTTAAGATCTGTTTCCGTCCCTAGACACTATGAGCTCCAAGTGACTCGGGAACCATATTGGTCGTGTGTTACTGAGCCTAGCACATGGTGTCACCTTCACACTTGCCTGCTGCGGCCTTGGTGGCAGCAGCCCATGTTCATTCTGTGGCCTTCTTTAGTTAATAAAGAACTTTGGTTTTTGTAAAATGGTCAGTGTTTTTAAAGCCTCTAGAAAAGAAAGATAAACCAAAAAAGAAGAGCTGACTTCAATTTTACTTGTCTTGAAAATAACTATGACTCTCTCAGTGATTGGAAGATAGTAGAACTAAAGAATTCAAGGAGTTGAGATTAAGGTTTAGCTGTTTTTTTCAGAGAGTATCCTCCTTCAATACTGAACTATTGCAAGTCATCTGTAAATTGAGATAATAAAATCTACTTTACAAGGTAATTTAGGCTTTAATGAAATACCGAAGTGTGAAACTGCTTAGTATTGTGCCTGGCACACTGTAGGTGCTCTGTAAATGCTAATTGTCTTACTTCTGTAGATATATGAACTCTTCTCAAGAATAAGTGTAAATTTAAAGGTGAATTTCATTCCCATCCCAACCTAGTTCTCAAAATGCAAACACAGTATATTACTTTTAAAGAGAGAAATGTTTAATGGCCCTTGGTGGTGGTGGTAGGTCATTTAACCTCACTTTGAATCTCCGATTGAGTATCTTAAAGACTTGTGATATCCCTGCTTGGAAGGATCACCTAAAATCAAGAAAACAGTGAAGAAGCAATAGGTAGACTCACTATGTGTGATTCCTCACCTAGAGGTTGGAAACCAGTGGCCTCTTGGCTCAATTTAGCCTGCAGGCATGTTATGTTTGGCTTATGTTGTATTTTTTTTTTATTAGATGCATATAATTAAAAATTGGGAGATTTCACAAAAGGAAAAAAATCCAGATTTTTGGCTCATCGAGAAAAACTGGATGGATGGCACAGGTCCTTTGTTCCCCAGTTACGACAGTCAGCGGAGCTAAGGAAAGATGCCATCACCTCTGGGACTCCCCTACTTGCACTGTCTCTAAAAAAAAAAGAGGAAAAAGGGAGAAAGGAAAGGTAGAAGAATCTAGGTATGTGACATGGGATATTACATTTAAATAATTAATGCTTTTCTTTTTCTTTTCCTGAAGAGCAAACATTTGCTTATTTTTTAATATTTTTAAAATGTTTATTCATTTTTGAGAGGGAAACAGAGCTTGGGTGGGGGAGGAGCTGAAAGAGAGGGGGAAACAGAATCCGAAACAGGCTCCAGGCTCTGAGCTGTCAGCACGGAGCCCGATGTGGGGCTTGAACCCATGAGCTGTGAGATTATGACCTGAGCTGAAGTCAGAGACGCTCAGTTGACTGAGCCACCCAGGTGCCCTGCAGACGTTTGCCTATAATGCAGGTGTTTTAATTCAGTCACAGTGCAAATGGCATGCAGATCCAGTGGTACTAGCTTGAGGGACAAAAGACATTTTTGTAGGTAATTCTTATTTATTTACCTAGAATACTAATTTTAAAATTTGGTATCTATTTTAATAACTCAGTACCAAGTTATAGGAAGTTACCTGAATTTTAGATAATTTTTCTTTCCAACTAAGGATAGCAATCACAGAAATGTGGGAAGAAAGGCGTTAAAATACTTTTTATTTTTCAATAAACTACCCACTATAGGAAAAGCCAGTTGTCAAATCAAAGTGGAAAATTGTTCTCTTTAACATGAAGTCATATGGTTAGAATACAATACTCCCATCTTACTGCCCTACTCACAACTCTAAAAACACAACATAATTGTAATAATGTTATAGGCTTATTAAGATTGGTTCATGAGGGGCGCCTGGGTGGCTTAGTCGGTCATGATCTCGCGGTTCGTGGGTTCGAGCCCCGCGTCGGGCTCTGTGCTACTGCCAGCTCAGAGCCTGGAGCCTGTTTCAGAGTCTGTGATTCTCTCTCTCTCTGACCCTCCCCTGCTCACGCTGTCTCTCTCTCTCTCCTAGGAATAAATAAAAATTAAAAAAAAAAAAGATTGGTTCATGAAACAAAAAGTTGTATTTAGTGTTATCTTTAATAACAGTTTGCATCAGCCTTTTCCTTACTTTTAATGTCAAACTTAGAAATTCTTTCCTCATTGCAGTATTATTTTCAAGCTCTTTTATAGCTTCACATTTTACACTTTAACCTTTTATTTGTCTAGAATTAATTTTGTTGCATTAGGTAAGGATCCAACTTAAGTTTTTTCCTGAATGGCTAGCAAGTTCTCTCAATATCTTTTATTGATTTGAGATGCTTTTGTATTATATTCTTCTATTTCTAGATCTACTCTTGATCTTCTCTCTCTTTTTTTTTAATGTTTATTTATTTACTTAGTGAGAGCAGGGGAGGGACAGAGAATGATAAAATCCTAAGTAGGCTCCTCACTGTCAGTGCAGAGCCCGATGTGGGGCTTGATCCCATGACTGTGAGATTGTGACCTGAACCCAAATGAAGAGTCAGGTGCTTAACCACCTGAGCCACCCCGATGCCTGTTGGTCTTCCTTTATAATCTGTCTTGTGATAGTAGGATCATACACTCTATCGATGTAGTTTTCACTGTATTTTAATACTTGGGGAGGCAAATCATGTTTTTCTAAAAACGTAGGATATTCTAATGTTTATTTTTTCAAATGTCTTCAGAGTCCTTTTGTCTGATTCCACTTAAAATCCTGGTAACATTTATTGATTGATTTGGAGAGAACTGACATTTTTACAGTGTACATAGTTTTCTAATTCCTAAAATAGCATAGCTTCTTTCATTAGTCTTTTTTGACTTTCAGTAAAGTTTTGTAGTGTTATTTTTAAGTGCCATTGTGAGATTGATTTTCCATTATGTTTTGTAAGCTGTTAATATACAGCTTACTAATTGTTGTGTATTTAAACCATTCAACATATTTGATTTCAAATAGTTAACTTTTTTTTTTTTGGCCTTTTTTAGTTTTGACACTTTTTCCATTGATTCTAAGAGAGGCTTTAAAATATATATAATATGATCTCGGGGCGCCTGGGTGGCTCAGTCGGTTAAGGGTCCAGTTTCGGCTCAGGTCATGATCTCACGGTTCGTGGATTCGAGCCCCACATCGGGCTTTGTGCTGACTGCCAGCTCAGAGCCTGGGGCCTGTTTCAGTCTGTGACTCCCTCTCTCCCTGACCCTCCCCTGCTCACGCTGTCTCTCTCTCTCTCAGAAATAAATTAAAATAAAATATATATAATATGATCTCTAAATAATTATAACTTTGCTAAATCAATTTTAATGTGTTCTCAGTTTGAGATTTAATTTATATTATAAGTGTTTATTTTAGGGATAGTGCATTGAATTTGGTTAATCTTTTTACATCACAGTTTTATAATGCAAAGTTGGCGTTTGATGATTTCTTCCATCTTTGGTGAATAACAGTGAAATTTGAGTTTCTTAAATATTTTAGTTGGGTGAAAGTATATCTCACCTATCTGTAAAAAGCATTTTATTTTAGCATAATACCCTGTAGGTGGTTTTTTTGCTATTCTAATTTTTTAAATTATTTTTTTAATGTTTTACTTACTTCTGAGAGAGAGAGAGAGACAGCGTGAGCAGGGGAGAGTCAGAGAGAGAGGGAGATACAGAATCCGAAGCAGGCTCCAGGCTCTGAGCTAGCCATCAACACAGAGCCCAACGCAGGGCTCGAACCCACGAACCGTGAGATCATGACCTGAGCTGAAGTTGGACGCTTAACCAACCGAGCCACCCAGGAGCCCCTGCTATTCTAATTCTTAGGTTGTTTGTTTTTGCTTAGAATTGCAGAAAATTATTTTCTCCCACTTCTGGAGGCTAACATCCAAAATCAAGTTGTTGCCTGGGCCATGCTATCTCTGAAAGTGGTAGGGAAGGCTCTGTTCTGGGCCTTTTCCCTTCACTTCTCATAGCCTCATGGGCCTCAGAGCCTTGGCATTCCTGGGGTTGTGGATGGCTGTTTTCTCCCTGTCTCTTTTGGACACTTCAGTGTCAAATTTCCCCTTTTTATAAGGACACCAGTCACATTGGATTAGGACCCACTTTAACGTCATTTTAATTTGATGACATCTGCAAAGACCCTGTCTCCAAATAAGGTCACATTTTGAGGTGCTGGGGCTTAGGGCTACAACAGATGAACTGAATTCATTTTTGTGTATGTGGGTTTTTTTTTTTAATTTATTATTTATTTTGAGAGAGAGAGGGTACATGTGTGTGGGTGTGGGGGAGGGACAGAGAGAGGGAGAGAGAATCCCAAGCACTGTCAGCTCAGAGCCCAGCATGAGGCTCGAGCCCACAAATGTGAGATCATGACCTGAGCCAAAATCTGGAGTCTGATGCTCAACTGACTGAGCCACCCAGGCACCCATAATTCATTTTTGTTTTTATTTTGTTTTACTTTGTTTTTATTTTGTTTTATTTATACTTAGTAAAGGTGCAAGAATTGCACAGTGAACTCCCATATATTTTTACCTGTGTTCATCAGTTTTTGATGGTTTCCCACATTTGTGTCATTCTCTGGTTCTCTTCCTCTTTCCTTCACCCTCCTGCACACATGCAACTTATTTTTTATGAACTGTTTGAGAGAGTAATGTTGTGTATATTATGTCCTTTTACTCTTAGTGTTTCAGTTTCTGTTTTACGAGAACAGGGAGGTGCTCATGTGTAATCACACTCAGGTTATCAAATTCAGGAAACTTAACATTGAGACAGTACTTTAATCTACAGTCTCTTCCTGTGTTGTCTGTTGTCTCAACTAAGCAGGTGAAAAAGGTTTTCGACTTTTTCCCTCCAGTAGAGGATTAAGCATGGGATCACATACGGTATTTAGTTTTCTTCTTAATTTAGAGCAGGTCCTTAGTTGTCTTATTTTGCATGACATTAACATTTTTGAAGAATATAAGCTAGTTATTTTATACCACATTCCACTATTTGGAGTTACCTGACATTTTCTCATTACTGAATTTAGATGATGCATCTTTGGCCAGAGTTTTACATAAATGGTGATGTGTCCTTTCTCAGTGTATCATATTCAGAGGCGTAATATGTTTGTCCTACATGGTAATGTGAATTGCTAATATTAATTTTGGTTGCCTGGTCAAGATGTCCCTTTTCTCCTTTGTAGAGTTACTCATTTCCCCTTTACAACTAATAAGCAATCTGTGGGGAGATACTTGAAGACCAGGCAAATATCTTATTTCTCATAAAATTTCTCCGTAAAATTCTATATATTTCCTCATAAAATACCCCTAGGACCTCAGAATGCGACATTTTTGGAGATAATATATTTGCAGAGGTCATCAAATTAAAATGATGCTGTTAGAGTGGGCCCTAATCCAGTATGAGCCGTATCCTTCTAGGAAAGGGAAACTTGAAGCACAGCCATGTGAGGAGACAGGGAGAAAATGGTCATCTCCAGTTAACTCACCCCTAGAGTTAATTGGAAACAATACATAAGAATCAAAATATGGGCATTAGGTGTTTTTATTGGTACTCACTGTCATTGCTTCTAGTCCCTTTCAGTGAACATATTTAGGAAATAAATGTTTTTATTATTTTTTCAAAAATAATTTTAGTTTGTACAGACACCTTCAATTGTAATCCAACCAGTATGTGTGCGTGTGTGTGTGTGTGTGTGTGTGTGTGTTTATAGTTAAATGAACAGGACTTGTGTGTACAGTCCAATTCGTTTTGAAAAACAGATCTCTGGAACCCACACCCCTATCAAGATACCAATCTGTAATTTTTTTTAAATGTTTATTTATTTATTTTGAGAGAGAGGATGAACGCGGGAGAAAGAGAACCCCAAGCAGGCTCCATGTTGTCTACACAGAACTGATGTGGGGCTCGATCCCACAAACCTGTGAGATCATGACCTGAGCCAGAATTTGAGTTGTACGCTTAACCAACTGAGCCACCCAGGCACTCTAAGATCTATAGTTTGTTAAAGACTGTTTTTCATTGTGCATAATTTTTATTAACTTTTAGACACCTGATTCTTGAATGCACTGGTTCACAAATGCACGTGCACTGAAGTTGAACAGGTGTAGGCATAAGTAATTTTACTGGTATTACTCTAGGAAAACAGACAAACTAAAAAAGATCACATTCTGTGGCTTCATGAAGAAATGATGATTTCTCACCTGTTTGCATTTTACTTTGTTAGAAATGGGCTGCAGAAATGTTGACTTTTCTTTAAGGATTGTTATCACTACATTTTTCTAAATTTCAGATTGCAGTGGTGAAGAACCCAAAAGTGTGCATTTCGTTATGAGTGGGTGAAGTACATTTGTTTCTGGAGTTTTACCTCGTGTTTCTTAGAACCCTCCCATCAATTGCTGGCATTGTCCACAAAATTTATAACTTTCAACAGCATCCTTTTTTTTTTTTAAACTGGTGAAACAGGAATGGACAGAGTTAACTAATTTTTAGTGAGAAAGCATGAGTTTGATTTTAAAAGGGCACTTTAGAGTGGAATATCAGTTTGATTCTTTCAATTAATTTTACAGCTTACTCTTGAAAGCCAGATGGGTAAGATTTTGCAGTACTAAGTGGAGAAATGACCAGAAGTGGGTGGGGGAAAAGAATTGGCAAAAATGTAAAAATTATGGTAGAAGGACTAGTAGTGAATAAAAAGCCAGCCTTTTCCTATAGAATTCCAAAAACAAACTATCCATTTGTTAAGTACCAAAAAACCCCCAAAACTCTAATAACTTTACAAATCTGATAGATTGTGTTAGAATGGATGAGTTTCCAAAGCATGCTTAGCACAAGAAATGAGGGCAGCTCTTAATGCACATAAGGGTTGTGCATGTGACGATTCTTATATCTGAGTGACAGCATCTGAATGAAAAAGTTCTGTTTACATTAGGAAGAAGAATGTAGCATTGTGAGCGATACACAAATAGAGGTGATTAATCATATAAAGTAATATTAAAGCTGAAGATTTTGAACACATTAATCCACTGATGAATTAATTAGAAGCCAGCCTGGTAATGGAAAACCCACATTTATTACATTTGACAGGGTTTGTATATGAAAAACATTTGGTGGCTAGTACTAGCAAACTCATCTAATTCTTTCTGAAGTTAAGCTATATATTCTGGAATGTATTTGATCAGTCCTGTGGCACATATATCTGTATAATCTGCAAGTATTGATATACTGTTATTCTAACCATTGAAAAAAAAATGATACCGATTAAATAATATATTGATTTTAGTATGTATCCTGATTTTACATTTGTTAAAATGTGAAAAGGTGTGTGTCTTAGAATTGATAAATTTTATTATACTAATAAAATGTAAAGAAAAATACACCATTCAGACAGACACACACACACACACTTTAAATAGATTTTATTTTTTCAAGAAGCTTCAAGTTCACAGCAAAATTGAGCAGAAGATAAAGAGATTTCCCATATACCACCTGCACCTCCATAGCCTCCTCCATTATCAACAACCCCCACCAGATAGGGTACATTTGTTACAGTTCATGAACCTACATTGACACATCATCACCCAGAGTCCTTAGTTTACATTAGGGTTCACTCTTGGTATTACACATTCTATGTATTTTGACAAATGTATAATGACATGTACCCACTGCAATAGTATCATATAGAATAACTTTTCTGCCCTAATATTTTTCTATGTTCTGCCTGTGCACCCCCCACCCCCCTACATATGGCATATAGCCTTTTCAGATTTACTTAGTAATATGCATTTAAGTTTTCTGCATGTCTTTTCATGGCTTGATAGCTCATCTCTTTCTAGTGCTCAATAATAGTCCATTGTCTGAATGTACCACAACTTTTTTATCCATTCACCTACTGAAGGACATCTTGGTTGCTTCCACGTTTTGGCAGTTAGGGATAAAGCTGCTATAAATATCCTTGTGTAGGTTTTTGTATGGACATAAGCTTTTAACTCATTTGTAGTACCAAAGAGCATGATTTCTGGATTATAGGTTAATAGTACATTTAGTTTTATAAGAAACTGTCACACTCTTCCATAATGTGGCTGTACCATTTTGCATTCCCACCAGTAATGAATGAGCATTCCTTTAGTCCATGTCCTTCTCAGTGGTTAGTGTTGTCAGTGTTTTGTATGTTGGCTATTCTAATAAGTGTGTAGTAACATCTGTCTGATTGTTGTTTTGATTTGCAAATCCTTAATGATATAAGATATTGAACATCTTTTCATGTGCTTATTCACTATCTGTACATCTTTATTGGTAAAGTTCTGTTTGAGTCTTTTGCTTATTTTTAAGTTGGGTTGTTTGTTTTCTTACTGTTAACAGTTCTTTGTATATTTTGGGAAACAGTCCTCAGATATATCTTTTGCACATATTTTCTTAGTCTGTGGTTTGTCTTTTCATTCTCTTGGCATTGTATTTTATAGAACAGAAGTTTTTAATTTTAATGAAGCCCAGCTTATGTTATTTCTTTAATGAATTATGTCTTTAGTGTTATTATCTCAAAAGTCATTGCCAAACCCCAGGTCATCTAAGTTTTCTCTTATACTGTTTTCTAAGAGTCTTGCATTTTACATTTAGATCTGTGAACCATTTTGAGTTAATTTTTGCGAGAGATGAAAAGTCTATGTTTAGGACCTCCTCCCTCCCACCAGCTCTGTAAAAAAAATGTGTATGTTCAATTGTTTTAGCATCATTTATTGAAAAGACTTTCAATAAAGACTGTATATGTCCATTGCTCCTTTGTCAGGTGTCAGTTGAGTATATTTATGTGGGTCTATTTCTGGGCTCTGTATTCTTTTTCATTGACCTATTTGTCTGTTCTTTTGCCAGTACCACCCCGCCTTGATTATTGTAGCTTTACAGTAAGTCTTAAAGTTCAGTACTGTCAGTCTTCCAACTTCAGTCTTCTCTTATGATATTGTGTTGAGTAGTCTGTGTGGTTTTTTGTTTTTTGTTTTTTGTTTTTGTCTCTCTGTATAAACTTTAGAATCAATTTGTCAAGACCCACAAAATAATATGCTACACTTTTGGCTGGGATTGTACTGACTCTAGTAGGGAAGAACTGGTATCTTGACAGCATTGAGTCGTCTTATCTGTGAACATGGGTAATCTTCCCATTTATTTAGTTTTTTAATTTTTTTTGTAGTTTTCCTCATATAGATCCTGTACATATTTTGTTAGATTTGTACAAACCTAAGTATTTCATTTTGGGGGGATGCTAATGTAAGTAAGTGATAGGATTTGTATTTCTCTGATCATTAGTGATATAGAACTTTTCATGTGTCTTTTGGCCATCTGTATATCTTCTTTGGAAAAATGTCTATTCAGGACCTCTGCCCATTCTTTAATTAGATTATTTTTTGGGTGTTAAGTTGTGTGACTCTGTATATTTTGGCTCTTAACCCCTTATTGAATGTATCATTTGCAAATATCTTTTCCCATTTGGTAGGGATGTCGTTTTGTTTTGTTGATGGTTTCCTTTGCTGTGCAAAAGCTTTTTATTTTAGTGTAGTTGCAATAGTGTATTTTTGCTTGTTTTTCTTGCCTGAGGAGACACATCCATGAATATGTTGCTAAGGCCAATGTCTAAGAGATAACTGCATGTGTTTTCTTTTAGGAGTTTTTTGGTTTCCAGTCTCCTATTTAGGTTTTTCTTTTGTTGTCTTATTTGAGCACTTATATGATTTCATTTTGTCTCCTTTCTTACTGTATCTGTTATACTTCATAGTGGTTTCCCTAGAATTTTTAATATATATTTCCAATTAATCCAAGACTACTTTCAAATAACACTGTTCTGCGTCACAGATAGTACAAGTACCTTAAAAGAGCAAAATATAATCCTCTTTCTTCCTCCTGTCTTTCATATCATTGCTTTTATTCATTTCACTTATATAACACACACAGACACACACAGACACACACACACACACACACACACACACGAGCATACATAATTGAATGCATTGTTTCTGAGTTTTTCCAGTTCTGATGTTTTGTTTTTCACACCTTATAGAATTTTCTTAATGTTTTTAGCTTTTTAATAGGTTATAGTTTTTATCAGTTTTGTGTTACACCTCTTCTGGTTTGCTCTAATTATTTAAGGATGTTATTTAACCTTATAATAATAACTTGTATGAGATTTGAATCTGGCAACTTTCTCATGGGTCATTTTGAAATCAGCTTTCCTGTAATTTTAGAAGGAAATACAGTGATTGAGGATAGCATTTTTAACCTCACAGAATTGTTTTCAGTTATGTTTCAGAGGTTGGCCAGTCCCCTCCCAGGATCCCCTGATTCTATCACTTCCCTTACTCCTCTGTTAGTTTTCCTTTTCCATTGTCTCAGCTATACATTTTGTGTTCAATTTTATTTTCATTCCTAGTAGTTTCTTTTTCAGTGCAAGATTCTGTCCTGGAAGGGAGGCCTTGTTGGTTATTTTCCAAGTTCAGAAAGTTTGGACTACCACGACAACTTCAGACCGTTTGCTAGTAGGCTCTTTGACATTATCTGCAGTTAGGTTCATCAACTCTTGAACCCACCCTGGTTTTACTTGTATTTTCAAAGTTGCCTGCTGTTCTCTCCAGTATGTTAAGTTTGTGGAGGTATGTAAAAACTGGATTTTACCCCTGTGCGTGTCCCAGAATTGCAGGCACCAGTTTTATGTAACAAGGTTAAGAATTCAGGCTAAAAACTGGTTTATTTTTTTTTTCTTACAAATAGTTTATTGTCAAGTTGGTTTCCATATAACACCCAGTGCTCATCCCCACAAGTGCCCTCCTCCATGAGCATCTCCCCTCTCCCCCCTCACATCCATCAGTCCTCAGTTTGTTTCTCAGCATTCAAGAGTCTCTCATGGTTTGCCTCTCTCCCTTTCCCCCACCATTTCCCTCCTCCTTCTCCCCCATGGTCCTCCGTTAAGTTCCTCCTAATCCTCCTATACGTGCAAACATATGATATTTGTCCTTCTCTGCCTGACTTATTTCGCTAAGCATAACACCTTCAAGGTCCATCCATGTTGCTCACATGGCCAGATTTCATTGTTTCTCATTGCCATGTAGTATTCCATCGTTTAGATAAACCACATCTTCTTGATCCATTCGTCCGTTGATGGACATTTAGGCTCTTTCCATGTTTTAGCTATTGTTGAGAGTGCTGCTATGAACTAAAAACTGGTTTAAAGTCTGTGTAAGAAAGAGTTATACCCTGGAACCTAGAGCTTAGATCCTGTCTCACGCTTGTCCCCGTAGCCAGGTGTGTGCCTGTGGTAATGACTTAGTACTCATTTACATCTAGTTCTTTCATTCCAAGCATATGGGAACATTTAATTCCTTTGTTTCCTTCAAGTGAAGTGGTATCTTGTGACTGATCAGGCCAGTGGACTTTGAGGGGAAGCACATGTTTCTTCTGGATTAACACAGTGAAAGGCCCGTGAGGATTCTCTGGTTTTAGAAAGTACCTAGCTGTGGGTTTCATTTGATACAGGAACAGGATGGTCAGCCTGGGTTCCTGGATGACTGTGAAGTGGACCCTGCCTGCCCATGTTGGACATTTTACATGAGACAGAAGTAAACTTTTGTTATGTTTGAGCCATTGACATTTTGGAGTCCTATGTTACCTCAGCATAACTTAGACTGTGCTATTTAATATGGCAGCCACTAGCCACATGTAGTTTTTGAGCAGTTAACATATGGCTACTCCTAATTGAGATTGCGCTAAATCTCAAGTATAAATGTAATGTAAAGTACACATTAGATTTGGAAGTCTAAGTTCGTGAAAAAAAAAAAAGATGGAAAATGTCTTAATAATTTTTATATTTATTATATTGCAGTACTATTTTGGATCTCTTGGGTTAAATAAAATATATTAAAATTAATTTCTCCCTTTCTCTTTCTTCATGAGGGTACTTTTAGAAAATGTGAAGTTATACAGGTGGTCACACTTGTAGTATTATATTTTTCTTGGACAGTGTTGGACCCTTCCGGGAGTAATTGAGTATCCTGGCAGACACTGGGAGTTTGATTGCCTAGAGAAACTACACCAGTGAGGCTCTCTAGATTTGGAGAGTATACAGAAGACTACACTGTAAATGGGGATTAAGCAGAAGTCTACATGCTACACATCAGAATATGTGTCCTTACCTTCTGTCCCTTGTCCCATGACCCTGGGATCATGACCTGAGCCAAAATCAAGAGTCAGACACTCAACAGACTGAGTCATCCACACCCTTCCCCTTTTTAACATCTTCCCTGCCATCCATTGTTATTTATAACTTCTGCCACTTATCTTGAATTTGTCAGTGACCATTTAACAAATTTAGAAGCTTCTTCCACATTTTATTACTTGTCCTTTCTGCAGTATTTGAATTTGTCAGTATCTTTTTTACTTTTTATTAAAGAACTTCACTTTAAAATATTTGCCTTGCAATATAAAACGTGGAAATACAGAAAAATATAAAGAAGATAATTATCCATTGGAATACCACCTCTTGGAGATATCCGGTGTTAATTTTGGGGCCATGTCTGTTTCATCTTTTTTAAAAAAGTGTATTAAACAAAAGCAGGCTCATACTTTTCTGTTGTTTTTTTGATCTCTAATTTTTTTTCTATTTTAAAGATTGTGAGTATATTTTCAAGCACTTATTCTTTTGCAGTATAAATAGTAGCCATACAAACTAGCAGTGTTGAGACTGTCCAAGTTGGAATCCTGGCACCTGGTACTCACTAGCTGTGTGACTGTAAGCAGGATACTCCTCTGTGTGTCCGTTTCTTCCTCTGGAAAATGAAGATAGCATTCTTTTCTAACACCTAGGGTTGTTGTAAGTAATAAATGAGATAATACATAAAAAAATAATTCTTGGTGCTAAATAAATGTTAGCTATCATTACTATAGAATATGAATTTACTTTTAGATTATTTTTGTTTTATTTTGCTAGCAAGAATGTTACAAGAGCGTTGATAGAGCTAAAAGTACATCATGATTCCTTCGACAGATTTTTATTGGTGAGGTAGAAAAATCTCTCTTGGTGAATTTAAACTGCACTTACCATGCAGTTCACCCAGTTAAAATGTATATTTCAGGTGGCGCCTGGGTGGCTTAATCGGTTAAGTGTCCAACACTTGATCTTAGCTTAGGTCATGATCTCATGGTTCGTGAAATCGAGTCCCACATGGGGTTCTGTGCCGACAGTGCAGAACATGCTTGGGATTCTGTCTCTGCCCTTCCACCCTTTCCCTGCTCGTGCTTGCGCTTTCTCTCTCTCTCAAAATAAAGAAATAATAAAAAAAAAGTAAAGTGTATGCTTCAGTGGTTTTTAGTATATTCACAAATGTGTGCCACCATCACCACAGTCTCTTGTAGATTTTCATCACAAGAAACCTCAACCCTTTAGCTATCACCTCCCTCTCCATAAGTTTATTATTTTAATATAGTATTTTATATTTATCTTGTTGTTATTTCATGGCCAGTTGTCCAGCGTTTGTCACAGTCTCACTGTTTGTGATTTCAGTACCTGTGGCTAGCTGGGGGTGGGCAGCAGATGTCCAGGCAGTAGTAGCCTTACAGGGTCCCAACCTCACTTCATCTCATCATGTAGGTGTTCTGTCATCTCCCATCACCACAGGAAGGGGAGACAGCACAGTAGGACACTCTGAGAGAGACCGTATTCACATAACTGTTACATAGTATGTTGGTACAGTTGTTCTGTTTTATTATTAGTTATTGTTGTTTACTTGTGACTGTACCCGATTGGCATGTTAAACTTCATCATGTTAAACTTCATCCTAGGAACACACGTCTAAGAGAAAGCATAGTATACGTTGGGTTTGGTACCGTGCGTGGTTTAGGTATCTACTGGGGATCTTGGAACACATTCCCTGCGTATAAGGAGAGTAACTGCTGCCCGGTGTGGGATTAAAAGTGCGCTCTCTGGGATCTGACTGCCCTGGGTTAAAATCCCATCTCTACATCTATTATCTGCGTGACTTTGGATGGGTTCCTTAACTACTCAGTGTCAGTTTCTTACCTGTAATGTGGAATTAGTATAAGTACCTGCCTCATAAGTTTATTTTGAGGATTAAACAAGACAGTAAATGTATAGAATTTAGCACAGTAATTGCCACATAGAAGATGTTCAATAAACCAGAGTTCAATGAATTTAGAGAAAGATGTCTTTGTTGCAGTACTTTTGTCCTGAAGTGAACTAGCAAGTGTTTGATGCTATTAGGTGTTAACTATTAAATACTGAATGGTGCTTCTGTCGGTGATTCAAACGTTTTATGTACTTTGCAACATTTTTATGCATTTTATATTATTACCCTTCATATAAAATTCTAATTACTGTGAGAATACAGTTGATTTTTTCTTTGGTAGAAAATAAGAACAGTCACTTACACTTAGAAAAGTACTGTTTCCTTGGCACTGTTTTAAGTGCTGTACCTACATTAACTCCTTGGATCCTCACCTTTCAGACACATGCAGTCATTGTCCCTATTTTGCAGATTAGTTGAGGTTAAGCAACTTTGGATCAAAGTATCATAGCAGAAAAGTGGTAGAGTCAGGACTCAAACCTTGGTTCCCAGTCCAGCTGCAGAGGCCATTCTGTTACCCCTGTATTCTTCTCTTTATCTTTGCCTTTGGAAAAATGATCGGTGGATTTCAAACATCTTGACATCTTGACTGGTCTGTAAAATTTAGGAGCACTGTGAAGTCTTCAGTGCTCGATTGGAAAGAGAACTAAAATGAGCATTGATGTCTGCTACGGACATCAGCTTCAGGGGTGGTTTTGTATGTATCATCTGGGCCAGACCATGCATTGATTATCCTGCTCCAACCCTCTTGAATCCAGGCCTCAGGTGGGACAACGGCCAGGCACAGTGCACCCTCGCTGGGCGCCCCTCCTGGCAGAATGCCTGTTTTAACCTCCACCACTCCCTCCTTGAATATTGTCAAACCCTGCCAGTCTTTGGAAGGCCAGTTTAAATTCAGCCCACAATGATCTCTCCCCCCTTTGAAACAATGGTCTTTGAAACTTCTCAGATAATCATCAGGTGTGGTGGTATGGCGCTATTTGTATTGTCATCTTGGTTCTGTTGTTTAAGTTTTAATACATTTATGGCTTGAGTCCTCAAGTTGATTAAATGTTACTTGCCAGCAGGGAACTGTGTCTCAAATGTTTTAAAATACACTGTCGTGCTCTCAGAAGTCTTATCAAGTGATCCTTTTTTCCTTTCTCTTTGAATCTCTCTTGCTTGTTAATCATAGAACTATTGTCTGCAATTCAGGCATATCTAACTCCACAGACTTAGTCCCAACAGTATATGATGTGTCTTGCAAGAAGGTGATTGGTTAGTTCATAGTCCTGCTGTTGGCTTATGTGCTTCATATTGGGATGGGTGCTTCTTATTGTCTGTCTGAAAGTCTTCAAAACCTGTTGTTGCTTCTATTTGAAATCTTACTTACTGCCTTGGTTGTTGCTCATCCTGCTGACAAGCTCCTCCCTTAGGCATGTGACTCACTGATTTAAAAGACAGTGCTGTTTAGTAATTAACTACCTGCCTCTCATTACATAGCGATGAGAACTTCAATGCAGGCTTCCCAGCTAAAACTTTCTTTCCTCTGTTTTTCCCTACCTATGGACATGTAGCAACACTGTCCGACGCCCAGCCTTTGGAGGAAAATAGCTGTAGTCTGTTTCCCCTCCTGTTGGATGTGATTCCTTTGCATATTCCTGTACAAATGATAGATTTTATATGAATGCTGTTAATCAAAAATTATTTTCTATAATTTCTGGAATGTCATGTGTTCAGTCTCATTGATGCACATGTTTGGACAAATGACAATTGGGTATTTAATGAAGGCAGTTTTGTTTTTAGTAAATAATAATTAAGTCAGATATTTTATAACAGATTATTGGATTAAAGTCTGACATAACTGGTACATCCTTGAGGTGATAAGTGTTCCCCATTTTCATGAGGTGTAATTAGTTGTTTTAGGAAACTACCCATGTTTTAAAGGAATTCATTCCATCCTTATAACCTTGCTTTAGCAGCCTGAAAAATATGGTATCCATCATTAGGAAACAGATCCGTTTGGAGAAATCTAAAACATTCTGCTATTTGCTAAATAGGACATTTGAAAATATGTTCTAACATATCAGTATGGCTATCCCTGCTTCAGAATTTACCTTTGTAAATTTTATATAGTACAATTGACTTGCCAGTTCTTTTAAAGCCAAATGCCTTCAGGCTGATTATAATGCTCTCTTTTAGAAATATAGCTGTAATTTTTTACCTTTTGAATAAAATGTAACTTTTCATCCTGTTGAACAAGTCATAATTTAAAGTGTTTAGGAAAAAGTTTTAAAATTTGTCAACAGAGGGAGGATCCTTGGGACTTCCTTATAGATCTGTCAGTATTTGATTTAGTAACTTCTGTCATACTGACATTGTTTACCACAATCATATGCGGAATTAAAACTCGTCACGAATTAAGAGGCTCCTGGGTGGCTCAGTTGGCTAAGCATCTGAGTTTGGCTTAGGTCATCATCTCATGGTTCATGGGGCCAGCTTCATATCCTCTGTCTCCCTGTCTCTCTTGCCCTTCGCCTGCCTGGTTTCTCTCTCTCTCTCTCAAAAATAAACATAAAAAAAAACCCTCATAACTTATAAAATATATATTTCCCCCCCTTATTTTTTACTTTAAAAACTTACAATAAAATTTGAACAGATAGTAAAAACCCATTTTACAAGTTCACTTGCTAACCTTTGCTTCATCTACTTTCTCTGTTTATCTGTTTATAAAGACACATAAACTTTTTTTTTTTTTACCATTTGAAAGTTATCTGCAAACATCTTGAAACTTTACCCCTAAATATTTTAGCAAGTGTATCCTAAGTAAAAGGTTGTTTTCCTTAAGAGCTTACATTATCATAGCTAAAAGATTTAATATCAATACAATATTGTGTAATATACTGCCCTTACTTAAATTTCTTCTATTTTCTTTTCAAAAGAGTTCTTTATAGCTATTTTTATTTGTTTTTTAAGTAGGCTCCACACCAAACATGGGGCATGAGGTCACACCTTAGATCAAAAGTCTCATGCTCTATTGACTGAGCCAGGGGCCCCATTTTGATATTTGATCTAGGAACCAGTTAAGGAATATATTTCTCATTTGGTTGTCATATATCTTTAGTTTCCTTTGATTCCACTGTCACTGTTCCACTGCCCCTCCTCCCCTGACCCCCAGTGGTCTTTTATGAAATCTTATCTAGTTTTTTAAAATAATTTTTTAAATGTTTATTTTTGAGGTAGAGAGTGCAAATGGAGAAGGGGCAGAGAGAGAGAGAGAGAGATCAAGGATCCAAAATGGGCTCCACACTGACAGCAGAGAGCCTAGTGTGGGGCTCGAACCCACAAACTGTGAAATCATGACCTGAGCTGAGTTGGACACTTAGCCAGCTGAGCCACCCAGGCTCCCCAAGGTGTTTTTTTTAAAATAGGATACTCCACAATTTGCTGGCTATATTTGTATATTTCATGACTAGATTAAAATCAAATTTGTTTAGAGTGAATGCTGTATAGCTAGCATTGTGTATTTTCCATTGGATTATATCAGGGGAGGAAGTAAATTTTTTTCATTTCTTTTTCATTTTGTAATAGTTTAGTATTTGGTTTGCTTTATTGCTGCTAAAGACTTGTGATATTTTGTCCTTTAATTTCAAAATACCATTTTTTACTATTTTTGATTTTTTAAAATTAAGTTCTGATACATTCCAGAAATACAGGAAGTGGTCAACAGATATCTGTATATACCTAATACTCAGATTTATGAAATATTAGCAGTTAACCATATTTACTTTAGATTAAAATATAATGTTTACTCTAAAATCTGTTCTACATATGAGGGTATATATAACCTAGGTGTACATTTTCCAGAGTTATAATGAATGAATGAATGTGTCCCAGCCTCTATCTCAAGAAATGTAACAGCACCATTGAGCCTCTCCAGGTGTTAGGACGATGGCTTTTACCTTCCCAGGAGAAACCATCATCCAAAATTTGGTGTTACTCCATTACTTATCCTTAAGCCTTCCCACTGTTGTGTTTTTCCTTTAATGTACTTTTTAAAAAGCATTTCCTATTTTTGAGCTTTATATGAATGGAATCACACACTATACACACACACACACACACACACACACACACACGTATTCTCTTGGGCTTGTTTGTTTTTTGTTCAACATTGTGATTTTGAGATTTCATTCATGTTAACAACTTATCTGAGGTATATTCCTTTTCACTAATGTAAATTCTATCACATGAATATACTATAATTTAGGCATTTTACTGTTGGTGAGCACTTGGGTTTCCTCTTATTTTTGCTATAAGAAAAGGCTGCCATGGGGGCGCCTGGGTGGCTTAATCGGTTAAGCGTCTGACTTTCGCTTGCGTCATGAGCTCGCAGTTCATGGGTTCGAGCCCCGCGTCGGGCTCTGTGCTGACTGCCAGCTTGGAGCCTGGAGCCTGTTTCAGTCTGTGACTCCCTCTCTCTATGACTCTCCCCTGCTCACGCTGTCTCTCTCTCTCTCTCCTAGAAATAAATAAAACATTAAAAAAAAAGAGAGAAAAAAGGAAAGGCTGCCATGAATCTTCTTGTGGATGCTTTCTGATAGATATATGCGAAAGGTTCCCTGGGTTATATACCTCGAGCTAAAATTTTTTGGTGTTTGGATATATACATTGTCACCTTTACTAGGTAGCGTCAAAAAAATTTTTTTTTGGATAAACTGTTGTAATTAAGCCAGATAAGGAATTCAAGAGGAACTTTTCTTTCCTTGATGTTTATTTATTCTTGAAAGAGAGAGAGATAGAGTGTAAGCGGGGTAAGAGCACAGGGTGAGGGAGACACAGAATCTGGAGCAGGCTCCAGGCTCTGAGCTGTCAGCACAAAGCCTGATGTGGGGCTCGAACTCACAGACTATGATATCATAACCTGAGCCGAATTTGGCCACTCAACTGACTGAGCCACCCAGGTGCCCCTCAAGAGGAACAGTTTTGAGAGAGAATCTTGTTAAAAATCTTGAGATGTTTACAGTTCTTAGCTCCTCCTATTTTTGTCTTTTCCTGAGTTGACTCATGGAGGTGTCCTATCTTTCCCTTATTCTTGAAGTGATCTTTTTTAAAATACCACAGCACAAAAATTACTTGATCATGATGGAAGATGTGTTTAGCTTTTACACCCTTAGTCTCAGGCTGTCGTATGCAGACTTGTTATTTCTCTAGACCCTGAAACACAGAGGATTAAACTAGTTTTCTGGTTCTCAGGGATGAGGTAGCTGAAAAGTGGATAGACGGGGCTGTTACTATATATATTAGCAAATGTGCATTCTACGTAGCTGTTAACAAAGGAAGAAAACATAAAAAAAAAACAGGATAAAAGCTAAAATAAATAAGCAAACAAGTAAATAAGTAAGTAAACACAGCATTCTTCTGGGACCATTTAGCGCTGGAACAAATAGCACTGTTTGCTGCTTGTATTTTTGTATTTCATGACTAGATTAAAGTTAAATATTTTTGGAATGAATGCTATATAGATAGCATTGTGTATTTTCCATTGGATTATATCAGGAGAGGAAGTAAATCACTAATAGCCCGTGATGACTTCACTATATTGTAGCATAACACTGTAATTGGTGTACATAATGTTAATTCTAAATAATGTTTATGTTTTATTGAAAAGTATAAACAGTGCACATTTTTAAAAGAATTGGTAGACTCATAGCAATCTAAAATCAATTCCTGATGATTCCTAAGGGTAGAAATTTTCCTGTTTATATGTAGTGAAACTATCTATAGGAACTTGCCCCATGGTGCTTTTACCTCCAACTAATAAAATAAATGTTCTGTTGATAATTTCTTATCATTTTATGGAAATAAATGGGTGATACATATTTCTCCACTGACTGAATTAGGTTTACTTGGAAAGGGGAAGAAGATATGTCAAATAATTTAAATACCTGTGTATACAGTGTATATTGTGCTAATAAATTATAGAGAAAAATGAAAATGAAAACATAGAGGTGGTTTCCATGCTTCTTTGTGAGGAAGGATAAATTGGAAAGGAATCTGTGGGTAGATGACTATTTGAGGGTTCACCCAGGGGCAGGTGGCTGCATCAAACTTGCTGTGTGTGATATTCTTAGGACAGATGGGCATTCATATAAAAGAATTTGGTCCAGGAACTGCTGGTTTCTCCTCATTTCCACGGGATACTAGAAACCACTGCAGAATTGAAGTTTTCTAGCTGATTTGAAAGAAGTAATGTATCTTGATTGTCTTTGAACAATTATTTTGTTGTTCAAAATCTAATTTAAAGCATAGGTAAAACATTTTTAGGAAATAGGGTTTTAAAAAATTTTAGTTGCTTAAAAGTAATTATAGATTCGTAGAAAATTTCAAAAAATAATGAGAGGTCCCTTGTACCCTTCACCTTCCTCCAGTGGTTACTTAATAGTACATGATGTACAATATCAACCCAGCAATTGACATTGGTTCACTTTATGCGTATTGTGCTGTGCCATTTAAGCATTCATGTAGATTTATATAACCACTTCAGCAACAAGACACAGATTCTGTCACCGCAAAGATTGCCCTTGTGCCACACACACAGCTGCCCCCATTGGTCTTTTTGCCTTCTGTATAATTTTATCATTTTGAGAACGTTTTGTAAATGGAATCCTATGCTATGTGAGCTTTTTGAGCTCAGCCTGATCCTTTGAGATTCACACAAGTTGTTTTGTGTAACAGTCGTTTTATTCCTTTTTATTGCTGAGTATAAGATTCTGTTGTATGGATGTACCATTGTTTAACCATTCACCTTTTGAAGGACATTTTAGTTTCTCCAGTTTTTGGCTATTAAAAAGAAAGCTGGTGCTAACATTCGTGTTCATTTCTTTGTAACTAGGAGTGCATTTGGTTACATGTGAGTCTATATTTTATTTTAAAGAAACTTCCAAACCATTTTGCAAAGTGGCTGTTCCATTTTGTATTCTCACGAGCAATGTAGGAAAGATTCATTTTCTTCATATTCTTGCCAGAACGTGGTATTGTCCTGTGTTTTATTTGTTATTCCAGTCGGTGCATAGTGATCTCAGCGTAGTCTTAATCTGCTTTTCCCTGATGGCTGTTGTTGTTGACCTGATCTTTTCATGTGATTACGTGCAGTTCACAGATATCTTAAGTGAGATCTCTCTTCATATTCTGTGCCCAACTTCTAGGTGAATTTTTTTTTTCATGTTGAGTTTTGATATTTCTTGGTATATTCTAGATATGGATCCTTTGTCACATCTGTGGTTTGTAAGTATATTCTCCCATCCTGTATCTTGTCTTCTCATCTTTTTAACAGGGTCTTTTGTGGTGCAAACATTTCTAATTTTGAGGAATTCAAATTTATCCTTTTTTTTCTTATATAAATCGTCCCTTTGGTGTCTTTATCCATTTCTACTCTCCAATCCCAATCCCATACAACCACTAATCTATTTTTGGTCTCTGTGGAATTGCATATTTTGGGTATTTTGTATAAATGGAACCATGTAATATGTGGCCTTTTGTCTGGCTTCTTTCACTTAGTGTAATATTTTCAGCGTTCATATGTTGTAATGGAATTGGTTCTTCTTATGGCTTCATGTATTTTTATGGCTAAATAATGTTCCATTGGATGACTATACCATCTTTTGTGTATCTGTTCATGAGTTGATAGACATTTAGCTTGTTTCTACTTTTTTGCCTATATTCCAATGAGTTGGTATGTACCTTTTCATCTCTACCTTCTTCATGTTGCATGTGTGTGCATGTACGTACACACACACCTGTTTGAGTGTATAGTTTTCTTTTTCTTTCTTTTTTTTTTTTTTAATGTTTTATTTATTTCCAGGAGAGAGAGACAGCGTGAGCAGGGGAGGGTCAGAGAGAGAGGGAGTCACAGACTGAAACAGGCTCCAGGCTCTGAGCTGGCAGTCAGCACAGAACCCGACGCGGGGCTTGAACCCACTAACCGCGAGATCGTGACCTAAGCGAAAGTCAGACGCTTAACCAGCTAAGCCACCCAGGCGCCCCTAGTTTTCTTTTTAATAATGAAGGAGTGACTTATAGTTTTTATAATTTCAGGATAATATTTGTGATATCTTTCCATATCAGCACAAATAGATGATTCTCATTCTTTTAAAGGACTATATAATGTTCATTGTGGCTATTTAACTTATCCCACACTGATAAACATTTAGGTAAGATTAGAGGGTTTTCCGTTTTTCTTTCTTATATAACCAGCTTTAACCATACTTACACAAGTGTCTTTGTGGTATAGAGCTCATTTTGCCTACTTTGGGATTTTTCTTTTACCTCTCTTCATTAATCATTTAATCAAAAATACACAGATTATCTCCTTTATGCTGGTCACTGGTCTGTACTTAAAACACAGGGAACACGGGGTGCCTGGGTGGCTCAGTTGGTTAAGTGTCTGGCTTCGGCTCAGGTCATGATCTCACGGTTCGTGGGTTTGAGCCCCACATTGGGCTCTGTGCTGACAGCTAGCTCAGAGCCTGGATCCTGCTTCAGATTCTGTGTCTCCCTCTCTTTCTGACCCTCCCCTGCTCACACTGTCTCTCTCTCAGAAATAAATTTTAAAAACGTTAAAAAAAATTTAAAACACAGTGAACACAAGTATTAGTAAAATCCAATTGCTCTACACAGGGGTTATTTTAATAAGTAAGACATACCTGTAAGTAATCAGAATTCAGCGTGCTCAGCACTACAGTGTGTTATTATGAGATTCAACAAGTCGGCTACACCCAGGGAGTGGAGAGGATTCAATGAAAGAGGAGGTATTTGAGTTGGATCTTTGTGAAGACAAGTGGAAGTTCACTTGGCAAAACATAAAGATAACATTTTGATTTTTGAATTAGAATATCAAGTTCAAAGAGGGGTAGAAGCATTAAATAACTGGGCATATTTAGGAAATAGCAAATAGTTTAATAATAGCTAGCCGGAGGCTTTTTGGCAGAGATTATAGTAGAAGATAAAGCTGGTTAATTAGATGGAAAGCACATTATAGCAGCCTGTAGATGGCCTAAAGAATTTGGACTTCATTTTATACATAAGTGGAAATCGTTGAAAATTCTTAAAGCCCACTTGTATTTTTTTATTTATAGTAAAATTTTAGAATTGTGCTGTAAATATTTTAGAATGTTTTTATCACTGCCCCAAATTTCCCACTTTTACCCCTTGCTTTAGGCAACCACTGCTTTGCTCTGATTGTCCAAATTTGCCTTTTCTAAAAATTTCGTATGCATGGAATCCTACAATACATAGTATTTTGCATCTGGCCTAATTTACTTAGCATATAGCAGTACTTTATATTTCTATTACATGGTAGTATTCCATTGTATGATAATGCCACACTTTATTTACCCATTCAGCAGTTGATGGACCTTTCGGTTGTTTTCAACTTTGGGCTATTATGAATAATACTGCTGAGAACATTTGTATATAAATCTTTGTATAGACACGTTTTCATATCTCTTGGGTAGGTTTCCACAGAGGGAATTTAGGATCATATAGTGTGTTTATATTTATTTTAACTTTTTACGAAATTGCCAAATGGTTCTTCAAAGCAGCTGCATCATATTATAGCAGTGTGTGAGAGTTCCGGTTTCTCCACGTCCTTACCAGCACTTGGTATTGTCTGTCTTTTTAATTATGACCATTCTGGTGGGTATGTAGTGATTTCTTTTTATTTTTTTAATGTTTTATTTATTTCTGAGAGAGAGAGAGAGAGAGAGCGAGCAAGCAGGGGAGGGTCAGAGAGAGAGGGAGACACAGAATCAAGACAGGCTCCAGGCTCTGAGCTAGCTGTCAGCACAGAGCCTGACACGGGGCTCGAACCCATGAACCATGAGATCGTGACCTGAGCCAAAGTCGGACACTTAACTGACTGAGCCACCCAGGCGCCCCTATGTAGTGGTTTCTAATTATAGTTTTAAGTTTTATTTTCCTAATAACTTACAGTGTTTATAATCTTTTCAAGAAGCACAGCTGTATTTTAGAAACACGGGTACAGTGAGTAAGAATGAAGGCAAGCTGCAATGAAAGATGAAAGCCTATACTAGATGTGTATAGATACAAAGGAGACAGATTTTAAAGATAATCAGACTTAGAATGGGCAGCATGTAGTAATTACCTCAATATACTAGGTGAAGCAGAGGGAGATGAGACTAGTGCTTCCTAGATTTCCAACTTTGAGAGTTGGGTAGATGGTACTGCTGTTAGCCATACAGGTGAATGTGGGTGCATGAACAATTTTTGTGCTGGTAGATGATGGCTTTTATATTACTCCTATTCTCTTGATGTGCCACTGGAATAACTAATATTTAGTATTTTCGAAATTTGTATCTAGTTCAAGAGAAGGATTTGGATTGAGATATAAATTTAGATGAGTTATCATTGTATAAATAACAGTTACATTCATGAAAGTTAATGGTGTATTGGGTTCTAAATCACTGTATTTGTTGGGTTACTTTTGATCATTGAAAACTGGTTAAACAGTAAAAGGATTTAATATAGTATAATCAAAAGATCCAACCTAATTAAAACAGTCAAGCATAACAGCATCACCAAGGACCCAGATTCTTTGTCTTTTAATGCAGCCATTCTTTACCTGTTGGATTGTCCTTTTAGGCCATCTCCTTCCTTATGGTCCTAAGATGGCTACCATCATTCTGCTTGACAAACTCAAAGCCAAAGTTGCCTGAGAAGAAAGGTTGGGGAGGGAAGGTGCACTTAGATGTTTTTTTTTTTTTTGTCATCAGCCAGAAAGCCCTTTCCCAGAAGCTCCCCAGCAATCTAGTCTCATGTCTTACTGGCTTGAATTGCAGCAGATGCTTACAGCTAAACCACTCATTGTCAAGGAGAATGGAAATTGCCACAATTGGCTTAGATCAGAGCTTTCCAATCCTGGTTTTAAGAATCTTTTTCACATCTTTTGGAAGGAGCTTTTCCCCCTTGCCTTTTGGTTATCTGATATAATTAAGATAGGTAAGGTTTTCTAGACAGGCCAGCTTCATATTATTGAGTTGTGGCTATTCAGTACTTCAGATGAGCTAGTATTTGTTGAAATCCTACTTTGTGTCATTAGCTGTGCTAGATTCTAGAATACAACACTGAATAAAAGCTTAGAGTTTGGTATGGAAATATGCTTAAGCAGAAGAGTGCTAAATTGAATTGTGCACTGTAGTTCATTTGTATTTTGGATTTAATACTGCTGTTTAAATCTTTGATTTTATGAGAAAGGCATCTTAAGTTTCAAAATCACACTTCTATTCAATTTGTAAGTGATGTTTTAGAACACAGCTCATCCGTGAATTGACCCTTCCTTTCTGTGTTATATGGTAGTAACCTGCTTTATTACAGAAGTACATGATGGGGCATCTCGGTGGCTTAGTCTTGGTTAAGCATTCATCTCTTGATTTTGGCTTACAACATGATCTCATGGCATGATCATGATCTCATGATCTCCCTGGTCAAGCTCTGTGCTGGGCGTGGAGCCTGCTTAGGATTCTCTCCCTCTTCCTATGCCCCTCTCACTTTCTCTCTCTCTCTTACAAAAAAAAAAAGTGCATGATAAACCTCAATTATACCGTTCATTTGAATTACTTACAGCTAAAACTGTATTGTATTTTTCTTCTGAAGCATGATGTACCAAAGATTTTAACATTAATGCATTTAGTTTAAGAGCCCAGCTGGGATGTTTTGTCAAATATTATTTTGTAGTTTGGTTCTGATTTTTTTTAATGATGATGAGAATGCAGTGATAGTGTTAACAGCAATATTTGTACAATATTTGGAGTACTTTTTATGGTGGTTGGAGAGGAGAAATGAAAATAAGGAGAAGAGGATTTGGAGTGGTGGAAAGAAAAAACATGCTGTCAATATTGCTAATTTTGTGAAGAGTAGGAACTGACTACTAATTGACATCTGGTACAAACTCAAAAGTAATCTTAAATTTTGTCTTATATTTGTCAAAAGCATATGTACTCTATTCTTTTCTGTAAAGCGAATCTTATCGATAAAGGAGTGAATGGTTGATGTCCTAAAACGTCAGAGTCAAAGACGACTGTAATATCCTCAGTTCATGTTTGTCACTGATGGGTTATATATGGTTAGTGATATTCTAAGCATCGCAGTGTTTTGTTTTGTTTTTTTAACACTTATTTAATTATCTTGAGAGAGAGAGAGGGAGAGAGAGCTTGTGAGTAAGGGAGGGGCAGAGGGAAAGGGAGACAGAGAGAGAATCCCAAACAAGCTCTGTGCTGTCAGCACAGAGCCCAACTTGAAGCTCGATTCCCCCACCCTGGGATCATGACCTGAGCTGAAATCAAGGCAGACACTCAAGCCATTCAGCCACCCAGGCTCCCAGTACCCCAGTGATTTAAAGTTTTAACAACTTTTGGGAGTACCTGGGTGGCTCAGTTGGTTAAGCGTTTGACTAGATTCAGCTCAGGTCATTACCTCCTGGTTTCATGAGTTCAAGTCCCACATCAATTTCTGTGCGGGCAGTGTGGAGCCTGTTTGGGATTCTCTCTCTCCTTCTCTCTCTGCTCCTCCCCCAATCGTGTTGTCTCTGTCTCTCTCAAAATAATTTTTTAAAAAGTTTAACAACTTTAATAATTTAGAGAACCAAGAGGGATGTGTACATTTTGATGGCAAATAAAGGTATTTTGTAAAGATGATATGGGATTAAAAGGCACTTTTCACATTTGTTTGCCCATATTTACCAACTTCGAAATTCTAACATTAGCTTAACCAAAATATTAGAATGTATTTAGAAAGGTTTGTTTTTCACTTATTGTGTCATTAAGAAGCTCTGTTTTTAAAAGAATTACCTTTTCTTTAATATATTTTCTAGAACTAACAGGCTGGAAAATTTCAGACACAGCATCTTTGATGAAAGTGTTATTATACTTGTTCAGTATTCAGTTTTGACTGGATCTTTGTGGTTGTTAAACACAAGTTCATAGGGCTGAAAGCCTCTGGTAAATTACTTTGTAAGTTAAATGATGAAAGTGGCACATATTTACTGATCGCTGCTTACTGGACTGTAGCACTATATTGCAAAGGTTAGGGAAAGCTTTAGTTTATTCACACAGTTTTAGTTTGTAAAAAGTGATTTGCAGACCTGTACTGTGAAGTATATCCTGTCCTTTGATTAATTGTTTATTTACCTCTTAGTAGTAAGGTCACATTTACTTGGTTTTCCTTAGCTGATCTTAAATTCAATCTTTAGACAATTATATTTTTTTGTCATTTGTACATTGAGAGGATGGAGGGGGATAGACAATTTAGGCAGGATCTTAGATTTTGAAGGTAGTGTATTTAAAGATTTTTTAATTATGTTTTTTCTTTTTTTCTTAACCTTAGATTTAACCTTAGATCTAAAGCTTAAGGTTTTTTTTTTTTTTACACCAAGGAAATAGTGTTGTAATAAATAGTGCTATAATAAAAAATGGTTGGTAAGTGGCTCGCATGTTAATTTTATTTGATCCATTAGAAATACCTGGTAGAATTAGAATCAGGCCATATATTTTTAAACATAGTCATTCTGATGGATTGTTTTAACCTTTATGAGAATAGGTTAATCTGAGCTTTGCTTAATATAGTGATTGCCTTCCCTCTTTTCTTCCACACACACCATTTGGGAAGGATGGAGTTGTTGGCAAAGAGCAGCTTTGGAGGGAAATATTTGTCATTTCTAAAATGGAACCACAATGCATTTATTTTTTTGATTATATAAGGGAAATTCTTTTAAGACCTTGAACATCTCAAAAAAAAAAAATCCTTAACACTGTATCTCCATTTCTCTAAGTGATATTCTAAGAGTTGTATAGTCCTATCAGTACCCTGAAGAATGTTAGGGACCAGTTAAGTTGTAGGTAACCAGTGCACTGAGAAGACAGTAAAAGTTCCTAAATGCAGACAAAGCATTACTAATTGCTTTCAGGGTCAGTCTGTCTTTAGTTGGACCATGAAAGATTTAGCATGGTCCTGTGGCAGCCTGTCTGCTGAGTGGAGGCTCTTGTCTTTAAGAAAGGCTGCTATCTGATATGCTACGCAGTTTCAGGTTCCCCAGTTTACATGAATTCAGTCATTATTGCCAAGACTCCTAAACCTCAGTGTGACACAAATGAAACCTCCAAATGCACTTGAAGACAAAGGCATTTTGACCTTGCAGTGAGACATAGGTAGTGTTCGTACAGATTAAAATTTGTCCTTTTAAATATGAAACAGAATGCTTTACTATTTGAAGTTCCAGTTAAATGATACAGTCAACAAAATTATTTTCAAGATCTCTAAGTAAACAGCACATTTCATTAAATAAATTTAAAGTTTTCATTGTTTCCCTCTTCCAGATTTATGAATTTTGTCCCTTAAGGCAACAGGGGGACTGAATGCCAGTGGTCACATAGTTGTAACCCATCCCCTAGGCTTAGACCAAACATGCGATTCATTCCTGACCCCTCCAGGTCCTCATATTCTAGGGAAAAGTTTGACTTAAATGAAAACTGCTTACAGAGATTTTGTGATAAAAAGTGAAGATAGGGATATCAGCTGGATGGTCAAATACAGTTTTGTCGAAGTAAGAATTTGAATATTGTAGAATTGTACAGTTTAGCCTTGCTTCTGGCTATTCCTGCTTTTCCAGTTTAAGAGGTGATATTTTTTTTTCAAAAGTTTAAGCTAATCCAGAAATTTTACATGTGAGTCATTTTTTCCACAGAACTACTGTTACCTTTGTAAAGTTGAAAATATGCAAAATGGGAAACTTCTTTGGGCAGAGGTGGGGAAAATGGTAAAGCAGTAGGCTAAAGTACTGGGGAATTCTCATGGACTTTACATTCAAAATGCATAGTTTTAACACAGGACATATTTTTAGTATTGCTTCTGCATGTTTCTTTAATCTAAATAAGTTTTTTTTTTTTAACAGATTTATGAAAATATGCATCAGTTTAATACTGTCTTGGAATTCATGAGATGGAAGCATAGGTCAAAGCTGTTTGGAGAAAATTGGAAGTGCAGTTTTATGTAGCCACATATCTGAGGTAAGGAGAAGACTTCTATGCAAATAATTAGAATAATATGAATACTCTCACTTCTGACCAATTGAAAATAGTCCTTCTATATCACTGCTGCAACTTTATTTTAACTTCTTTAACAACTTCCTTATGAGTTCATAAGTAGTTCTAATATATTTTTCTCTCCTTATACATGTTGAACCTCTTTGGGAGTAAAATGTATTTATTTATTAATTTTTTATTTTAATTATTTATTTATCTATCTTTATTTAAAGAGCACAAGCTAGGGCACGTGAGTAGGGAGAGGGTCAGAGAGAGAATCGTAAGCAGGCTCCATGCCCAGCACAGAGCCTGATGCAGGGCTCGATCTCATGACCATGAGATCATGACCTGAACTGAGATCAAGAGTCAGGCGCTTAACCAACTCAGCCACCCAGGCACCGCTGTCATTTATTTATTATTTTATTTATTGTCAGTTTGTTCACTCTAATTGTAGAAAATAAACATTAAAGGATATATATAGAGAGAGAAAGAGAAAGACATTTATTTTCTCTAAAGCCAGCCAAGCAGAATTCAGAATGCAGATATTAAAAAAAGATGTTTGTATTATTTTGAAGCTTTTCACACATTATAGGATTCAGGATAAAAATGTCTTCAAATAGCACATCTTGGAGATAGGCATTATTTCAGGAACTGCAGTGACACCAGGGATAGGGAGAGCAGCCATTCTAAGAGTATATGTACGGAGAAATCAAGTTCATTCTTTTTATTCTTTTTTTTTAAAATTTATTTTAATGTTTTATTTATTTTTGAGACAGAGAGAGACAGAGCATGAGCAGGGGAGGGGCAGAGAGAGAGGGAGATCTAGAATCTGAAGCAGGCTCCAGGCTCTGAGCTAGCTGTCAGCACAGAGCCCGACGCTGGGCTCAAACCCACGAACGTGAGATCATGACCTGAACCGAAGTCGGTGGCTTAACCAACTGAGCCGCCCAAGTGTCCCAAGTTCGTTATTTTCAATCCATTTATAGACTCAAATTATCAGGTAAAAGGTTTGAATTCTTCAGGGATCTATATTTTAGGAAAATAAATAGGACATATACTATGAAGTGGTGTGTCCTTTCTCCTCTTGGAGTGGTCATCTGTGCTCACTGCTGCTGCTTCCTGTGCACACTCACTCTTCTTTCTCATTTTGCCCAACTGGTGTCTTTGCTCTTTGGAAAAATACTTACGGCTTTCTAATTGCCTTTCATTGGGTTCCATATTCTTTGATCACTGTAGTGGTTGCCATTTTCCCTTTTTTGAAATTCTCTTGGTTTCTATGACCCTGTGCTCCTCCTAGTCCTACTTCTTTGATTACTCTTTCATGTTTTTTTTCTCTCCTCCTCCTCTTAAATAATGACCTCTACAGGGTTCTGTCTTTGAAATCTTTCTGTTTCTTCTTTGTTTTTTCTCATCTCATTTCAACAGTTACGTTTAGAATGATCTCTCTCAACCTGTATATCTCAGTCATGATACACTCTCTGAGCTTCCGACCTGTATTTTCAACTGCTTGCTTCATACGTAGGGTTCCCACGTCTGTTACTGGACCTCTCTGTCATCCACGCTCAAAGTCTCAGTGCTGAATCTGATGCCTTACCTTTTCCTTCCTACCTCAGAGATCCAGTCCCATCCATTTCCCTCTGTAATGTGCTGTGAATGTTTATGTCTTATCTTTTCTAATCTCCCTGTCACCATCTGAGGTTAGGCCCCTCTATTACATTTTACCTGAAATATTGCAGGGCTCTCCCAGCTTTGTGCTCACTCTGCTTCCCTCTACGTGTCGCTGCTGGCTGAGATTTTCTAAACAATAATTCTGCGTGTACTGTCAGCGACTCTTTGTTAGACTGTCAAAGTAAGGACAAACTAGTAAGTCAGTCTCTTAACAGTCTAGCATTCAGTGAGTGATACCTTCACCTGCGTCCATTCACTTCTTTCTCCCTTTAAACGTTTACAAATATAGCTGCTCTAAGTCAGGCACTATGCTAGGCGCTGAGAATACAAAATGTTCAGTGCAATGGGTTCCTTGTTTTGCTCTCACAGAATAAATAATCTGCCTAGAACTGAGTATGCAAACATTTAATTCAAGTGCCATTGGGAAGATGTATTGGCAACACCTAGACAGGCTTCGAAATTGTCAGGGAGGCTTTGTAGGAGATGATATTGGAGTAGAATCTTACAGGATGATAGAAGTTTGCAGAGTGGAATTTGAGAGGCCAGAGGATTTCATGTTCAGATTCCGGTGTAAGCAAAGGAAATTTGAGATATATCAAAAGTACAAAAGACAGGAGAAATCATTTTGTATGGCTTGAATTCAGGGTATGAGAGGCAATTTGAAGGACAAGGCCGGGAGGGCTCTTGACTGTGAAGAACCCTGACTTCTGTGGTAAGAAGGTTAGGCTTTATTTTGTGAGTAAGGTGGTGGTCACTGAAAAATTTTAACAGAGGTATTTTTGGGTCATAATTGTATTTTGTAAAAATTAATCTGGCAGTTATATGAATGATATTTTGGAAGGGGAAGGGAGATGCCAAAAGCAGAGGGACAGTTAGGCTGCTCTTGTTTCAAGCAAGAAACAATAAAACTTTTGAAATTATGAAAACATTTAAACAGTGGTTATTTAGCAAATGTTTGATTCTCTTTTTCTAGACCCCTACAGGTATGATACTCCTCAGTCAGTGATTTGAAATTGCCTTATATTTTCTCTCCTCTCTATTCATATTACTCTTTTCTCCTGACATGCTTTTTCTACTTTTTCTTTCTTGTGGAAGGCCTGTCAACTTTTAAAAACCCATCTCAAGTGCCAATTTATCCCTGAGGTCCTTTCTTTTTTTATTTTATCTTATAAATATTTTTTTAATGTTTGTTTACTTTTGAGAAAGAGAGACAGACAGTGTGAGCAGGGGAGGGGCAGAGAGAGAGGGAGACACAGAATCTGAAGCAGGCTCCAGGCTCTGAGCTGTCAGCACAGAGCACGACATGGGGCTCAAACCCACCAACTGTGAGATCATGACCTGAGCCGAAGTTGGACGTTCAACCTACTGAGCCACCTCGGTGCCCCACCTGAGGCCCTTTCTAATCTGTATTTCTCTGACTCTAAGAATATGTTCCTTCCTAGTTTAAGGCCCCAGAGTACTTGTTTTTGTCCTAGAGGATATTCCTTACTTTGGTCCCTGTTAAACTGTGTAGCAGCAAGTCATAAAGGAGGAATCAGAAAATAAAGAACATGGTCCCCATTCACTGTTTATAGTTGTATCGGTAAGGTACGTATACAAGTAATGTGAGTAACAATAATCAACACTGCCAAATAAAAATGAAAAATTCCAGAAGAGTAAAGTCATTACTTCTTAATTAGGGTTCTGTAGCATTGAGAAGTACAGACAGAACACAAGAGGGATTATTTGAGCTGGATTGTGAAAGGTGAGTAGAATTTTGATAGGTAAAGAAAGAATTAGAAGGTATTTCTAGGAAAGCTAGTTGATAGAAAATGAGTTTTTCCCTAGGAATATGGTAGAGGTTTTGGAGAGGATAGGAAGTGTAACACAAAGAAAATTTTACTTTAAGGAAATTGTGTGAACATACATCATCAGAGGAATGGAATGAGGAGTCAGGGAGCTCAGAAGGTTGTAGGAGGTGTTAGGCATGAGGTAATCAGGATTTAATCTGACTGGATGTTGGAAAGAGGTGATAATGTCCATGCACTGTATCTGGATAGTACAGATAATGCTGGGCAGCGACAATAGCACACATAAGTAATTTTTCAAATCTGGTTGGATCTAAGTTTCCTGAGTTTACTTATTTTTTTAAGTTTATTTTTATTTATTTTGAGAGAGAGAGAGAGAGCGCACAAGTGAGGAAAGGACAGAGAGGGAGGGAGACAGAATCCCAAGCAGGCTCCAGGCCCTCAGCACCGAACCGCAAGCTAGGCTCAGACTCACAAATTGTGAGATCGTGACCTGAGCTGAAGTCCAGAGTCAGACACTTAACTGACTGAGCCACCCACACGACCCTACGTTTTCTAAGTTTAAGGAAACATTAAAATTAATGTTCTACTATCTTATTGGTCTCTTCATTTTGTCATTTGTTTACATACAACAGATATTGTTGTAATTATGTTTCAAGCCTTAGCATATTGTAAGGGAGATATTATTTAAAAAAAAACAAAGTATTGCCTTTTTTATTTTTATTATTTTTTAATACTTATTTATTTATTTAGAGAGAGAGAGAGCATGTTTTCATGGGACAAGAACAGAAAGGGAGAGAGAATCCCAAGCAGACTCTATGTTCAGTGTGGAGCCTGACGGGGGCTTGATCCCACAAACCTCAAGATCATGACCTGAGCTGAAGTCTGGCTCTCAACTGACTAAGCCACATAGGCACCCCCAAAAATATATATTTTTTGAAGGTCTCCTCTGTCATTCTTCTCTCAGAATAGTGACAACAGTGTTTCTGAAGACGAATGATTTTAGGTCTCACAGAGATGAATTTTTAAAAAGATTTCCAGGTATGCTGCCTGGGTAGCTCAGTGTCCAACTTGGGCTCAGGTCGTGATCTTGTGGTTCGTGAGTTCAAGCCCTTCATTGGGCTCTGTGCTGACAGCTGAGAGCCTGGAGCCTGCTTTGGATTGTGTCTGTTTCTCTGCCCCCTCCCCTGCTCACATGTATGCATGCACCTACACTCTTTTTCTCACTCTCAAAAACAAATGTTAAAAATTTTTTTTATTAAAATATTTTTTTAATTTTAAAAATGAAAATATTTTCATAGTTCTATATGTATTTTGATAACTGCCGATTCAGAACAAGTATTACCGACTTTTCCATTTAATGTTGTGACAGTATGTTCAGACTGACTTAGAAACTTAAGTTTATCAGGGCACATTTATAGCAGTAAAATTACTTTGTTCTTTATAAGGTCCCTTGATTGATTGATTTTATTTCCTTTCTGCTTGATCTCCACTCTGCTTTCGTCTCCTTCTGCCATAGGAAAGCACTCTCATTCGTTGGCTATAGGTCTTTGAATATGTCTTTGGGGTGTGTGTGTGTGTGTGTGTGTGTGTGTGTGTGTATTTAATTGACTTAAGTTTGGCTACATATAGTCTGCCCCCTTTTTTCCCAGTTTTCTTCACCACTAGAAAGGTAAAGACTCCCTGTTGCTGTGTATATGCTTGTGTCCTATAGTGCCCTGCATCCTCTTCTGCTGCTTGAAAGAGTCACCACACTCTTGTTCAAGCACAGGCCGTGGAGCCACATTGCTTTCATTTGAGTCTTGACTACCCCACTTCTTAGTTCAGGCTCCTTTGAAAGGACAGCCTGAGAAAAGGACTTACGGCTGGGTAGTTTATTTGTGAGGTGATCCACAGAAGCAGAAATGAGAGAAAAGGAAAGGTGAGAGAAGTTACATGACGTGTGTTAAGGAGCTGGCTATCACTACGGGCAACTGGAGTTCAGTCCTTCTGGGGACCCTCTGAATGCACCTTAGTATTGTCCCACCAAAAGATAGGGAGCTTAGGACATTTATCAGCCGACTTACATCGTCTTTTTTTTTTTTTTCGGGGGAGGCTTTGGTTATTTAAGTAATCTCTACACCCAACAACATGGGGCTGCAACTTATGACCCTGAGGTCAAGAGTCAGATGCTCTTCTGACTGAGCAGCCGGGCGACCCAATGACTTTCCATCTTTTGTTAATTGAAGATGGCCCCTGGAGTTTTAACTCTAGCATTTGTATGGCTCTGCCTGTGTACTGCTGAGCAGTCTTCTTTAGGTTTGGAGAAAACCCTCAGGAGCAAAACAGCAGTGCCTTGGCATATACTTGGTATCAGATGCTGTCAGACAGTGCATAGAGCTGCCCACCACAGCTGTAATGAGGCTGGTAGGGTGAGGGATTGTGTTGCTTGCACCATGAGTGTTTGATAAAGCCTGTTTTTATTTCTCAGATTGCCTCCTGTTCCATTAAGCCCATTTTGCCCACTTCAAATTGGGGGCCAATTTTAATCACTAAAAGAAATCTCCAAAACAAGAGGGTTAGTGGAACAAGCTGTAATCCCCACTACTGTAACTGGTCCTGAGGCCATAATTGATACTCTTCGTGAGCTGATCTAGAAACCTTGGGACAGTGGTGCTGGCAGTACCATATACTGTGGGCAAGGAATACAACCCACATCTGGAGTGTCAGTTCTATACCCACATGTGGCAGTGATTAGGCTACCTTCAGTAAGGAGGAGCCCATGCTGTTAGGCCCATGCAAAGCCTTCCTGTCTGTCATTATGGCTCCTCCATTCATGACCCTATTGGTCAAGCATTGAGGTGGCCGAGAGCAAAAGCTGACTGCAGTCAACTGACAAGTCATTCCATCTGTAGTCTGGAAAGTAGATAAATGCACCTCATCTGTTGGTGCTTTGTGGTGGGCATTAATGTAAGATATAAAGATTGACACTTTGGGCTCTTATAGAACCATCAACATACTTCTTCTCCAGATTCCTTCGCTTTTATTTTCTGTGTTTGCTCCTTCCATTGCCCTACCCGATCAGCCATACCATTCACCACTCCTAAGGAGTTCATGTTTTTTTTCACGTTTGGTCACTTCTCTCTTTGCCATGTCTGCTGAGAGAATTTCTGCTTCCTCATTGTCTTTCAGAGTCCTCCAAGCAGGGCTCTGGAGTGGTGGTAGTCCATTGTTTATTTGTCTTTGTCAGCCAGGCCCCAGGTTTTTCTTTTTTGTCCTTGGTAACAAGGAACCTACTCTAAAGTTGTTAGTGTGAGCAGAAGAAAATACCTCTGTTGTGATAAGGGTAGGTGACATGAGGTTCTGGACTTATAATTTATTGTGCCCTCTACCATTGCCTAGGTACTATTATGAAAATACCATTTCTGTCATAGAATAGCTTGCTGCTTCACCTGACCTTGGGAATCATGGATAGGTAGCTCTGGTCACTAAATCCTTGATGTTCCATGGTTGGGTTCTCTACTGGGGCCCAGTATCATGCCAGGAGCTATAGTTTTCAAACGGTGTCATGAAGTCACATCCTTGCCTCAGAAAATCTAGAGGTCTATGCTCCATCTCTCCTACTGGAGTTTGTCAGAGAATCTAGCACAGATCATCTCTAGGACCTTAGAGTCTGAGCATCAGGGGCTTGTACTGGAGCTTGATCTTACTGAAAAGCACGTCAGCTGGCAGCACTATAGAAACCCAGGGGCGCTCCCCTTTCTTCACATTGACACGGTGTCGTCGTAATGCTGGTGTCCTCTTTGAGCTGCTCCGACCATGTCTTTGGGGCTGAAGTCCTTCATCGCTGTCCTTTTTGGCAGCTCCGGTACTTGGACATCCATGTGTGTTCTTCTCCTTTACTGAGAAGACAGATGCCATCCAGGTGTCGTGTGTCTGCACTGTCCACCCGCTCTGCCTAAGTGGAAGCCACCTGTTCTCATTCATTTTGAGCTTAGCCTTTCCTCTGGTTGCTGAGTTCCCTTTAAATGAACTGCATTTTATTTTGCGCCCACTTATGGAGGTCATGGCTTCCCTAAGCACTCATTTAGTTCTGGCTGTAGGCATCTGTTCATTGCCAAAGCCATCAGCAGGGGATGGCAGAATTGTTTCTGTCCTGTTGACTGATAACAGGAGCCAACAAATTGCTAGTGATTTCTCGGCGCTCTGGGAGGAGTGCCCAGCACTTCCAGGCACGGCAGCTGGGAGCTTCTTCAGCAGTGTAGCAGATCCGTTAGATCTAGTGGCTTTTTGAATCCCTGCATTGCAGAAAAGCAGTCGTTAGCTCCAGGCTTGAAGAAAGGATATGCTCTGCCCTTACTGTTGGTATCTCCCTGGACACCACTGAAAATTTAGTCGTAGTCCTACTCTCTCCTGTAGAGAAATCTAGAACTCATCCTGTAGACATTCTGTGGACCTTGCCCTCAGGCTCTTTGAGTGTTATGCTATCTATTCCTTTCAAAGGGAAATAGTTTATTCCCATTGTCTTAAATTAAGACTGCCCTCTCATAACTAAGGTACCATTTTTTTCTTTAGTGCTTGTTTATTTTTTGAGAAAGAGAACACGGGGAGAGGAGGGGCAGAAATAGAGGGAGACCAGAATCTGAAGCAGGCTTCAGGCTCTGAGCTGTCAGCACGGAGCCTGACAGGGGCTTGAACTCCATGAGATCAATCATGGCCTCAGCCGAAGTCATACACTTAACCGACTGAGCCACCAGCTGGGAAGCAGCTACAGTACATGTTCTGGGTGCACTGGAAGTAGAGATGGGACAGCTCACTTAACCTGAGGAGTAAGGCTCAGGGATTGCCTGCCATGATTACTCCCAGATCAAGGCTTGAAGAATGAATTAGACTCAACCTGGTGAAGCACGGAGGCTGTGCAAAGGAATGGAAATCTGAAGAGAATGCCTATAGAGAGCGCTACCATGATTTCAGTATAGTTAGAACATCGTAAGGGTATGGAGGAGGGGGAGGACGATGTTAGAAAAGCTGGCAGAGGACAGATTATAACAGTTCTTCTGGTATCTTGCTAATTCCACCCTATTAAAATGAGACTATTTATAGATTTTTAAGTAGAGAGTATGACAAGGTCATTCAGTTCTAGAAGTTAGCATTTTATTAAATGTGACCATTTACTAGTCTCTACAGAAAATAGTAATGCATTTCAAAATATAAATAAATAGTTTTAAAACATTTCAAATAATCCTATCAACCATATTTTTTGCCAACAAATCCACGTACCTAAAAATGAATAACAAGCCATATATACAAACCCATGTTTGGGAATTTTAAAACAGACTTCTGTTAAATCCCACAGCTCAAAAATAAAATGATAATACAAATCAGAAAACATCTAGAACTGAACAATAAAGCAGACTTGGATGTTAATACTTGTCTGACACATTGAAGCCTTAAATACTCAAAAAAAATTAAAAATATTAATAAGCTAAGCATCTAACCTCAATTAGGAAAAGAACAACAGAATAAATTGAAGAGAAGTAACCAGATGATGAAGATAAAAGCCAGCACTTGCTGTCTAGCTTTATTGTTCCATATGCTTTACCGGGATTATTTCATTTAACCTTTATAACCTTGTGGGGTAAGTACAGTTATTATTCCCACTTTATAGATGAGAAGACTGAGGCACAGAGAGAAGCTTATGCAAGCTTCTACGTAATTAGTTACCGAATCGGGGTTTGAAATTATATTTTAATATACATAGAAAAGGATTACAAAAGCCAAAAATTGGTTCTTGAGAAGGCTGATAAAATAAATCATTCGAATGGTCAAGAAAAACCCAGAAAGCACAAATAGTATTGGGTATATAAAGGGGGACACATGACTTCAAATATAGAAGAGATTTTTTTAAAAATAAGAGAATACCTTGAATGACTTTATGTCAATAAATTTTATAACTTAAATAAAATGACAGTTTTCTTTTTAAAACGTAATTTAATAGAGGCACCTGGGTGGCTTAGTTGGTTAAGTGTCTGAGTCTCAATTTCTGCTCAGGTCGTGATCTCATGATTCATGAATTTGAGCCCCACATCAGGCTCTGTGCTTACAGAGCCTACTTGGGATTCTCTCTCTCCCTCTCTCTGCCCTTCCCCCTGCCTGCTCTCTCTTTCTCTCTCTCTCAGTAAATAAACATTAAAAGAAAAAAGTAACTTAATAGTTAAATACCTGGGTAGCTCAGTTGGTTAAGCTTCCGACTCTTGATTTCAGCTCAGGTCGTGATCTCAAGGTTCATGGGACTAAGCCCCGTGTTGGGCTTTGCACTGGTGGTGCAGGGCCTGCTTGGGATTCTCTCTCTCCCTCTCTCTCTGCTCCTTCCCAGCTCCCATGTTCACTTTCTGTCTCTCTGTCTCTCAAAGGAAATAAATAAACTTAAAAAACATTAAACAAGGGGCGCCTGGGTGGCGTAGTCGGTTAAGCGCCCAACTTTCGCTTAGGTCATGATCTCGCGGTTCGTGGGTTCGAGTCCCGCATCGGGCTCTGTGCTGACTGCCAGTTCAGAGCCTGGAGCCTATTTCGGAGTCTGTGTCTCCCTCTCTTTCTGACCCTCCCCTGCTCACGCTGTCTCTCTTTCCTAGAAATTAAAAAAAAAAAATGTTAAAAAAAAACATTAAACAAAAAAAAGATTTTAAGTAATCTCCACACCCAATGTGGGGCTCAGACTCAACCACAAAATCAAAAGAGTCACATACCCTCCCATCTGAGCCAGCCAGGTACCTCTTGGCCCAAATGATTTATTTATTTATATATTTTTATTTTTATTAATTTTGAGAGAGAGAGAGAGAGGGTGAGTGAACAGAAGAGGGCCAGAGAGAGGGAGAGTGAGAATCCCAAACAGGCTCTGCACTGTCTGCACAGAGCCCAGTGTGGGGCTCAAACCCATGAACCAATGAGATCATGACCTGAGCCAAAAATCAGGAGTTGGAGTCTTAACTGACAGAGCCACCCAGGTACCGCATTGACCCAGAAGATTTTAAAATTTAGTTTTATCAAACTATTCTAGTGGTAAATGTGTCCAAATTTATACATATTGTTCCAGAGAACAGCAAAATAAGGAAAGTTCCTCAACTTATTCTGTGTAGCTAGTATAACTTTTATACCAAAACCAGACATGGATAATATGATAGGCCAGTCTTACTTATGAATATAGGTGTAAAGCTAACAAAAGTTTAGCAAAACATATCCAAGAGTGTATTTAAATATAATCATATATATAATGCTGCAGTACAGTTCTGATAACACCTACCCCAAGTCAACATCAGACTCTACAGGTATAAGGGCATGGTCCCCAACAAGGCTACCTTCACTTGTGGGGAACCTGGGTGGCTCAGTTGGTTAAGCATCCGATTTTGGCTCAGGTTGTGATCTCATGGTTCGTGAGTTTGAGCCCTGCATCATCAGGCTCTGTACTAACAGCTAAGAGCCTGGAGCCTGTTTCAGATTCTGTGTCTCCCTCTCTCTCTGCCCTTCCCAGACTCATGCTCTCTCGCTCTCTCGCTCTCTCTCTCTCTCTCTCTCAAAAATAAACATCAAAAAAAATAAAAGACTGCCCTCTCTTGAGACGGCAGTAACAAGTTTGAACTTCTCACTAACTGACTGCAAATCTTGGAGGATTCCATGATCCCCCTCAGACTTCATTTGTTGATTCACTGAAGTATTTCACAGGATTCAAGAAAGTGGTACATGTACAATGATCATTTTATTATAAAGAATACAGATTGAGATCAGCCAAATGAACAGGCCCATAGAATGAGGTCTGTGAGAGTGCCAAATGTGAGGCCTCCTCTCCCCCTGGAATCAGGGTATTTCATCTTCCTGGCACACTGATATGTTTACCAACCAGGAAACTTATCTGAGCTATGGTGTGCAGTGTTTTTATTGACGTTTCATTGTATAGGCATAATTGGACAATTGGCCACATGATTGAACTCAATCTTCAGCTCTATCCCCTCCCCAGAGGTGGGGCTGATTCAGTGCCCCAATCCTCTATAATCACATGGTTGGTCTTTTTGGTGACCAACCCCCATCCTGAGTCATAAACTCAGGTATGATCTGTGAGGCTCATGTATAACGAATATACTCTTGTTACCCAGGAAATTCCAAGGATTTACCTGAGGTTCCCTTCTAGGAACCAGGGACAAAGACCAGATAGTTTAGTATTCAGTAATGACAAAGTTAAATTTATCCCCGGAATCCAAGGATAGCATGTTAATTATTGCTGCATAACAATTTATCCCAAAACTTAGGGACTTGAAACAACAAAAACGTAAATTAACTTAAAGGAATTTAAAAGCAGTGTACAGGTGGGACGCCTGGGTGGCTTAGTCGGTTAAGCATCTGACTTTCACTTAGGTCATGATCTTGCGGTTCGTGGCTTCGAGCCCCGCATCGGGCTCTGTGCTGACTGCTAGCTCAGAGCCTGGAGCCCGCTTCAGTCTGTGACTCCCTCTCTCTCTGACCCTCCCCTGCTCACGCTGTCTCTCTCTCTCTCTCTCCTAGAAATAAATAAAACATTAAAAAGAAAAAAAAAAGCAGTGTACAGGGGTGCCTGGGTGGCTTAGTTGGTTAAGCGTCTGACTTTTGCTTAGGTCATGATCTCACGGTTCGTGGGTTCAACCCCGCGTCGGGCTCTGTGCTGACTGCCAGCTCAGAGCTTGGAGCCTGTTTTCAGTCTGTGACTCCCTCTCTCTGACCCTCCCCTGCTCACGGTGTTTCTCTCTCTCTGTCTCCTAGAAATAAATAAACATTTTAAAAATAAATAAATAAATAAATAAAAATAAAAGCAGTGTACTGGGTGGTTTGGGCCCAGAGCATCTCAAGAGGTTCAACGAGGGATACACGCATCTGTCAGCGGTGCTGGGGGAGGAACCATTCCCAGATGGTGCAGGTACACCCTTATAGCTGTTGGCAGGAGGCCTCACAGTTCTTCACCTCAGAGTGAATGACCCAAGAAAGAGAGCAAGGAGAAAGCTGCATTGCCTTTTAAAACCTACTGTCAACACATTTTGTCACGTTCACTTTCAGTTGTTTATTAGAAGGGAGTTACTCAGCCTAGCACTCACTCAAAGTCATCAGGCTCTACTTCCTGAAAAACGGAATATGAAAGAATGTGTGGACATCTTTAAAAACTACCACAAATTATTTGCTCTTTAAGAAAGCCCTTAATGTGGATTGTTACTAATTAATTTATCCATTAATACATAGAAGGAGGAAAACACTGATCATATCAATAGATGGAGAAAAAAAAACAATAAAATTGGACCCCATTTGTGATGAAAGCTCTTAGCAAACTAAGAATAGAAGAGAACTTTAATGTGATAAAGAGTATCAGTAAATTTGTAATTAACATAGGAATAATTGACAGTCATGATATTGAGGCTTTCTGTATATAATATAATGTCTTTCCATGTGTTAACTTTTATTCTGTGTCCTTTATGACTATTTAAAAATTATCCTTATATCAGTGTTTTGTATTTGGAAGTGCAAAATTCTACAGTCCCAGGGAAGTTACCAAAATATCTACCAAGACTACCATTGGACCCAGGATCCTACTTCTGGGACTCCACCTTACAGATTATTTGCTCAAACAGCAATAGTAACAACAGAAGCAGCTATTCAAGTGCTTTGCTTATTATGCTTATGCTTATTGTATGCATTGCTTATACCAGAACATGGAAACAACTTACAGCATCCATCAACAGAACAGATCAGTACAGCTGAAAGGTAGTCATAGAATGGAACACTTATATGTAACAATGACAGTGAATGAAAAATTCAAAAATATTGTGGAAATCACTCACGATGTTGAGTGAAAAGTAAGCAAATATAAAAATATACACATAGAATGATACAGTTTTTATAAAGCTATAGAAGATTCAAAAATAGGCAAAGCAATGCTGTGTATTGTTTGGGACACATATTACATATGGCAAAGGCCTGTAAAGACATAACTATTTTTTTTTTTTTTTTTTTATTTCTAGGAGATAGAGAGAGACAGCGTGAGCAGGGGAGGGTCAGAGAGAGAGGGAGTCACAGACTTGAAACAGGCTCCAGGCTCTGAGCTGGCAGTCAGCACAGAGCCCGACGCGGGGCTCGAACCCACGAACCGCGAGATCATGACCTAAGCGAAAGTCGGACGCCCAACCGACCAAGCCACCCAGGCGCCCCAAGACATAACTATTAAATACCACATTCAGAATAGTGGTTACCTCAGAGGGAGGGGGTTCGAATTCGTGGCTTTTGCCCTGCTTTACTTAGCACCTACACAATTTTTTTTAAAGTAGTGGTGGTAAATCCACTTTATTTTATTTTAATTGCAGTATAGTTAACATCTAGTTAATTAATATACAGTGTTACATTAGTTCAGATGTATACAGTAACATCTAGGTAATTCTTAGGTGAAATCTTTGAAGTACTGTTGAGTGAGCACAGTTCATAGACTCACAGAAATGAGATACAGAAGACTTCATGGCATTATTTTACAGACAAAGAAACTAAGGCCCAGAGAGAGAAGTGAATTGGTCAGGATCAGCTAGGTACCTAAGGCAGAATTTGAACTAACTCACAGGTCCTCTAACCCGAAAACAGTGCTTACCTACAGTCCTTTCTTTAAAATAAAAATATAAGTTGATAGTATTTAAACCAGGTTATCTCAGCTGAAAGATACTAAAAGGAGAAAAAAAAAAGTCCATCCCATGCCACAGAACTTCAGCAAAGTACTCTGAACTAGCCTATTTTAACCTGAAGCAATGTTCCGATACAGAGTAACAAAAATAAAACCTAGATGTTTCATCCATAGGGAGAAGAGCTTCCGGGATTTCCAGGTGCTTCACCATAATAAACCAGGATTTATAGTCTCGAAGGTATTCTTTCTTAAACCCACTGGTTCTAAAAAACCAGGTTTAGTTTTCTGTAGTTTGTGGTTTAATTCAGGGAAGAATTACTAATGATCGGATTGTAACACCCTCTGGTCTTATTCAGTGCCTTTGGCGACTTGCAATTTACATAGAAATATTACCTTTGAACCTTTACTTGTGTCTAATTATTGAAGTATTGCAGTTGAGCTTTGATAGTTTACAGTTCCCTTTGTCAGACCACATTGTACGGAAAAAAAGGGGTAGTGTTTTCTTTTTCTCTGTGATTACTTCCACAGTTCTTTAACTTGCTATGACTATGTGGTTCTGTCAAAAGTATAACCTAAGCCATTGTTTGCCTTAAGCAATATTTTAGATCCTGAGAAGTTATGTTTAATTATAAAAGACTTTCTTAAGACCTTTTAATTTATATCTCAGACTTGAGTATATGCAGTGAAAACAGTGGAAAATTTTCCTCACAGGATCTTGACACAAGTCAGGGCTCAAAGTGAGCAGAAGGAAGTGGTATGGTTTTTGTATCATTTCAGTTGTGTTGAGATAAGGAAATGGAATAGTTTATCCACAGGGCAGCCCTTTTGGGAAGGTCTCACTGTATATAAAAGTAAAAGAAATTGGCATAATGTTTTAATTCTTTCTGCTATATTTGAGTCATTCCCCCAGCAAATACTTAACTTAGTACCAGCTGTGTGCCAGATACTCTTCTTGGTGCTGGAAATACAGAGTGAAACAGTAGACTAACAGCTTTCCCTTACGGGGCATACATTCTGGAGCAGGTAGCAAGCAGTAAACAACATAATTGGTACATTGTTTATCAAATTATAGGGTGACAAGTGTTGAAGAGAAAAAACAGATATAAATCAGGGAAGGAAGATATGAGTGCCCGTGGTGAACACCAACACTGTCAGTAGGAACAGGATATTTGAGTAAGCCCTTGGAAGAGGGAAGGTAGCAGGACGTACAGATGTCTTGGGGAGGAAGGCTCCAGACGGAGGGACCCGTGAACGTAAAGGTGTCCTGCAACAGGGCCAGGCCCGACATGGCCAAGACGGGGGGCACAGTGCAGCTGGAGCAGAGGAGCTGGGGTCCTGTGGGCCAGTGTAGACTTCAGCCCTTGTTGCGTGTGAACAGGGGAGTGATGTGATCTAACCTGCTTCCTGTCACCACTCTGCTGTGTCAACAATCCATTGTAGGTGGACAAGGGGAGAAGTAGGGAGACCAGTTAGGAGGCTGTTTCAGTAATCCAGGCAGACAGTGTTGATTCGTTGGACCAGAGAGAGAGGTAGTGAGAAGCGCATAAGTTCCGGGTATATTTTGAAGACAGAATGAGCAGCAGTTGCTGACAGAGAGGATATGGAAGATGAGAAGGAAGGAAGGAGTGGTTAAGAATGAGTCCCAAGATTTTAGGCCTGGGAAACTTGAAAAGTAGAGAGGCTGTGAGCTGAGGTGGGAAAGACTGAGGGGCTAGGAGATTTTGGGGGTAAGAGTTTCTCTTTATGTAGCTGCTGGTCACAGTTTTAAGTACATCTGTATACTGCTTGAGCTATCTTTAAAGTAACTCTTCCGGGGCACCTGGGTGGCTCAGTCGGTTAAGTGGCTGACTTTGGCTCAGGTCATGATCTCGCAGTTCGTGAGTGAGCTCAAGCCCTGCGTCTGGCTCTGTGCTGACAGCCCAGGTTCTGTATCTCCTGCTCTCTCTGCCCTTCCCTGCTCACATTCTGTCTCTCTGTCTCTCAAAAATAAACATTAAAAAAATATAAAGTAACCTTTTCTCCTCCCAGTCTATGTTGTTGTTTAGTTTATTCATAATTACTGGTTTTATGCTAACCCAGAATATTCAAGTGTGCCTTTCCCTTAGACCTTCCTATCAACTAGAATGTTTTTGATTGTAACGGAAAAACGGACTCTGTCTGACCTGAAAAAAATAAAGGGAATTTATTGACTGTAAACTGACAAGTGCCTAAGTAATTCAGGCTTCAGGCAAGGTTGCTGCTCACTGACAGCTCTAAGGACCTGGCTTCTTTTAGTGTCCTGGCTCTGCCTTCTGGTTCCCCTCCGAGTCCCAGCATAGCTGCCAAAAGCCTCTTGGGCTGCTGTTTTCTTATGCGTGTTCAGTCTGAAAGAGTGACTGTGTCCCTGCTGGCCCCGCCATGGTCCTGAGGCCTGGTGTTAGACTAGCTCTCCTTGTGGCATGGAGGATAGACTGTGCCGAGGGGCTGAGCCCGGGACACCTCTACTCCTGAGCTTCAGGGATACCTGTGCATTTTTTTTTTTTAATTGTAAATAGAGAAAAAGGTGGAGAGAAATTTTGGTTGATTTTTCCGTTGTTTTTACATTGTGTAAAATACAGTGATTAATGTGGCAAACCTATGGCTTTTCGTAAAGTGGTCAAGTGAGGAGAAAAAACAGTAAGAATAAAATTGCTTTCAAAAGTTAGTTTGATAAAGATAATTTTTCTTCTTAGAGGCCTAATGCTATTGCTTCTTGAACATCCAGAACCACAGAGGAGCCTTCAGATAATAATGAAAAATGATAGGTAATTCAGTCAAGATTCTGTATTTCTCAGCAAAGAAAGGTCTGTTGACATTGGGTTGAGACAATTCTTTAAGGGATCGCCCCTGCACATCAAATTGCATTTTCTGTTTTGGACCCTTGTCACCAACCAAAAAGTCACTCACATATTTCCAGATCTTCTTAGGAGGGGACACATTTGCAGAAACTCGTGACTAATTTTGAAAGGGTATTGTTTCATATTGAGGGCATGTATACAGATAAGTTTTGGTTTGGCTTTCTGAGTGAAATATAGATGGGGTTTTTGGTTGTTATTTTTGAAGTTCTCCTTTGATTTTTTTCCCTCGTTCTGGAAGTTGGATATATTGCACTTAAAGATTGATTTAGGGGCGCCTGGATGGTTCACTCAGTTAAGCATCTGGCTCTTGATTTCAGTTTAGGTCAAGAACTGAAACTCAGTTCTATGGTTCATGGGTTTGAGCCCCACAGTGCTCTCTGCACTGAGCATGGAGCCTGCTTGGGATTCTCTCTTTCCCTATCTCTCTGCCATTCCCCCTGCTTTTGTGCGCTCTCTCTCTCTTTCAAAATAAATAAATATTTTTAAAAGAACATTGAGTTAGCATTTGTATTAATTTTTTGGCCAGAGGGATTTATTGAGTTAACTCAGGAATGTCTTTGATTACATGTAGTGTTGCTTAAGGAAAAGAGAAATCTGTTTTGATACACAAATTTTAGTATTCATTCAAGCATTTTAAAACTTTTGGATCACAGAGATTAGAATAGAAAGCCAATCGTGAACAAATTTGATCGGTTATAATATAACTTTGATCGGTTATAATTATTTGTGGGAGAAAAATGGAAATGTACTGAATCTAGAAGAATTCATTCCTAAGGTCAGAATATCTTAGATCTCTTTGAATTATATATTAAAACACACTTTATAAGCACTTACAAAATATTAGCTATATTGTTGTTTCCCCTTTGGTGAAGTGCATATATATAAAATATGTGTGTGATGTGTGAATATAGTCACTTACTGTCTGAAATCTGTGTTCTGGAAGTATTTGTATCGATCAGGGCCCAGTCAGGAGCCCTGACACCACACTGGCTGGGTTTTTTTTCCCCCAATTGTTTTTTTTAACATTTATTTATTATTGAGAAACAGAAGGAGACAGAGCATGAGCATGGGAGGGACGGAGAGAGGGGGAGACACAGAATCCAAAGCAGGCTCCAGGCTCTGAGCTATCAGCACAGAGACTGATGTGGGGCTCAAACCCACAAACGGTTGAGATCATGACCTGTACCGAAGTTGGATGCTCAACCGACTAAGCCACTCAGGCGCCCCCACACGGGCTGTTTTTACAGGAAGAATTTGGCATAGGGAATTGACTACCCAGGTATTAGAGAATTGGAAAAGCTAAACAAACACTGAGATTTAGCAGAAATGGTGATTGTGGGAAGCAGATACCATCCCTAGGAGAGACTGAGGTTTCAGAACCTAGAGGCTTGGAGAAAGTGTGCCTCGGTGGAGGCAGCTCAGAGCCCGGCTGCTGCTGACACCCCAGGAGCTCAGAGCATAGGTGTTGAGGAGCTGGCGCTCCAGCCTTGGAGTGCAGGCACCACTGGGTCTGAATTGGGGCCATGGAGGTGTTTCCGGGGCTGAAACCCGGAACCTACTTGTGCCACCTGTGTGGAGGGTTGAATCAGGTAGGTGGTGGGAACAGTAAAGTCAGGAAGAAGGAAGTCCCTTCTCCCTCCTCCAGCTTTCTGTTTCCCCAGTTTCCTTGTTGGCTGAGCCTTTCAGGGAGCCAGCTGGTAAAAGACATAGTAGGAGTATCCCAGTTCAGTATCACAAAGCTGAGTACCGATATATTTTTTTTTTCTTTCTGAAAAGCAGTGGTGTATAATAAGGGGCTTACTGTTTTCTTTTTTTTTTTTTTTTCCAATTACCTACCACCTCTTGACTTTGCAGTAACAAGTGGAATTTGAGCTTTGTCAGCAGCAGACTTGCCTCTTACTGCTTGTGTACACTTGGGCAAGTTTCTTAACTTTGCTGAGCTTCACCTTTTCCTTGCAGAGTTGTGAAGATGAAGTAAAATCATGGGGCTCAATAAAAAATAACTTCCTGTTTGTACTTCTCATGTATGAACTGGATAAAACATGGTCCTTGAGATTTGAAGACCCAGGTTTTAGTTGTTCCTTCAAGGCACTAGCTATATGAAATTCAGCAAGTCGCTTTAGCTCTCTGAGCCTGTCTTTTCTCTGTCAAATTAGGAATACTTTTACTTACTGTAAGGGTCATACAAATGGTATACAATGCATGTAAAACGAATTTGGAAATTATAAAGATGATGATATGCTAACATATCACCACCATATAAAGTCACCACTAAATAGTGTTTTGAATTTCTCTCATTTAATCTGCACAGAAAACCTAGATCTGTCTTATGCTAGACCCTGAACTCTTCACTGCCATGTTAACGCTGATTTTATCTGTGTAAAAATACTGTGTAGAAAACGTAGACAGTATTGTTCACCATTACCCCTAGTACACCTACAGGGATGACCAGTTACCCCCTAACACCTACAGGGATGACGAGATAGCTGTCCCTCCCGGGCATCTCTGTAACCACTGATTGGCTTCACTTGTTTTTTGGTCATTGGTGTTTATTCTAGAGGAGAGACAGAACAACACCCAGACCCTTTCAGTTAACAGCTGGCAGTAAGAATCTCTTAGCACGGATGTGCCGAAGATTGGCATATAGCATAATCTTATTCTAATTATTTGTAAAATTAAACATTTAACAAAATTAAACAAACAGAAAAACTAGAGTCATTAGGGGATTGTAGTACAGAGTTGAATGGTTGAAAACAGAGTATCTCCTGTTTTGAAAAATACTTCATAAACCAGGAAACATTTATTGTGCATCTAAAATTGAGGCCTCTGGTGAGGGACGGAAGACATATAAAAGCATCACCAATGTGTAATACCATGCTAGTTTGAATTGCCTTTCTGTTCCTGGAAGAATTCATACTTGTGTTGTAGGGGAGAACAGTCTCTTGGCACAGAAGGAAACTGAAAGGTTTTGAATGAAGAGAAGATGATCAAGTAGGAATACAAAGGTTAAATGCGTTAAATTTGCTTTGAATAAATAATTGAGCATTGGGAAAAAGCTAAGTCTAGCTAGGAAGTAATTTCAGTGCTGATGATGAAATTAGTGACCTCAAGGTGTTGGAGGACATGGCAGTTAGAAATGTCTTTGTAAAGTGAAACCTCTCTGTCCTGACTGTGGCTTGGAATTTAGTGGGATGGTTGGTTCTCTTTGCTCCTTTTCAGACTTTCCAGAGGACCTCATTATGAATGTCTCACTCATCACAGATTCTCACAGCATAGCCTCCAAGGCAGGCTTTTTGGTGAGATTCCTGTGTACTACCACAGATACACTTACATAACTATTTATTTAAGCATGTTATTTTCTTAAGGGTTTATGTTTAGATATGGGTGAGATTGTTTTTTACACTGATATAAAAATAACCCGTGAATGGTGATACTACAGCCACATGTGTATATGTTAGCTTAGGGATTGATGGGGGTAGAGGTTAGAAATGGGGAAGGAGTGGATGGGTTGCTTGTTAAGAGAAAAGACAATATTCTTATGCTAATCTAAGCTCTGGATAAGGAGCACAGCAGCCATGCAAACAATGGCTGTGGAGCCAGAAAGTCTCCAGTGAGTCTAGTCCTTCTCAGAAAGCTTGTCAGACCAGGCGCCTGGAGCTGCCTAGGGGGAGGGGCCCCTGGAAGGGGGGGTGCTTCTCCTCACTGCTATACGGAATTGGCAGCTGGCCAGCTTGTTGAAAATTCCCAAACCTCTCTCCTAGAAAGTAAAAATTAAGGGTGGGGGGCTTAACGGGAAGAGGAAAGAATGACTTTAGTCTGTTTTTTCAGCTGACTTCAGCCTTTTCCTGTTTTTTGGGTTTTTTTTATTATTCTGACTGAAGTGTTGGTTCTTTCTGTTTGCAGAGCTTTATAATTTTTATTTAAAAAGAAATTATTTATATTTTACTGAGTAACTTGCCTTAGTTTTATTTTCCTGAAGAAGAAACGGCACCAATCTGTGTATATAGCAGAGGACAGTAAATGTATCTAGATGTATCTTTGGGCCAAATATTTAAAAATAACTTTTAAATACCAGCATCATTTAAAAATTTTGATCATGTCGCATTTCAAGTATCTGCATTTCCTTATATCCTTAGCTTGGCAGGATTAGATATTTTAAATTTCAATATAAAAATTCCAGTGACTTGTTCTAGGAATTTAAAAAATATATTATATATTATTCTCAGATGTTTGAATTATAACATACCCTGTTTCAAGAATGGTTGCAAACTATGGGTTACTGTTTTGTTACATCGTGATTACAGAAACAGTTAATATGATGGGACAAATAAAGGGAAGGTCATCAGTATTTATATTATTAACAACAGTAATCACAACAATAACAACAGACATCTGTTATTTATCAAATGGTTACTACTGAAATGCACGTTGCTAATTCGTTTGGGTTGGGAATACCATTCCCATTCTGGGGCTCAGGACAAGAGCACATGGGTAACAGTATATGGACTAGAACCAGGGACTGTTTTCTCCCCACAAAACTGAACGTTCCTTGTTGAGATCATTTTAAAACAAAGAGCGTACTTTTGATTACTCCTTTGAAAGAAAGATGGATGTTACTTAATATTAACCGGTTAGTTCTTTGGACACCGTGACTATCTTAGGCTTTTATTGTTAGGCTCTGATTTGACTGTGCTTTCTAGACTTCTCTGTTTTTTGTTTGGCTGTGCAATAACTTACAGTGATTAGGCTTTTTATTATTTCAGCAGATTTTCTCATAATGACTGTATCATACAGTAATGGATGTTTTCTGATGCCGCTCAACAAATCATGCCAAAACCTAGCAGCTTCAAACAACCATTTATCATCTCCCACATTTTCTGAGGGTCTGGAATCCACAGGAGGTTTAGCCAGCAGGGTCTAGTTTAGGGTCTCATGAATTGTGCCTGTGAAGCTGCCAGGTCCCTGTGTAAGGTGGCTCCCTCACATGGGGTCGGCAGGAGGCCTTGGCTCCTGGCCACGTGGCTCTCTCTGTAAGGCCGCTTGAGTGTCCTTCTGACATGGCAGCTAGCGTCCCTCCGAGTGGGTGTTTCAAGAAAGAGCAAGGAGGAATCTGAAATGCCTTTTGTGGTCTAGCCTCAGAAGTCATATGCTGTCATTTCCATCTCATTTTATTTGTTAACAGTGACTCATTAAGACCAGTGGGAATTCCAGGCAGGGAATTAGGCTCCACCTATTGAAGGTACTGTCCGAGCATTTGTGGACATATTTTAGGTCACCACAGTGGTTTTCTGGTAGATTTCTTTTTAACCTGTGAAAAAATATCACTTGTGAATAGTAGTTTATATTCCAGCTATGCTAATACACACTATGTTAATATCGCACAGGATAGATCCTGGACCATGAACTTGTTTTATCACTGAACACTGAAAAAATGTATATGGTTTTAATGCTTTTATTTTTTAAAATTTTTTAATGTTTATTTTTGAGACAGAGAGAGAACACGAGTGGGAGAGAGGCAGAGAAAGAAGGAGTTATAGAATCCTTGGCAGGCCCTAGTACAGAGCCCGACATGGGGCTCAAACCCATGAACTGTGAGATCATGACCAGAGCAAAGTCAAGACACTGAACTGACTGAGCCACCCTGGCACCCCTGTGATTTTAATGCTTTTATTAATCCAGTTTTTAAATGAACATTGATGTTCTGGGGCCCTTTTCTCTTTTCATCCTTAGAAGGCCATTTCATACAGAGTCATAGCTTCAAATTTCTCTGTGCTATTGACATGATAGATTTATATCTTCAGTACCACCTGTGTCCTTTAAGCTTCAGGACCAGGTACCCATTAGACATTTCCCTTTGGGTAATCTCCAGTATCTAAAATTGAACCCTTGATCTCTTCCCCTCGTTCCTTTCAAAATCCACCTGTCCTGGGGCACCTGCGTGGCTCATTTGGTTAAGCATTGGCTCAGGCCATGATCACACAGTTCCTAGGTTCAAGCCCCACGTCGGGCTCTGTGCTGATGGCTATCTCAGAGCCTAGAGCCTGCTTCAGATTCTGTATCTCCCTCTCTCTCTGACCCTCCCCTGCTCATGTGCGCACGCTCTCTCTCTCACACACACAGAAATAAATAAAACATTTTTTAAAAATCCACTTGTCCTCATTTCAGTATTTGCTCTTGCCAGAAATGTAGAGATCTTTGACCCCTCACCCTCCCTTACCCCCACATCTAACCCATTAGTAAGCCCTACCGAGTCTCTTGGTGAAGTATACATTGACTCCATCCACTGTACCACCACCACTCAAATCTTAACCACCATTGTCCCTCTCCTAACTCCTACACTGTCCTCACTGGTCTGTTTGCTTCTGCTTTTGTCCCCTTCAGTCCATTACATGGAAGCCAGGTAATTACCTTCCCATGCCACTTCAGTTTAAAGCCCAAATCCTTCACAGGCCCTTACCTGATCTGGTCCTTGTCTCATGTCCTCAGATGCCCCTCCTGCCAGTGACCCCTTATTTTCACCATTTCAGAAACATCGTTTCTACATTTCTCCTTTCTGCCTCAAGATCTTTGTACAGGCTTTTCCTTATGCCTAGAACTCATCCCCATTTTTTACCTGGCTAACTCTTTTATTCTTCGGATCTCACCTGGAATGTCACTTCTGAGCATGGCTTCCCTTAGCTTCTCAAGATGAGAATGGCCCCCTAGGACCTGGCACTTTTCTTTCCTCGCACTTACCACAAGTTATGACTATGTACGATTTCTACTGTCTTGTTCAGTGCCTGACTATCTTAATTGTCTTGTTTAATGACTGTGAACTCCATGAAGGCTGGGTCTTGCCCTCATCAGTATGTTCTCATTGTATAATGCAGAATCATGTATGTAATAGGTACTTAATAAATATTTAGGAAACAGTAGTCGGTGGCAAGAACACCATTCCCACAGGACTTTAGAGTTAGAAGGAGTCCAATGAACACTTGGTCTAGTCTCTTTTCCATCATGTCTGTCATGTCCTTGACAGAGGTGTATTCACACCTTGTTCCTTTGATATTCTGTGAGCAAAGACCTCTGTTCTTTGAGTTGTATCTCAAGTGTAGTTATTTCCCTATCCTTTGCATTCCTGTCATTCTTCTCTGAAGTGTTTAAGGGGCCTGATCAGGTGGAATAAAGTAAGGTGGTGACCCTCTTTGATTACAGCAGTGTGATTCTAGTCCTGCTTGATAAGATTGCCTTCGTGTCTTAGCAGTTGTCCTAAATGCTGATGCATAGTGAGCTGGTAGTCAGCTAAAACCCACTATTTTACTTTTAAAGATTAAGGCTTTCCATTGTTGGATTACAAATGAGGCGATTGAAGCCATTGTACCTTTAGCCTTCATTTGGCTGTTGGCTGTTCTCCATACAGGTTATTGCAGGGTTTTAGGTGATCAGAATTTCTTGAAGATGGGATTGTTATAGATTGCACCTGTTACTTCCTGTGCCATGTATAAACATGAATGAGAGGAGGAAACTTTTATTGAGCACCTATTCTATACCAGGCTCTCCTTCATAATGTAAAATTTACATTGTATCATGCACATAAAATGTCCAACAGGGCAGTCTAGGGTAGCAAGTAACACACGAACCCTGGAATCAGATCTCCTTGATTAGAATTAGAGCCCTGCCACTTAGCAGCTGTGTGATCTTTGATAAATCTCATAAACTCTGCTTGCCTCAGTTTCCTCATCTGTGAAATTAAAATAATACTTGTACCTACCTGATAAAGTGGTTGCAATGATTTGATAATATATTCAAAGCATTTATAATGGAACTGGTGCATAATTAGAGGTGACTGTGTGTTAGCTATTACCTCATTTAGTTCTTAAAATAATTATGAGTTAATAATGTAATCTTAGTTTTACAGATGAAGAAACTCATCCAGAGAGATAGATTAGCTTACTTATTTTAGACAGATCAGGATTTGAACTTGGTGCCCAGGATAGCAGTCACAGATATTTATGAGGAAGAAATCACATATAATCCCCTGCCTGTGAAAGGGACTGTGAGGGCGGCAGGTGCTTAGAGCCTCACCAGCTGGTCTGCAAGATGCCTGGGTTGTCCCTCCAATGAGGCTAGACCACATACCGGCTTTAAATAAACCGATGAGAAAAAACAGTGGCTCTGAAAGATGGAACCAGTCAGAGCAGTCAGTGCCCTGCCCACGACTATGAGCTCCTTGAAGCAGAGATCGGAATACTGTATTTGTATTCTAGCGCCTTGCGCTGTGTCATACACACTTGGAAAGTGCTGTTGGTGAGTGAGTGAGTGAGTGAGTGAGTGAGTGAGTGAGTGAATGAGTGAATGAGTGAAAATAGGGAGGCAGGAGAGCTAGTGCAAGAGGCGCAAGTGATGTCAGGGCTGTTGGCCTGGTGGCTGAAGAGGTGGCACCACCCTCCTCTGTGATAGCAAATGGAGTAGGAGGAAGCAGGCCTCGAGGGTTGGGAGGCAAAGTGAGTGCATTTGGTTTAGACCGGTGCTGTGTAATCCGGTGCTGTGTAATCATAGGAGAGACGCATCATGGGCGAACGAACTCATGAGGAGAGAGAGGTCGAGAGGCCGGGTCTGGAGTTACACTGCAAACTTCTTTTGACTTTGAAACCTGAAACAAGAATCCCGAGAATCACAATTGTATAATTTCAAGAAAGGAGTTTTCCCAAGAAAAGCTCTTAAGTCACAGTGTAGATACCGTTCTGTAATTATTTCACACTTCACATCTTACGCTCTCCGCACTTCTATGGATGGGAAGCAGTTTAACTTCGTAGTAGAGAAGTGAGAAAGTGCAGAGATTTTCCACGTGAGCCATGGATAAAACACACAGTGTACGTGACACGCTGTAAACCTTAGATCCTCAGTGCTGTCAGTGCCTTTGGAGAGCTGATTAAAGTGAAATATTCTTAGGTTGATAAACTAGAAAGTTCAGATTATTTGTGGTAGAAATCACGCCAGGAGTCATTGAGTCATAAATAAAGTCTTTTTCATTCAGGAAGAGTTTAGTCAAATTGCTGGAACCAGTAGAACGGGAGGGAAGGCAGAATCCTAGGCCCCACGGGCAGACACGGGGCTTGTCTGGTTCCTGTCTGACTGTTGTATAGGAACCAGACCTCAGCTGCGGACCTAGGTTCCACATCGTCCCTCCTAAAAACCTGGATTTTATACTAGTGAAGTCAGGTTTTCAGTGTTTGAGGAAGATAATTTTAAGATCTGTTTCTGTTGTTTTCATGATGCCGCACACTGCGTGATGAAATGTGTGGTTATCTAGGTGGGCTTTCTCTTCTATAGAATGAATTATTATAAAGATTTGAGGTATTTTATCACATCTACTGTAATTTGAAAGATTATTGATGAATAGCTTTGTATTTTAAAGTCTTTTTAAAGTTTCCATTTCTTTGTGAGAGAGCGCGCGCACGCGTAAGTACACACACACACACACACACACACACACACACACACACACAAGGGGCAGGGGCAGACTGAGCCCGGGGCCTGGGGGGGTAGGGAAGGACCAACAAAGGATCTGTCCCAATAGCTCTGTATTTTAAATTCAGTTTTCCCGCTTTATTCTTAGTATATTTAGAAATGTTCTTGTTACTAGTAAAACAGTTACTTTAAAGCAGCCAGAAAAGACCACTGGGACTATTTAGTGTACTTATTTTACCTGTGGTTAATCGAAGATCAGGAATGGTGGCAGCCTATTACTGAATTATTTAAGCTTCTGAATTACAGTCCCTTTTGCTGCTGTTGTTGTAAATAAAGATAGCTTTAATCTTTAAAAATGTATTTCATCATTTAAAGGTATGTTTGAGCATTTGTTTTTCTCTCTTAGTTTTGAAACTTTGCAGTTATATTCATTACCTTTTTTTTTTTTTAACATTTTTATCTTTCAGGAGTCAAGAGAAAGCAGTGAAAGTTGGAGTCATTGTCAAGTGATTGAGACCTTTTACAAGAAAATCTCTTTGAATAAGAGTCCTTAAAATCAGTGACATATCAAGACCAGTTATTAGAGGTGACAGTATACAGGAAACATTAAAACTGAACAATGACTCAGCTGTATATTCACATCAGATTATTGGGAGCCTATCTGTTCATCATTTCTTGTGTTCAAGGTAAATCAGCGTTCATTTAAGTAATCTTTTTTAGTAATTTATTTCTATATTTGAAACACTCATTTTTAAAATTTTTAATGTTTTATTTATTTCTGAGAGAGAGAGACAGCGTGAGCAGGGGAGGAGCAGAGAGAGAGGGAGACACAGAATCTGAAACAGGCTCCAGGCTCTGAGCTGTCAGCACAGAGCCTGACGCGGAGCTCGAACCCACGAACCGTGAGATCATGACCTGAGCCGAAATTGGACCCTTAACCAACTGAGCCACCCAGGTGCCCCAAAACACTCATTCTTGCAACTGATCTTTCAGCTGATGTCCCTTTTTGAACAGTTAGGCCCAGTATGCCAGCATAGCTTTTAAATAAAGAGGCAAAGGATGAGGCACAGAACAAATACATGCTAGATAATTTTGAACTTGACTGTGATAGGAACATTTTCAAATATTTGTAAAATCGTAGCTTCTCTGAACCTATTCTTTTACCCATAACATAGGTATTGTGATGCACAACGTTAAGTCTTGTGAGTATTAAATGAGATAAAGTGTAAAAAAGTGTCTGACCTACTAAGACTAAGACACAGGGTAGGAAGTACTGAAGATTAACTTTTAAAATCTCTTTCTCCCTTAAAATACAATAAAGAATAAATGTAAATAATTTAGAAAAGTCATTTTGTCGTTATTAAAGATCTTCAGAATGGTAAGTTGCGCTTGTGTGTGCTGTATACTAAAATTTCTTTGTAGACTATTCAGAGTTTTATTTATGAACAAGATTGTAATTCTGTGTTCACTGCTAAGAACTCTCAAACAGGAAACTACTGTGATGACTCTGAGGATCAGATGGGATATATTTGCACAGGGGCTTTTTCCTGTATGGTTTAATTAGGACATTAGTCCAAACTGAAAAGATGGTACAAGTAAAGTTATTGGGCATCTTCATTCTAAGTTTATGTCTTCACAGCTTGTTCTTTCATAATGTTTCTTCATTCACAGCGATAAAGGTTAGTATCTACCAGCAAGAGATACAATTAACAGTACATTTTTTTTTAACGTTTTCGTTTTAAAGAGTGAACATAAAAATAAAATCTATAGCTTCTTCTTATTTTCTCATAGGTGTAATTAATATATTTATTATTTTCTTGCTGAGAACACAGAGAGCCCTCTACCAAAAGACACTTTTTTTGGTGAAATACCAAATTATTTGATAAAACACCTTTATTTTAACAACTCTTGTTATATGTCTTGTTGATCAGCATTAACCAAAGTTGTCACAGTTTTGAAGGTGAATTAAATTAATGATAACATATTTCCTGCCTTACTCCCAGGTAATCAGTATTTGATGTTAAACTTTCTAAAAATCTATATGGATCACACAGAGGCAATATAATACAAAATTCTTTCTCTAGCCTGATCCAAGTTGCTCTATAATAAACTTTTATTAGATGAAAGAAATTGGTACTTAGTTATCAGGCATAAGTAAAAAGTCTCAGTAAGAATTATATTTCTGTAATGAAGAGGAAAATTTGTTACATTTCCTTTCAAAAAGATTAGTTTGATAGTTGCTTCAAATAAGATAAAGGGATGCCTGAGTGGCTCAGTCGGTTAAACATGGGACTCTTGATTTCTTCTCTCATGGTTTGTGAGAGCAAGCCCTGTGTTGGGCTTGGAACTGGCCCTTCAGACCCTGCTTGGGATTCTGTCTCCCTCTCACTCTGCCTCTTTCTCTCTCTCAAAATGAATAAATAAACATTAAAAAAATTATTCAATAGGGGCGCCTGGGTGGCTTAGTTGGTTAAGTGTCCAACTTTTGCTCAGCTCATGATCTTGCAGTCCATGAGTTCAAGCCCTGTATCCGGCTCTGTGCTCACAGCTCAGAGCCTGGAGTCTGCTTCAGATTCTGTGTCTCCCTCTCTCTCTCTCTGTCCCTCCCCTGCTCACACTCTGTCTCTCTCTCTCTTTGTCAAATATAAAGATTAAACATTTTTTTAATTGTTTAATAAATTTCAGTATAAAAACTGGTAAGATAAAAATATTTAGTCTTGGGGCGTCTGGGTGCTGCAGTTGGTTAAGAGTCAGACTTTGGCTCAGGTAATGATCTCATGGTTCATAAGTTCGAGCCCGGCATTGGGCTCTCTGCTGTCAATGCAGAGCCCACTTTGGATCCTCTGTTCCCTCTCTCTCTGCCCCTCCCCTACTTGCGTTTTCTTTCTTTCTCTCAAAAATAAACATAACAAAAAATTTAGTCTTAAAGAAAAGAACTAAGCCAATATAGAAGGAAATGTTATTTCTTAGCGATTACTAAGAAGGATTGCAGAGTGGTATTAGTGGAAGTAACTTTTGACTTTAGTGTCAGTTGTGTTTTGGGAAAGTAAATTTCTCCATATGTTGGTTTTCTTGTTATAAAATAGAACCAGTAACACATATCCTAGATGTAAACATGGATTTTTTGAACATTAAATGTTATGATAAAGATTAAAGTGCTTTACGTTGAGATAAAGTTATTCAAGTTGGTACAGAAGAATGAGTCACTTGATATTAACATCTAATAGCTAGTCCTTATTTTTGGCTTGGTCACATGTTTTAGGAATGGATTTGAGTTTGAAGTAACTGATTACCCAGCAAACAGTGACTTAAACAAACATTTTTTGATGTAGATAGTAGATATTTCCTGGTGTTCATTCAGTAGTTGAATGGTGTCAAGTTTGACATCTTTAATTTTCTTGGCTTTTTCCTAATGGTTACAAAATGGCTGTTGTTACCTGCACTGGAGGAAGGTAAAATGGGGAAAGGGTCCGTGCTGACCTCAACTGGATGTTATTTCAGGAAAGCAAAATGCCCCCAGAAACTAACCTTGTGCTGGCAGATTTTATCTTGTTCTGTTGGATAAACTTAGACAGTTGTTAAGTCTACTAGAAAACTGAGAGACAGGACCGACTGTCACAGTCAGCTGAGATTCATCGCAATCCAGTGCCTCCTCAGACAAGAGTTTGGTCAGCTGGGAAGACAGGGAAAATAGATATCCTTTGGACAACTGAAAGAGTCTAAGACAGATTTTATCTCTTCTATCACTTAAGATGTTTTCAGCCATAAGTAACAAATAAATAACAATTCAAAATGCTTAAACAATAAGGAAAATGTTATATCACTAAATGAGAAGTCTGAAGGTAGGGTGACTTCAATAAGTTAATTGTGTGACTTCTCAGATTCTTTCTCTATTTCAACTGTGTTGTCCTCCACCTATTAATTTAGTCATAGGTGAACTTACTTCATGGCTACAGGGTAGCTGCTGTGGAGCCAGATATCACATGCAGATTTGGCAAATTCAGGTTGACAACATTAAGTAGAGGAATGGATGTCTCTTGTGGCTGTTTTTTTTTTTTTTTTTTTTTTTTTAATTTCTTTATTTTGAGAGTGAGCAAGCAAGCACGAGTGGGGGAGGAGCAGAAAGAGAGGAAGAAATCCCAAGCAGGCTCCACACTGTCAGCGCACAGTCTGATGTGAGACTTGATCTCGTGAACCGTTAAGATCACGACCTGAACTAAAATCAAGAGTTGGACACTTAACCGGATGAGCCACTCAGGCACCCCTCTCCTGCCCCTCTCCAGCAGACTTCCTTCTAACCTTATTGGCCAGAATTAATGTATGCTTTTGTATAAACAATGGCAAGGGGAATGGAACTAAAATTGTTGCATTAGACAAAACAATTGTCTCTACTGAGAGCAGGTCTGTGCTTCCCTGAGTCACAGGAGGAAGAGTAAATACTTAGAAAAAGATGTTGTGTGTGTGCGTGTGTGTGTGTGCACGGGCGCACACATTGCCCGCAAGGTAAAGGGGAGAACACCTAATGGCATCTCTTGCAGGGTCCCACATTTGTCTACCTAACATCAGACATCCCCTTCTCGCGTGTGTATACTACAAGTGCTGGTGTTGATAGAAATATTCAATTCTTCCTCAAAGGAATATATATAACCCAGAAGTTTATCCACGTGATGCACTCAGCCACTCATCCAGGACTCGTGGTCAGTATGTAGCCTTGTCCTTCAGGTTCACATGTCCCTTCTTCATGGTCCAGCAGTATGTGGCTAAGAGAGAGATTGTCGGTGCCCAGCACACCCAGTATTTACTGATGAGGAAGAAATAGGATGAGTGCTATATAAACTCCCATTCAGAGAAACATGACCTGGAAGCAGCCATCAGTACTCACTGCTTCATAGCACATAGATTAAGGAGAACTGTTACTGATCACTTTGTACGTGCGGTGCATTGATGTCCCATTGGTCTGCCCAGCTCTCCTAACCTTTTGCTTTCTGATTCCTCTTCTAGACATTCTGCCTTAAGGATAGGAGAGGAGTTTCTTGGCTTTGAACAAGGGAAGCCCGTAGATTACTAAGAGAATTAGAAAAATTATTTAGCCAGGAATAAAAATGTAGTAAAATCAGGGGCACTCGGTGGCTCAGTTGGTTAAACGTCTGACTTCAGCTCAGGTCAGGATCTTGCCTTTTGTGTGTTCAATCCCTGCGTCAGACTCTTGCTAACTGCTCAGAGCCTGAAGCCTGCTTCAGATTCTGTCTCTCCCTCTCCCTCTGCCCCTGTGCCACTCATTCTCTGTCTCTGTCTCTCTCTCTCTCTCTCTCAAGAAATGAATAAACATTTTAAAAAGTGTAGTAAAATCACTGATGCCAAAAATTACCATTAGTGACAAAGGAACAAGCCTATATGCAGTCACTTGTATCTTTTAGGTATTTGTCTCCATATTCATATATATTTGTGTTTTTTTCTGAGCTGTTTCACTTGAGCACGCAAACTTTATTTTTTTGCATGTGTTTGTTTTGAAATGCATCCTAGAGCTTCAGCCCAGCCCAGACCCCATAATTTTATGCCACTGTAAATGCAGGACTTGAAAGAGATTGCCAAATTCTAGGAATTGACAGAAGACCTGCATGCCTGAGCATGGTGGAGAATGAGTGCTGTGAGTTGATGTTGGAGAGGTACAGAGGGTCCAAATCCTGCTGGCGGTAGGCATGGTGAAATGAAGATATTCCGAGTGCATATGGAGCCGTTAGTTGGTTTTAAGCAAGGGAGTGACAGGATCAGATTTATGTTTATAAGATAACTCTGGGTCCTGTATGGGAAATAGCTGGGAGAGGCCAAGAACAGAAGTAGGGAGGTCAGTATAGAGATTCTTATCTCGGAAGTGACATGGCGTGATGGGCCCAGATAATAGCAGTGGAGCTGGAGAAAAATGGAAAAACTTGAGCTCTCTTTTGGAGATTGAGCCAAACGACCTGGGGAGACAAGTTTGAAGAGAAGAGTCAAGAGTTCCATTTTGGACAAGCCTATTTTGAGATTACTTAAGCAACTCGAGGCTGGAGGGGCAAATCCAGGAACCGTAAACAGAGATTTGCTTCAACTGTGGGAATGGGTGCTGTCACCTAGGAGATGGTACAGAGAGGTTGCTAGTACCTATTTTTCTTTGCATCTAGGCCTATATTTTGGGAAATCTTATAACTTGAAGTTACAGCCTAGTTTTTATTGCTTTTGACACCCAGGCTGAGTTTGTGTTACAGGCTCCTTCGTTTACCTTTATATTGTATCCCTGTTCCCACTGTGTTTATCTGTATGCTCATCAACCCCTCCCCCTCACTGCCCTCCAAGTTTCCCAAGGACTAGATCAGTTTTCAGCATTCAGCAACTTGCCCGCACATAGCTGGCCTCTAATTAGTGTTTTGTAAAATAAATATTTGAAGTAATATAAATCCCAGATGCAAATTATTATAATTAGGATTTTTTATTTCCTAAATTCAGATAGTGTTTTTGGAAATTATGTGTATTAACCATCACAGAACTTTGCATATTCTAGGTATTGGTGATCTTTAAGTACAGTATGATCTTTGTAATTGAATAATATCTTCATTTGTACCTTATTTTATATTTAATCAAGCCCTTTATTACATATTCATTTCCTCTATATATAACCTCTTGAGTTGAATCAGGAAGGAATTATTATCACTATTTTTTAGAGATAGAGAATGAGGTTCAGAGAGTACCATCTGTGGACATATTTGGGAGTTGTATCCTTAACTTCTCACTGTTATTTCAGTGTCATTTCTATAACACTACCACTTTCTCTGTGTATCAATAGACTTTTGAAAAATTAATTGCATGTGGTATTTTTTTTTTTTCTACATACTTAAACGGATGCTTCCTTCTGTTATGTGATGGATTTGAAAGCTGGTTAAGAGACTTCAGGTGTCTCATCCTGGAGTCTTACTCAGTAAATGAGGCCTGGAGAAGTGATGGCTTGTCCATGGTCATCCAGTGAACTTAACTGTGGTATGACCATAGTAGGAGAATAGGAGACCACAATCCAAGGCTCCTTGTTTTTAGCCTAATGGATTTCTTCCTCTCTTGGCCACTACCCTCCATTTTTTTATTTTTGCAATTGACATTGCTAACATAAATGAGGTCTTTAAGTTTTGTTATCACTTTAAAGGATTAAATAAAGATTATTAAAATTCAAGGCATGGAGGGGCACCTGGGTGGCTCATTCACTAAGTGTCCAATTCTTGATTTCGTCTCAGGTCATAATCTCAGAGTTTGTAAGATTGAGCCCTGGGATCCTGATTGAGGCTCTCTCTCTTCCCTTCTCCCCGCTCACTCTCTCACTCTCAAGATAAATAAACATTAAAAAAAAATTCAAGGCATGGAATCAGTAAAATTTAATTAGCACATTCTTTTCCTGTTATCAGTGTGTGTATGTGTGTTACATTTTCTCTCTTCAGTAGTTCATCTCACCAGTATGGCTAAATTTAAAGTCAAGTCCACATTATGCTTGAACCACTTATTTAATGTTACAGTGAAATGTTTTTTATGCACAGTTCTCTTAATAATTTATACCTGTTTGGCTCTACATTTTATTCCTTGGAGGTCAACCCTAAAAGGAATAGGCTAGCCAATTTCAGCTGATTCAGAGGGAGGGAGGAATTACTGACCCATTTTAAGAAGTTCTGTTCTGCTTTCAGCTTGAAAAATTAAGTACCAAATATGACAGTATCTGTCATTTGAGGCTGCTTGACTCTAATGCATGAACACAGTTCTATTTTCATAAGCTAACTACTGCCCTACAGTAACCTTTGGTTTTTGGCAGCATAGTCTGGATTCGAACCAATGACCTTGAGATCAAAGGCACCAGATAATATGATTAGTCCCCATGCTCTCACAATACCCTTACTTAAGCAATTAAAGTCCAAAGTGAGATCCTTAGTAACTCCACTTTCACATAGAGGCACAAATAGAGGACTTCTTTTTTTAAGCTAGTCCCAAGTTTTGAGACAAAGAGCTTAAGAACCATAATTTGTGTATTTTTTTTTTTGAAGTATATTTATTTTGAGAGAGAGTGAGAGAGCATGCAAGTGGGGGAAGCACATAGAGGCAGAGGGAAAATCCCAAGTAGGTTCCTCTCTGTTAGTGCAGAGCCCAGCACAGGGCTCAGTCTCACAAACCCTGAGATCATGACCTGAGCTGAAATCACGAGTCAGACTCTTAACCACCTAGGTGCCCCTTAATTTGTGTATTTTTTAATAATTGGAAATAATCTCAGCCTTCTCTGAGATCACTTCCCATTTTGTTACCTTTCTTACAAGTTATGACCATATTGTACGTCTGCCACGTTGTCTCCCATTGGTATAAAACTTGTGACATAATCCTCTCCATATGTCCCAAAACACCTGTAACTCTATGCATAAGAGGTTATTAACAAATGTTAAATGTATGAATGAAGTGTATTTTTAATTAAACACATTAGCTGCCACTACTTTAATAAGAAAGCTTAGACATTTCTCGTTGAAAATTGAAATTTAAAAATTAGCTTTGCAGAAATGGTGTTTTCACAGATTTCATATTTGAACACAGGGCAGAATCTGGACAGTATGCTCCATGGTACTGGGATGAAATCAGACTCTGACCAGAAAAAATCAGAAAATGGAGTAACCTTAGCGCCAGAGGATACCTTGCCTTTTTTAAAGTGCTATTGCTCAGGACACTGCCCGGATGATGCTATTAATAACACATGCATGTAAGTACTTTATGCAGTCCTTACAGTTACGAGAATAGGATTGCATTTAGTGCTATTTTAAGAATTGTTTACATTGTCTAATAAGGTTTTTTTGCTTTAATTTTATATGATATCTTTTACAAAGAACCAAAAAGCTTCTTGTTTTTTGTATGGGAACATTTGGTACTATTAAATGATTGATGTTTCTTTTCTCAGAGTTAACATTGTAATATAGCTTTTTAAAGGAAATTGAAGGAATCTGGTATTTGTCTAACATTATGAGTTTATGTAATGATCTTTTTACCATAAAGTTTACTGATACTTACTGTAGAAAATTTAGAGATTACCCCCCCCCCAAAAAAAAACCCTCATTCAAAATCTTGTAATTCTAGGGGCACCTGGGTGGCTCAGTCGGTTGAGCGCCCAACTTCAGCTCAGGTCATGATCTCATGGTTTGTGGGTTTGAGCCCCACATCGGGCTCTGTGCTGACAGCTGAGAGCCTGGAGCCTATTTCGGATTCTGTGTCTCCCTCTCTCTGTCTCTGCCCCTCCCCCACCCATGCTGTGTTTTTCTCTGTCTCAATAATAAACATTTTTTTAAAATCTTGAATTCTAAATTGGTTGAAATATTTTACAAAAAGATAGGCTTGATATTGTGATATTTAATTAGTTTTATATTATTTTCTTACAAGTGAGCTTACAGTTCAATTCTGATCTATATAACCATTTTAATTTTCCTATTTAATTATATGTTAACTATCCAGACATTGATATATGATCATGTAATTCTGTTCCATATTGTTTGGGGACACTGAAGAATTGGCTTACCAGCCCCCAAAAATTCCCTAACAACTGGGTCTCATCAGTTAATTGTCTTCCTATTATGGAAGTTATAATGTCCTGTTTTTGTATTTTACTAATAATTGTATGCTCTTTGAATATAACCAAATAGAAAGCAAAAAAGCATATGTAGAAAATACTGAAATTATATGACAGTTCATCTTGTCTTAAATTTGTTGTTTGTCCTCTGGTGGTGGTTGAATTTATTGTGACAGACTGAGTGATCTCTCACAGAGGAGTGGTACAAATAATTTCTTGCTAAACTTCTTGTCTACAGTGCGTGCCTGATGTATGTGTGGGCTCTGTGTGTGGGCTGGTAGTGGGTTAGTAACTCAGAATACGACTAAATCATCAATTTTAACAGAATTTTGTCCCACGCTTAGCATTTTCTCCTTACAAATAGTAATTCTGCAAGATTCTCTTAAGTAGAAGCAATATACTTACTGATACATGAACAGTAAGTTGGAGCACCAAAAAAACTGTTAGAATTTTATGTCTTCCTACCTGTTAAAGTCTAAATGAATATATTAGGGGCAAACTCCAACATACTAATACAAAAATGATAACTTTTCTAAGTTTCTTGAAGCTATTCAAAAGTTATCCCTTTCCACGTATCACACTCAATAAAACACACCTCTCAGGATCTTAGCCAGTTTGTTCTCCCAAATATATTTTTCTTTGTCATTTAGTTGTGTTTCATAGAAAAGTTGTTCATATTTGTTGTCTCGGGTATGTGAATATTGAAAATCATATGGGTAAACAAGGCAGTCCATTTTTAAGTATTTTTTTTAAATTAAGACTATTTTTTTTGTAAAATGCTATAAATCAGCTGTGTGATCACATGACTATGATTAGCAAAGAGAAGTTACATGATAATTTATGTTTTAATGAAAATCCTTTTCCACCTTGGACCTTGACAGACATGAACTCTTTCATTTGCCTGAAAACCCATAGAGTTTTGCCAATAAAGGCAAATGCAGTTTTAGTTCCAAAAACAAGGTATTGAAGGTCATCAGTACCCAGTTACATTCAAACTGAGATTTAATTGGTACTTTCTGATGTGAAATTATGTTTTTTGGTTTTTGGGGTTTTTTTTCTTTCAGAACGAATGGGCATTGCTTTGCCATCATAGAAGAAGATGACCAGGGAGAAACCACATTAGCTTCAGGGTGTATGAAATATGAAGGATCTGACTTTCAGTGCAAGGTAAGATCTGATTTGGGGCCTGTGAAATAAAGAAGGGAGGGGTCACATGCAAAGTATTCACTTCTGCAGGAGAAGCGTGCCAGGTCTGCACATCACGGTGTGTTCTTGTAAACCAAGTATATTGAGGGAAGCTTAGCTCTTACTTCAATAGTATGACTGTGGTAATTGAAGTTCCAGATTATTTTAGTTTAAAAAAAAAAATGTTTAAATCATATCCTGTTTCTAAATTGTCCTGACTGCAAAAATGTTACGGTATCACCTATGGATTATAAAATTGACTGGAAAGACTTGAAGGTGATGGGCAGTAGCCTTTGTATCCCTCTGAGACAACGTAGAAACATTAAGTCCTTGTAAGGATATCTCATTGGAGTTATTTTAGCAGCAGCAGCAGCAGCAGCAGCAGCAGCAGAGGCATCTGAGGGCTGGTAATGAAGAGTTTATGAATACCCTGATGGCTCTTGGTTATAAACCTAATCTCTTCAAAATCCCGTATAGTAATTTTGCCCTAGGGATTCTTCCAGCTTCAGATAGAATGATTTGTACACAGATTTAAGCTTTGACTATTTTAGGAAATTATTCACATTATTAAGAAATTCTTAGGATTGATAGAAACTTTAAAGGGTATATGTTCCAGTCTCTGCTGAAGTTTGGGATCCATATGTGCCCTCTACCCATCTCACTCCCCATACGCACACATATATTGCATCCCATCTGTTTGCTACTTTTCTTTTTAATGTTTATTTTTGAAAGAGAGAGAGAAAGCACAGGGGAGGGGCAGAGAGAGAGGGAGACAGAGGATCCAAAGCAGACCCTGCACTGACAGCAGAGAGCCTGATGTGGGGCTTGAACTCACAAATTGTGAGATCATGACCTGAGCTGAAATCAAGAGTCGGATGCTTAACCAGCTGAGCCACCCAGGCGCCCCTCATCCCATCTGTTTTCTAGGTGTGACACCTCTAGTGACAAGGGCTCATTACCTCCCAAGACCATCTCTTTCATCTGTACTAATGACCTGACATGATCCTTAGCAAGCTTTTCCTCCTGATGACTACAAATCTCTCCCTGCCCCTTTGGGCCAAATCTAAAGCCTCTTTCAATATGACAGCCCTTTACTATGTGAAGGAAGTTTTTGGTCTGTTTATGTACTGCTGCGTTCCTCCCCATTCCTCTAGCCTTTGCCCAGTGAAATGATAGCTCACAGTCCCCTCCACTGCTCCATGTCTGATCAGCTTCATAGTTACTCCGGTTTCTCAGTGTAATGTGCAAAATTGAGTGTGGTCTGACTGGAGGGGGGAAGGGTTGCGGAGCAGAGAATAAATAACTCCTTTCCTTTTTTCAAAATAGAGCCAGATTGGGACACCTGGGTGGCTCAGTTGGTTAAGCGTCCTTTGGCTCAGGTCATGATCTCACGGTTCGTGGGTTCAAGCCACGCTTCGGGCTCTGTGCTGACACCTAGCTCAGAGCTAGGAAACACCTGGAGCCTGTTTCAGATTCTGTGTCTCCCTCTCTCTCTGACCCTCCCCTGCTCGCTCACTTCTCTCTCTCTCTCTTTCTCTCTCTCTCAGAAATTAAAAAAAAAAAAAAAATAGAGCCAGGTCTCATGTTAGACACTGGATTGTTACACCACATTTTTGAAACATACTGAGCTTCCTGTCAGCTGAAATCCACGTCTTTCACTCATGCTACTGCTGAACCACATCTCTTAACATTCTTTATTGATTCTTTGGTTTCTTGCCACAAATAAGAGGATGGGAATGGAGTTTTGTTAAATTGTTACATACTTGTCTATGTTAAATGTTATCACATTAGAATTAGTCCTTTGCTGTAATTTGTCAGTATTGGGGGGGGGGTGTTAATTTAATTATTTCTTGCAGTTTTATGCCATTTGCATGTTTATAAGCCACACATTCTGTACATTATTTACTCACTAAAAATATTGAAGGAAGAACTGGTTAGAGCAGTGAGCTCAGCAGTAATAACCAGTATCTTGCAGGCCCCTAAAGTAGGCATATCAAATTGATTTCACTAATATAAATTAGTTGTTAAACTTCACAATCTGTAGTCTTTAAAAAAAAAGAAAGAAAGAAAGAGTATAACACTTTGCTCTTCAGTTTCCAACACTTTTTCTTTCTAAACCCTTCCTGTCACACCTGCCTTCCAGCCCTCTCCCAGGTGTTGTCTTGCTGGGGTGTGACCACGAGTGCAGACGCTCACCAAGAACATAGAAGCCCCAGAGGGTCTCTTCCTGCATCTGGGAGAGCAGCTCCCATATAACGGTGCCTTTTCCTTGTCCTCCATCACCTGCTGGTTTTCAGCAACACATCCATTGCTTGGTGGTCTTTGCTTCTAGCATTACTGGAGAAAGCCTTTCTTGGTTTATTTTTTTTACATTTTCTCTTCTGCAGGGCTAAGCTCATTTTGAACGGTAGCCTTCCTGCAACTGTTCTTAGATCTCATAGTCCTTATATTCACCTTCAGTTATGTCCTCTCCATTCCGTCCTCCATGTAAGTGTTCTCGATTTGGGATTATTTCAGAGTCACCTGTAAAATTCCTAACATCTCTCTTTTCTCTTTCTCTTTATGATCATTTAAAAGTAAAAGTGTTTGAGGGCACCTCAGTGGCTCAGTCGGCTGAGCATCTTCTGACTTCTGCTCAGGTCGTGATCTCGTGTTCATGACTTTGGGGCCTGCGTCGAGCTCTGTGCTGACAGCTCAGAGCCTGGAGCCTGCTTCAGATTCTGTGTCTCCCTCTCTCTCTGCCCCTCCCCTGCTTGCGCTCTGTCTTTCTGTCTCTCAAAAAAATAAAATAATATGTTAAAAAAATAAGTAAAACTGTTTTAACGTTAAAAATTTAGATAAAATGGAAAACTTGTGCTTTTGGAAGTTGCCAGATACTCTCGACCCATCTTCCCTGATAGACTCTCAAGTCATGGACTCCTATTCGTTCACCTTTTTAATGTAATACTTGATTATACTGAGGTTTTTCCATTCTGGCCATCTCATACTTTTCTTAACAGTCAGTTTCTGCTTATATTCTTGCTACTTTTATAATGACAAGCAGTTCCTTTCTGTTACTATTTTGGTCCAGAATGGCAGTTTTCCCAGGCAGTGCTGAAATGTCAGCATTCAAGTCAGTAACTTGTCAAGTACTGTAGCAGTCAAGTAAAACTTCACACATAATTGTTGATGTCTCTTCTCTTGACTAGTCTTTTCTTGTGCTCATTTTCTGATCTGTTAGGGACACATCTCCTATCTGGTCAGTAGTCTCAAAGAAACTCTCACGAACATGGCTTCTGCGTTTTGCCTTTGTCCTCACCACATCTGCTTTAACTTGCTTCTCCATGGGGTCCATTAGTCTCAACATAGTTGTTTTGTGCAGACTCCATGGTATCTTCTACCTACTTGACTACTTTTCTTCACGTCTCCTTTCTTTAGACTACGACACCCTCCACTTAAGTCCTCTCGATGCGCTGTGACATCCTGGGCACCCTGCTAGTTCATCACTGTGATAAAATGTATTACCCATATTTTTTAAGAAAAGACCTCATGACTTAGATTTTTACTACAAATGGGTGAATAGTAATACATTAAGATATACCAAAGTTTTGGTGAAAAATACTTGTGAACTTTTGTTTATAATGTAATTATAGTCCAGTGTTTCAATACACTGTCCACATACTCTCCTTAAGAAAAACCATCTTACGGGGTGCCTGGGTGGCTTAGTCAGTTAAGCGTCCGACTTTCGCTTAGGTCATGATCTCGCGGTTCGTGGGTTCGAGCCCTGCGTCGGGCTCTGTGCTGACTGCCAGCTCAGAGCCTGGAGCCTGTTTCAGTGTCTGTGACTCCCTCTCTCTCTGACCCTCCCCTGCTCACGCTGTCTCTCTCTCTCTCTCCTAGAAATAAATAAAACATTAAAAAATTTTAATATTCATTTTATGACAATGTCATATTGTATAAAATAAAGAGCAAATTCTGAATGGTTGGATAGTAGGTGTCCTAAAAGGTCAAATATTGAGAGACCAATAGGAAATGGTGTAGTTGGAGAAAACTTGTGAAGTAAAAAAAAATCTTAGGATCTTCCTAGAGTTTTATGTCATATTATTTTTTTCATAATTATCACTATTTTTTACTGCCTATAATATTCTCCATCCTGTTGATGTGGAATTATTTATTAAATGAAATTCTTGTGTTTGATTTTCTTTAGTTCACAAAGAACACAAATTATGATCAAAATGTAACCCAAGTGCCTACATTTGTTTCTTGGATTAGTTTCCTTCAATGAAAATATATTCATTAGCACATTAAAGTGCTAATATCTAAATTTAGTTTTATTAACCCCCCTGGGTATGCATATCCTTGAAATATTTCAAAGCTATTAAAACTATTAATTGATGAAATACCATATCAGTGTCATGCAGATAATGATTTGTTTTTCAAAGAAACTGTTTAGCATAGTAGATGATATTTTTGTACATTTTTCAGTGACTGTGGAGAGGGGTCTCAAGAATATGAAGTATTGGATCTATAATACCATGAAATATTTAACCATTTTGATCTGAGTTATTAAAAAGAAGAATGCAGGACCCAGTAAGTGCATTTTGCCTAAACAAAATGTTTACATGTTACATTCAATTTTAATTTAAGAAACTTAAATCTTCGGGTGTCTGGGTGGCTCAGTTGGTTAAGCGTCCTACTTCAACTCAGGTCATGATCTCACGGTTAGTGGGTTCGAGCCCCGCATCGGGCTCTGTGCTGATAGCTAGCTCATAGTCTGGAGCCTGTCTTTGGATTCTGTGTCTCCCTCTCTCTCTGACCCTCCCCTGCTCATGCTGTCTCTCTCTTCTCTCAGAAATAAATTTTAAAAAAACATTAAAAAAAAAGAAACTTAAATCTTGAAATGTGAA